>VSDK01009136.1:699800-742958 GCA_009767595.1 Symbiodinium kawagutii | reverse complement strand
ACGATTTTGCGAGTTGCGACTTCCAAAAGTGCTCCGAACGTGACATGTTTTTACGATTTTGACTTCCAAATGTGCTTCGCGCCTAGGTTTTTTAACGATTTTGCAAGTTGCAACTTCCAAAAGTGCTCCGACCCTGTAGTGTTTTTACGATTTTGACTTCCAAATGTGCTTCGCGCCTAGGTTTTTTAACGATTTTTGCACACACCTTCCGGCACAGTGGTCCGCACCCGCCGCTTTAGCGAGGTACCCTTCTGGACCCTCCTGAGGCACAAAACCCTGCAAAACACAGCATTTCGCGACTTGCCTAACATTTTGGCGCGCTCGCATTCTCATCTTTCGCACATCTCATCTTTCGCACATCTCATCTTTCACGCATCTCTTCTTTCACACATCTGCTCACGATCTGCCCTAGCTGAGTTGTCCATATTGTCGGAAGTTAGACTTCTAAACTTCCTTCGACCATCATCATTAATCACCACTGGTAATCATCATGGTTACAAAAGCCATCTAATACCATCATTGGTATCCATCTATTACCCATCTATTTGCGTAATCCAATGGCTTGATTTGGCAGTAGCATCTACTAGTTATTATCATGCTGAACCATCTATCATTATTACGGCGACCTATCAGCCATCTAATGATCAACAATGATTGTGATCATCATCATCATCATCATCATCATCATCATCGTCAATTAACCACTATGAATCACTATTATTTACCATTGGTATTTAGTATTTACCATCAGTATTTACCATCAGTATTTACCATCAGTATTTGCCATTCGCCATCTATTGGCATATTAATATCTATTAGTTATCATCATCGTTAACCATCATCGTTAACCATCATCGTTAACCATCATTGTTAACCATCATTATTGTTAACCATCATTGTTAAACATCCGTCCGGGGGGTTATCCGGACATTATTTTAGCATCGAAACTGTATTTCGTATGGGCAGGCCCACACGAAATGGACTTGACTGCTGACAAGGAATTTGATCAAATTCCTTCTTGAGATGAGCTAAAACCTGAGTTTTGAAGCATTTCGTTTGCAAGAAGTCAGCTTGTTTTATCGCGACACTTTCATGCAAAGGATTCTTTGTACAACTGGCGCCCTGCTTTCTGAAACAGGCTGCTTTTCTGAACCCACCTCCATTGCGTGACGTAGCATCAACTTCATGAAGCAAGCGCAAGAGAACGTTAGCATGCGAAGCAAGTGCAAGCGCACGTTAACATGCCCCACCCCAACCCCATGCTTGACGCAGCATCAACATCATGAAGCAAGTGCAAGAGAACGTTAGCATGCGAAGCAAGTGCAAGCGCACGTTAACATGCCCCACCCCAACCCCATGCTTGACGCAGCATCAACATCATGAAGCAAGTGCAAGAGAACGTTAGCATGCGAAGCAAGTGCAAGCGCACGTTAACATGCCCCACCCCAACCCCATGCTTGACGCAGCATCAACATCATGAAGCAAGTGCAAGAGAACGTTAGCATGCGAAGCAAGTGCAAGCGCACGTTAACATGCCCCACCCCAACCCCAACCCCATCAAAAAGTAGTAAAAAAAAAAGGGTCCGGTTTTCCCCCCGCTAGCTTAAACATCTATCAATAACAAGGACACCTATTCGCCATCTATTGATATGGATCATCCATTGACATTAATAAAAACAATTAGCCATCCAATGACCATCTATTAATGACATCTATCAATGTTCTATTATCTATTGACTACTAACCCATAATCCCCAGTCAGAATAAAAAATACTGACCCATAATCAATCCTCTATCATCTATTGATTCACCCATAATCATCTATCAATCATCTATTATCTATTGATTAACCCATAATCCTCCATGAATCACCATTCACCATCTACAAATCACATCAACTTAGCGCCACGATGCACTGGTCCCACAGCGGCCTTGCCACGGGCCGTGCCGTCGCCCGCCTTTGCGGGGCGCCTTGTGGCGGAGATGGAGATGATGAGGTGGGATTACGGATGGTTATGGGATGAGATATGGTCGATTTAGGATGGTTATTAGGATAGTGATGAAGGATCCTATGAAACTATTAAGGATAGTTGATTATTAGTAGTTATGCCTGTGTTATTGGTGATTTTAAGTGGCTATTAGATGATTAATAGGTGATTAAATAGTTACAAATAGTTGGCTCATGGATGGTTATGGCTGTGATTAATGGATGGTTATGCCTCTGATGAATGGATGATTGTGGCTGTGATGAATGCATGATTATGGCTGTTATTGATCATCTATTAGATGGTTACTAGATAATTAATGGGTCAATGATCTATTGACATTAATGTTCTGTAAGTTATCTACTAACTAACCCACTTGACCAAGAATAGTACTAATAGATGGATTCATGGATGATTATGGGTTTGTCAATAGATGATTTGTCAGTAGATGGTGACAGTAATAGTCAAGAAAAGGCTGATAAATGATTAAGGCAATCGACAAAAGGTAGTTCGTGATGGACATCAAGGGTGGTGAATAACGCTTGATGGTTTGCAATTCTGATGGCTTATCAACGGTTCATGATTGAGCTATACCTCTGCCTCTTCGATAGTTTGTTATAGTTTCTGGATGAATTGTGAATAAAGATAAACAACCATTGGAGGTATCATTGGTTTCTATGGATAGTTCTATCATATACATGTTCATCTTCTAGAAACTATGATCGTTCTATTATGATCTATGCTTGGAAAATTGATGGCGAATCACCCCTTCAAATTAATGGTTAATCAGCCGTTGATGGTGCTCTCATGGCAAGTGTATCAAAAGCTGATGCGTCTGTAATTAAAATCGTCAATCAATGGTGCATTGATGGATCATAGATGGTAAATCACTTGATTTAGCATCAACGTGTCAATCAACTCTTACCGAAACTTGATCACGAATGGTAAAATTGAATGGGGTAATCAATCTTTGGCAAAGGCAAACTGCTGCGAATCAATGGCAAATTGATGGTACATTAATGGTAATGAAATGGACTAATTAATGGGTAGTGACCAATTGACAAATTGATGGTAAATCAATGATTGGACGATCATTGATGATAGCTCACCAATGTTCATAAGTGACCAATGGTCCCGTAATCCATGGCTATGTTAGATCGGCAGATTCCCATTGCATGGTTCATTCATATGATCAAGACTGGCTGGTGGTTTCAACCCCTATGAAAAATGTTACTCAACCAACCAACCATTTGGGAATCCTAGGAAAAATAGAAAATGTTTGAAACCACCAAGCAGAAGAGAAAAACATGTTTGTTCATGGCTATTGACAGGAAAAAAGACCCCTTCGGGGTTTAAAATGGTTTTGATTTGTGATGTTAAAAGACGATTGGTCTGACAATGAATGATATTGAAGCAATGCCTGATCAATGGTTCAGAGTTGACTGTCAACCATGTTCAGTGTCAGGTGCCGTCTGCGAAAGTAACGTGGAAGTAAAAAATCCACCATTTCTAGAATTTCTAGATGGTGTATCAGTAAAATAACGAGGATCTGCATCTCATTCATGAATCTCAAGTTCTATCATGGCAAACACAGTGACTACAATGACAATTAAGTTGCTGATGGTGCAATGTCGGTGGCCTACCCAATAGTTCAACGTTACTGGACCACCAACATCAATGGTTTCCCAGCCATTTCGCTGCCATTCCTTCCCAACCCTCAAGCACGCTGATGGCGCCTTAAACGCAGGGATGCGTTGAACGACGAGGCCCTCGAGCGCGGAGCTTGCGGTTTTGGCGATCCAAGTCATGTGAGTAGCTTGCGGTTGCATGTTGAACTATGGCGGTTCGTGTGTTGAACACAACTCATCTATGTTGAACTATAGCAACAAGGTTTGGCGATCCAACTCATCGATGTTGAACTATGGTGGTTCCTGAGATAGGGAACCTGCCAAAATGGTTGGTTTATCACCATAATTGACTTATATTAGATGGGTTAGGGGCCCCCTTAAAGTTGAAACACCCCTGTAAATATTGAAGTCGTGCAAGATTGATTATGCAGTAGCACCATTGCAATACATGATATGATTGCAATACAATGGTACTATAGCATCATAAAACAAAGAATGCTTTGATTAAGCATGGAGGCAGGCGAGCAAGTGATGACCCACAGCCACCCTGCTCGTACTGGCAGAAATTTGGAGCAACAATTGGAGTTGACTAAAAGAGGGGATTGATTAGTCCTACCTTTGCAGCATGAACCATGGTCACAGGTTATTTTGACCGTCGTGAATCTTCACCAACCATTGTTAACCATGAACCATGATACTGCCCACTGCAAACCACCATTACTGACCATTGATCGACAAGAAACAACCATCATTGACCATCCAGCAACAACGGCCATCAACCATTGACCCTTATCATAGCCACGCAAGATAAACCATTCTTGATACAATTCATAAAACGTTGGGATTCAGCAACTGTTACTCAACCTATCGACCATGGTCAATGAGATGACACACTGATCACCACTGTGTAATGGGTACAATGGCTACGTACACATGTAGTACTGCTGTAAACCGCCGATACATTATTCAACCGTCATGTGAAGCAACAAGCGTTGTTTATAGCAGCATTATGTAATCAATCTTAGTTGACTATAGTGGTATTACTCATACGTTGTTCTATATTTCATGTTCGATCACATGGTCTTGTACTGATATTACATGGCTGGTTGGTGTTATACTGGTTGATGATTGGTCATGTTTAATCAAAACTGATCGATCCTAGCTATTCTTGCTGTGCTACACCACTGATTCACATGTGCACAATGTCTTCAGCACAAGTTCACCAGGACCTGTGCTCGTCCTCGTTGGATGCCTTTATAGACAACATCTGCTCATAATCCAAAAAACTTACCTCAAACACTGGAGTCACCAGAGCAGGTTCAACCCTGAACAACCAAGCAAACTAACCAACCCACCAACCAACAAACCAACCATCCAACCAAGCAGCCGATCCCACAAGTGACTGTATGGGTTGTGTTCGATCCGCCCTGTAACGCTCGCCTGCCCAGAACCAGGCCAGCACCCACAGCTCCCACGGTGCTGTAGAAAGTGGGTCCCCATTTGGACCACCTAGCAGCGCTCGCATCGTGGCACTGCACAGACACAGCTGGCTTTGCTTCACGTGACGTGCCATCTAAGCGGTGCAAAGTGCTGCTGTAAGTTGCGATGAAATATTGACTCTGATCTCAGCGGACATTTAGCAACGTGGGTGAGGCTGGTAAGTTTTTTTAGGCAAATCTGTGTTGCGCACTGCTGTGATTTTGGCTTAAAGTGTC
Organism: Symbiodinium kawagutii; assembly: GCA_009767595.1. Lineage (NCBI taxonomy): Eukaryota > Dinophyceae > Suessiales > Symbiodiniaceae > Symbiodinium > Symbiodinium kawagutii. The sequence goes on along the minus strand of VSDK01009136.1, from coordinate 737,630 downwards.
ACAGCAGATTACCAGCGGCCAATTAATGGATAAATCTCTTTCGTACCACAAACTTGTTGGAGGAGATTGCCTCTTGGAAAGGAAATTGGAACACTGGTGCGTTTTTCACAAAAAACTATATAGTCATGTCGACAAACCGAATGTGGAGTGCCATGCCAGATTGACGACGATGATGTGTAGTGATATGAACCCTGTTGGAACAACATCGGAATCTCAAAATCAAAGTCGGAATAAAAAAGCCTCGCTATTCAGAATGACTATCTTTAATATATAGTATTTAGTATCTTTCAGTTTGCCAACCGCAGCCTTTTACTATGACTGCTGGACCGCTGCATCAGCTGATGGCCTATCCCATGTTGGAATCACACGAGGAAATCCAGCTGTTCACCCCAGTTCTACCAGGGAACCGGTGAAGATCGCTCAAAGCTTCCGAGAGTTGCAGAGCTGCATCTCCATATCCAGCACCACTATCATGAGCCAAGCATCAGCCACCAAAGCGTCAGCCATCAGCGAACCATCACCTACAGTAACCATCATCCACCATCATCCACCATCATCACCAACCATCATCACCTGGCCATCACCAAGCATCATCACCCCAGCACCTTACCACCTGCCACCCCTTGGCGGCACCTGGTCTCATCGCTCGCGGCCGCGCCACATGGAGCGTCCAGGAGCAAGGGCACCTGGCGGCGGAGCAGCGGGCGATGGTCACTGATGCCATGGTGGTCACTGATGCCTGGTTGTAACCTGGTAAACCATAAATGGTAACTGATACCATGCTTCATCTATGCTTCACCAGGTTACAACTAGGGGCCCACCTTGTATCGTTTGATCTTTGCTTTACTATGGCAGTTTGATGGTGAATGATGGCAAGTCATGGTGTTTGGTGATGACAAGTGATTGTGAATTGATTGATGGTTTATGATGGTTGGTGGTCACTCAATTGCTACTGGTAAATGGTGGTCAGCTGATGTTGTTTGATGGTTTCGGTTGGTGACGGTTGCTTGTCGATGATGGCTGGTGATTAAGTGGATGATGGCTGATGATCCAACTTGCTGCTTGATGATCAATGGTGGTTGCTAATGATGTCAATAGCCACAATTGCCTGCATTTCTATGGTTAGTCGTGCTGATGCGGGTGATACTGTTTTACTGTGTTGCCTCGAAGTCGCAGACAAACAGTTGTTCACCGACAGCTTCTCCCCCGCTAGGTCAGTTGCCCCCTTTAAGTGGTCAGTAGTTGGCCAGCGTTTCTCTTCTTGAGGCACCAGCATGGCTGTGGACCCACAAAATAGCCCTCTATGTCGTATAATTCCATTCATTGCAACATATTGCAACTATCATTCGATTATTATCCCCTTGTACAAACCAGCATTTTTCGTACTGGCAACCCACTGATAAGAGTTAGCAACCACTGTATCATTACCATTGCTCCTTTTGAAAGAAAGCATCATCATTGGAGAAGCACACTATCATGTCAAAAACTTGCAAGAAATAGCCATGGATCCATAACAAGTGGCTTGCCAGCTATGCCTATGATCCTTCCCATTCATAGCACCCAGCTGTGCCCTTAGCTGCTCCTCACCTGGAAGGTGGGCGTGTGCAGCAACCGCGCTAGGGCCATGCCATGGTTGCACGGAAGGCCACCAGTCTGCTCGGTGAATCATGGGTATCCCATGGGTTGAATTATGGGCGAATGGTGGAAATGTGGCTGCTGGTGAGTGATCGATGCGCAAAAAATGATGGTACTGCTGAATGATGGTTGCTTGATGATCTTGATGCTTAATTGACAGCGACTTTGATGCCGAAAAACGACATAGTGAAACTTTGAAGAGCAGCCATAGTTTGATGCCTAAAAGTAAGCCTTGAAAAGCCTTCACTATGGCTCCTCCACAACTGGTTGATCACGGCAAAGCCTTGCACCAAACATTTTCGTGGCGAGGTCGCGAGCGCCACTGGCAAGCCAAAGAGTTACGATACATTAGGTGAATAACCATTGGCATTACATGTATTTACATATATACATATAGATATAGATATAGATATCACCAGTGATTCCCTTAATCATCAGCCATTTGCTTATCATTCTTTACATTGGCTGATTTAATAATTGATGGCAACCACTATCATCTTATCATTACATAGATTTACATAGGGAAAAAGCAAAAATGATGCAATTCAAAAAGTCGAATCCACCAGCGGGTATATCATGCAGTATCATATGACATCTAGGCTGGTATATATGTCTATATATATATATATATGCATTTATCTATTTACACTTTCATACATAATGTATGCATACATGTATCTATTCATATTTGTATCTATCTATTCATTTATAGGAATGTCCACACAAAGATCGCAAAAGGTCATAGCCACAAACAGTCCAACAGGATGCTCGTTCTTACTGGAAAACCACGCATTTGGGGCCCATTTCTGGATATTCCGACATTCGAGGCCACTTCTGAAGATTGAACCGTTACCACCGCGCCACTCTCCTTCCGGCGACCTGTCTAGCCGTGAGGAGTGCGTAGTGAGGATGTCTGTGGCGCAAACCCAAAAAACCGATGGTTTCCCAAGGGTTTATTCATTTTTTACTTTAATTACGGAGTATCCAAACTGCTCAGCAGCCACCAGTCTCAGAAAGCTCACATTTTTTCAAACCATGCCCTGGGATGGAGGAAGCCATCACATACTTGTACGGCGGTTCAACAGGAGTCTTGTTCTATCTCCCTGTGGGCCTGTTCTACCACATCGTCACCATGATCAACCTATCATTGGCATCAATCATCTCCCTACCCCAGGAGCCCCAGGCCCTCACACCCACTTCATCCGTCCGCAGCCCCGCACGCTTTTGGCTGCAGAACGCCGCAGAAACGCACGGGGAAAGCTCCCCTTGAGGGAGCCTTTCCTGGCACTGGACCCGACGCAACGCTGCACAAGATGAGTTGAGGATTGTGTGGGGATATGTGTTGGTTCCAAGGGTGCCCCATGGTACCATGTAAAAGCGGTCCCTGGAGCTTTGTCCGTGGTTTTCATGTACCGATGCTCCCAGTCCCCGCTTCTGCTTGTTCGCTCATCTGGCGCAGGTTCTTTGCCCTGCATCAGATTCGTTGGTTCAGCCTAACAACGGAGACCGGCACAAGCCGTTGAGCACTGAAGCATGGGGACACCTTGGGACAGTTGGGAAATGGTACCGAGCAATTCCCAAGCTACAGCAATGGTTGCAACGGCTGAGCTATTCTTAATGGTTTATTTGTAACCATGATGACTTTGTGATTTATAATGGGCAATCATGGTTAGAATGTTTAATGGTTAATCTTGGTTATAATTGTTTCGAATGGTTGCAACTTCACGCAACTTCAACTAAGTATTGCTTGGATTGGAAGCTGAGCAGCCAACTGTTAAGAAACAACTCAGGTCCAGGCGTTTCAAGTGAGCCAGGGAATACCGAAGGGAACTCCAGCCTTCACCATGGTCTGCTTCAGGAGGCCTGGCACAGCTGGAAGCGGTCACAGATTGGTGTTCGAAATGATGCAACTGGTGATGATTGCTGATGGTTACACTCTGGTAAACTAACATCGCAATGAAAAATCCACCAATTATCAATGTTTTCCCAGGGTTTCTCTATAAGACATGGTGATTTTCCATCGTTTGTTTACCAGAGTGTAGTTCATGATGTTACTTGTGGTAGCCATCCCTTCGTTTGTCATCCCTTTGTTTGCGAAAAACATAGTGCCGGGATAGCAGCCATCATGATGTAGCACGCTCATCCCTTGCGATGAGGATTGTTATGATCATCCTTGGATGAAAAGAATCTATGATTCTTCATAGAGAAGCATCACCAGGGATTTGGAGGATTTCTGTGGACACCTTGTGTATCAACTGTCAAGTTGGCATTATTAGCTCTCGAAATTGCACGGAAAATGATGGAAACATGATTAACCATCATCGAGAATCACTATTAACCAGTAGGAACAATGTTGTGCAGGCTGGTTTTGGATGATCGTTCTTGATATGGCTGCGACTCATCGTCCCTACCAACGTAGCCATCCCACATTACATCTACCATGCCACCACACAGGGTCGTACCTCTAAATTGGGTAAGTTGAAATGATCATAGCATGACTGTACTTAACCTCACTATGGTATGCTTTATTTCACTTGTACAATTTAAGCTGCTGTAGGTGTACGGAATAGCATCGTCCACATTTTAAGTATTGTTAACTTACAAAAACCATATAACGGGTGTAACCAACCACTTTTACTATGTCTTTTATTACTGCTTGCTTAACAAATATATTGTGTACACTGGTCTGGCAACCATGGCAGGTGTGACAGGCATGTTTGATCAACTCTCAAACCGGGAGGGGCAACTGGTAAACACGATAGTGGCAAGTTGGCACTACCAAGCATCGGTTCTGGCATTGGTTATGAGACTATCAATGCTATGTTACACCCCTAATTTGATGACCTAGTACCTACTCTATTGCATGTCACAATTGTGCTGCTGTTGCCTATTCCGGATGATTAACAAAATCAGCTAATACCAGCGATAAGCTAGCTGTCACTTTCAAGCATTCTCCTCCCCAACAAAAAAATACATGCCGTGGATGGGCTGGGAAATCAATATCTACTAAAACAACAATCTTACTCTGTGCTATACTCAAAGCTCAAGTATGATACAACGGATGGTTAGCAATCACCAACGATCAACCAGAAATGATGGGGCTAAAAAGCACCAACAATCGATGAAAATGGTTGTTGATGATGGTTCATGCCTTTAGCCCCATCATTTGCTAAGTAGCTTGCTCCTAATGGGGCAACCCACCAATCGATGAAAATGATGGTGAAATCCACAACAGCACCGACTTGAACCCGAGTTTTCGCCTGCAGTTTTCACCCAACGAGTTGGCACCAAGGTTCGCCAACATTCCCAAGCTTCGACCCGCCAAGCTGATGATCATCTTGGAGGCCATTTTTGGGGGGCCATCCCTGGGGGGCCCCGCCGGTGTTTTTGGTATTGTGACTCATCCACCAGTCGCGGAAGTCTTCAAAGCTGCAGCTGCTCCCTTTGTTCCTTGGAGCAATGGGGTCGAAGGAGTCTCAAGTTTCTTACGAATCAAGCAGCATTGGGTATACCATTCTTAGTATAATAGTAATCCATGGTAGTAGGATTCATTGGATACCAATGGTATCACCAATGGTTCACTATGAATAATTGCTTGGAATCTAGGTATAACCAATGGTTATGAACCTGTATAACTAGCGGTTCGCCAAGGTTGGATGCTCAAGCTGTAATAACCAAGCTGCTGACGGTGCGAACGTCCCCAGGGATTTGCGACCGGCAACACTTCAAAGTGTAAATTATGATCGGTCTTTCACCATCATCAACCATCTATCCAACCATAAACCATCAACCTTTCATTAGTCATTTCATTGGACCATTCATCATCATTAACCATCGCCAACCGTGACCATTTACCGTTCATTAAGCATTTCATTGGACCATTTATCATCATTAACCATCATCATGAACCATCGGACCATTAATCATCATCAACCGTTAATTAATGGTACTTCACCATTTCATCGGACCATCATTACCCATCATCAACCACAACCACAAGGTGGGCCCCCTAAGCTATAACCAGGTTTATAAGACCATCTTACTGTAGTTATATCATGGTATATTCACCATAACTTGCAGTTGCCCTGGTGAACCCAGCGACAGCTGGTTGGTCCACCTTGCATTAATGGTGAATTCCCATCAGTAACCACATGTAACCACTATATAACAAAAATCTACCCTTGAGTTACACCACCGCTGGTAGCTCCTGGCCTCGCTCCCCCGGGGAACCGGATACCCCTGGCGCTAAGCACCTGCCAACCAACAGCCAGTTGCGTCCCAGTTTCGGGCTCAGCTCGTACATGGCCGCTTCGACCTCCTGAGTCGTCATGGTCACGCCTTAGTTTGGCGCGGCACCAGGATGGCTGGACCTGCCATGATCTGCGATCGTGGCGAGATGGTGAGATTCGATGGGAAAACGGTAGTGAATTGGTGGTGAATTCAGTGTGAATTCATTGGCCAAATGAATCTAAATGATGGTTATATAATGGTTTACACCTGATGTAATTGTTGCAGGTGCTGGTACGCTTGTTGATATAATTAACTATCGTTGGTTTTATGCTGGGCTAATGTTTGTAACATCTACATTGAATGTTTGACCATGATTTACTTTCGTTGCTCCTTGACAAGTTCTTGATTGTTCGTGTGGGTTACTGGTGTATGGTTTCATCACTAACAAGAGTCAACTATATCAGCTAAATTCGAGTAATAATGATTGTCAACAAGAGTTACAAACGGTTTATATCGGTCCATGATTTAGCCATTGTCCAGACAAAACATATATTGTTGTGTCATACGACATGTGTTCATGGCAAATCGCTTGAACACTATCCATGAGTCAATCATTGTTGCGGAGTCTATGGCAAACAGCCATGTTTGACTATTGTGCTGTAATGAGCCCAAACGTATTGGGATAATCTATGGTCATGCGCGCCAACAGTGACGATCATCATTTCATGATACTTCATCAAAATAAATGGTTGAAAAACTATTAGTTGATTTCGTGATGGTGAATCATAATTCATTGTTGAACAATCATCATAAATCATGATAAGCACCTCATTCTAAAAATCATTGGGTTAACCATAAACACTCATGAATATAATCAGTTGATACTCATCTTAACCACTAACTAACTATGATTTCCTATGATTTCACCATCTTTTGACCATATTTCACCCATAAAAAGCTTGAGCCATGCCACGAGCCACGCAGCCCGTGTGGTCAACTCCAACGGTTCCACACTGCCGACACGTGACCCAGCTCCGCCGACACGTTCCGAAGCTCCTGCACGGCCCACCGCGGATCGCTGGGGCTCTGTGTTGATTAATGCCACCATTAATCATGTTGAATTATTATGGTTATGGTGGTGATGGTTATGGTCATAGTTACGGTGATGCTGATGGTTATGGTAGTTATAGTCATGTTGAATGTTTATGGTTATGGTGGTTAATCATGCTGAATGATTTTCAGTTGACTGGTGGACGAAATGCTTGGTGAATTGGTGAGGCAAATGATAAGATTGAATGAATCGTAGCAATTGGTTCATGATTCATGGGTGACCAACAACCAACAACAAGTCTGGACATGGATAAAAGCACTCTACAGGGGCATCCCAAATGTGAACAGAACAGGTATCCGTGTTGGGATGGTTGCTTCCGCGGTCGTTTAAACGAGGACACTTGAAACTGCTTGGGTAGATAAAATGCCACCTAAAGCAGCTTCAATGAAGACAACTGCCTAATATGGTAAAAATACGATGACTAAACTCAGTCCGCCGTTGATTGGGACTCCTAGGGCTTCTGAAAAGGCGCCGACAAGGTTGGGCCTTTTGGCAATTTGGGGCTTAGAAGTCTTAATCTGGCTGAACATGGAGAAATATGACTCGGTTTGAAGATTCATATTGTAGCGGGAGGCTAAAATTCTTCACGCTTAGTTCGATAAAATCTGAGCCATGTCAAGCCATCATCTCAATCCCAGCATGGTCACAAAATCAAACCACCAGTGATGATCTGACGACCGCCATGGGAGCCATTTCGCAGCTCTTTCTACCCTGTACAAAACTGTTGGTGGCATCAGGCGAATGTTTGCGCTCTATCCGGCATAAACTTGCCGACATCAAGACCAATCCACACACAAATGTGTGAATCCGCAAATGGTGTACCCCCCATCATCAATTGACACAAATTAATCTTCTGCAAAAAAAAGTTTTACTTACAATACTTCCAAGTCTCATGCTTGGAGCTACAAAAAAGTCCGGAAACAAAATAGAAAAACATGGCCTTGTCCAACAGTGCTGGTACCTACTAACCTTCCAATAACAGCCAAACAGCCATTCTTAATGGGAAACCAATGGGAAACCACCAGTAACTTCAAAGCACAACCATTTACGGACCCCCACATGACCTACGATGCAACCGCCTTCCCAACTCTCTCAACCTTCGCACGGGGCTCGCCTGCAGATCCACTCGTCCGCTGTGGTCGCGATCAAAGTGGCCGAAGACCTCTCGCAGTCGAGCCTGAAGGCAGATGAACGACCAACCATGGTGTCGTCGGTGCTGATGGTTGCTGAAGGTTGGTCAGTGATGGTTGGTTCACAGTGATGGTTTGTTAACAGTGATTTTCGAAAGTGATGGCGGTTCACAGGGATGGTGGGCACTAGTGATCAACCAACCGTAGTGATGGTAGCGTGTAACATCAACATAGAGTGAACCTGGATGGTTCGTGGTGCTTGGCTAAGCCATAATGCTTAATAAGTGATGACAAATTAGTATCGGGCAAATAGTACTGGCTGACAGTCGTTCATAGTGGTTAACGGTGGATTTTCCCGGTTTGCTGCTTAATCCTCGTCCTATGTGCAGGCCCAGGTGTACCGGTTGTCAGCAAAGCGTACAACCAGCACAATCTATACATGGGCAAGCGGCGTCACCAATGTTGGTAATTAACAAATATTGATGTTGAAAAAACTACGAATTCGTCCGTCCTTCAAAGATCACCTTAGCTTTCCTGATTTGAGTCACTCTATCAGCAAAGGAAACATCGAGAAAAGCTGGGTGTCGGTGATCTGGCGTTTTGCAATTCCACATGTCTGCCCAGTGTTCCGTCCACCGGTCCGCTTCCTTCAGTGAAAAACCTGTATAAGACCTCAGTTGCACCAGTTCCTGTTGTAAGTCGTGGGCGAGGCAAAACGGCTCCAAGCACCAGCTCTGGGGGGATAGTTCATGCATGGCGAATCAGCGACGAAGGGCGACAGGGTCGACAAGAAAAAGCGCTCCGCAAATGGTCCAAAATGAATCCAACGATCTCAATTCATGATCACTTGGGGTCACTCAGCGGCGAATTTTCGGGAGTGGATAAGTGATGGTTCCTTGTAGGAAAAGCCATGGGCATGTGATGAATGGCTGGTGATCGAAGAGTAACAATGGCTGATGATTGTACAGTAGGTTGGCTTGACCAACAACAGATATGTTGTTGATGGACCAACACAAACGGATGGCTAAGAATGGAAACGAACAAGGGAGATATTCACACCGACAACAAGGTATAATTACCTATCAACAATCTAGGTGTATACAACTAACAGCCAACAGTCTGGTCTTTCCTGAACAGGATGTGATCCGACTCCAAATTCACGTGCTTGAGATTAGTAAATAGCAAGTTCCTCACTCACTAGTGACGCAAATGCCCTGTAATTCATAAGCTCGGCAGAATCACCACCCTCCGCAATTAAAAAAAGCCACAAAGAGTTGTACGCCCGGGATGAAATTTTTGTCATGGCTATGCTTTCCATTTTGGTGCCATTTTGGTGCCAAACAATATGGGTCAACCTGGTACCCTGGCTGTTCACATCCATGACCAAATGTTGCTGGCTTGACGCTCGCCATATCAACCCTTTTTGCCTTTGCATAGCGAACCGAAGTAAATCGCTCGCACTGCCTGAATTCTGCTCATTTTGGGTTGAGCTCACCCCTATCCGTGTAGCCAGCACCTGTACAGACGATTAGTCCGGCTGGGCAACACAAAGAAAGATAGCCCTTTGATAAAAGGCCTCTGCAAGGGCTCCCACATACCCTGGAGAATCAGGCCAACTACCTTTCGGGCAACTTGGGGCTTGCCATCTGTGCATGCACTCTGAGAGCGCTGGCAGCCGCGCAGAGAAAAAGGTCAGCCGTTCAGAATGAATGACACCGTGGAAGGAGCCAGTAACGATGGCACATTCGTCGATGCCAATTGACGGCAATCCGGCGTTCCACATGGTTGCAAAGCCAGCCGCGACATCAGAATGCGGACCATCGGACGAAGGCAACAGGGCTGCCCAGCATTGAGCACCATGCTGACTAACAGTCTTCCACGCTCCCACAACATCAATGTCGGATAGGTAGCCAGGAGTGCTGCACTCATGTCCAGAAAGTCAAGGATGGGGTCAAAGATCACCTCAAAGCCATAGACGGTAGCCAGGTTCCTCGAGAACATGGACAAGGCCGTCAAGGTCGAAGAGTCGAGTCCAAAACAGCGGACTCGGTGGGAATGATCTGGGTGAGGTCGACCACAAACTTCGGGAAGTCGAACTGCTCGCGTCACAGGATGCGAGTGGCGGCATTTCCCAATCCAGTCCCTAGCCGCCAAAACCGCTCCTTGCAGAGTATGATCGACACTCATCGAGTCCACATAGTCTTCAAACCACTCCAGGTCTGCCAGATCCGGGTCCTTAGCACATGCTGGCATGGGAAAGTCGGCCGCGTCGTTCAAAAACCAATCCATCAAGATACACTGGATGGAGTCGGTGGCAGCCTCCCTCCGAGGAGGTCGAGGCCAACATTTCCATGGCGCCGCTGCTGTCCATTGCAAGCGCGTGGGCAAGCGAGGTCCTGCATGTTGAATGGCTGGCTGACGAAACTGGTCTTTGGTCTGGCGCATCGACACTGTCGAAACAGCATCAATTTCTGGGACCGTCATTGGCACGAGGACAGACTGCAAATGATCAAAGCAGCCGGTTTGTCCGTGCTGCAAGTGCTGGCGCAACTTTTGGCTGTTGCCAAAAGCCTTGAGACAAGACTGGCATTGAAGCGCATGGGGCATGTAATGGCGCACCAAGGCATACACATTATGCTGTGTTTTACGGTGCACAGCCAACGCCTTACCCGAGGCGAAGACCTTGGAGCACAAATCACAAGCAAATTCCTCGGATGCCTGGACCGTCATAGGAGCATCGATTGCCGGTAGAGAATGGTCTCCACCTTCAGCGAGACACGCACTCCATGTATCTTTCCACACTTGAACCCGGCAAGTCATCTGATGATGCCTGGCGGCTTTGCCAAGGGCCGATTTGCACAGAGCTTTCCACCTGCCCCGGGCAGCCCGAATGAAGTCAAACCACTCCTGCAGTGAGTTCACTGGGTCAGGCAGATGCTTCACGGCCGGCGACCATCGCTTCAACCATTCCAAAGCTTGAACAGCCTCACAGAACCAACCGGTTCTATCCTCGTGCCATTGCTGAGACAAAAGCTGCCACAGCATTGGGGGTGCATCGATGACAAGTTTGCGCAGGTGGCGAAGTCTGCCGATGATCAAAAAATGATCTGCTGTCGGCTCAGAGACTGTAGCCCAAATGCGTGAATCAGAGACATGTATGGAATGTCGTCTGTTCTGGCGGTTCAATACACAACGGTATGTCTTGAGAATGAACGCATGGATCTTGGCACTCAAGCAATCGGGTATGCGAACCCAGGTCTCTGATCCATAGAGGAGTGTCGACAATACCAAACTCCTGGCAATGGCAAACTTGCACTGGCGCTGGAGACACTTGTGGGCCAACAGCTTTCGGCTATCTTGGAGAGCCGTTTGCGCCTTTGCAAGACGCGCCTGCACTTCTGCATCGAGGGTCATGGCACTGGACTGCTTTTGACCAAGGTGAGTGTACGAATTGGAAAGAGGCAAATGCAGCGTGTCAGAACCCGTCTGGAACGTGAGAGAATGCTGGACAGGCTCACTCTGCAAAATTTGGTGAGCTGCATGGGCACCACGGCCCTGAATGCGCAGGACACATTCTGTTTTGCCTCTCTGCATGTTAAGCACCAGTCCCTTCTCGGTACAGCGCAGATGCATTTCAGCTGCTACACACCTGACTGCTTCAATGAGCTGTTTGGGGTCCTCGGCCTCAAGGAACACGGACACGTCGTCCATCCACGTCAAAGGTGGAATGGCTGTCAGCCCTTCACCTTGCAACATGGTCGCCAGGTGGGGAATCACTGTCTCCGTAAAGCGTTCCAAGATTCCAGTCATCACTGCCGAAAAGTTGATGTCTGCGGTAGGGTCTCCTGGTCTGGTTCCACGGCCTGCCCGCATGGCAACATTATCATGAAGTTGCAAGTTGCCAGAACTGACCTGCGCCCAGGTCTGAGACAATGTCTGCTGGGTCATGCAACGAAGATGGGCAGGTGCTCCTAAGGCGACCAAGGCAGGATCATGTCTCAAGGCAGTCAAGCGAACTGTCTCGGAATCGAAGTCAGGTAACCCTAATAGGTCATCAACCACGTCTGCCCGGTTGGCAGTGTAAAATGCCTGTGTCAAGTCAAAGTAGACTATGGCATGACTGCGCTTCCGGGCATGAGCTCGGTGTCTAAGTGTGGTGAGTATTTGTGAAGCAAAAGTGGCGGTCATTCGAGGAAGACCTCCAAGCTGTAACACCTGAAAACCTGGCTGGATGGCACGCATGAGACGTGCGCGCAGGACATGGTTCAGGAGTTTGGGAATCAAATGCGAAAGCAAGATCGCTCGGTAGCTGCTGGTGTGCTGCAGCGGCCCCTTTTGCTTGTAAAGGGGACATAGCAGTCCTCCTTTATGAATGAAAGACTGTTGATAATATGCTGCGTTGGCCAACATGAAAGGATAAATCATGCGAGCAGCACCCACAGGGTCCGCCAGGCAAACCTCAGGAACCAATGGTCCAGTGACCACCTTCTGGGTGCGGAGAGCCCGGATAGCTGTTTCCAACTCACACAATGTGGGCAAATCGCCTATGTCTGCTGGAGAGCTGTTGCCAACTCACACAATGTGGGCAAATCGCCTATGTCTGCTGGCTGGTGGAGAGCTGCTTCACTGGCGGCTCTGTTCCCCGCCGCAATTGATTGAGCCAAGACATCAAGAGGTTCGATCACTGCATGCTCAATTTCAGCGAAGTGCTCAGTGAATGATCTATCTGTAGCCATGTACTTGGCTTTAACGAGAGCATTCTTCCGGTGCTGTTTCGGTAACATTGGTCTGAGTTTCTTCCAAAAATCTGCCGGCCGAATGTCAGACATGTGGGCATCCTTGTCTGCAATCAAGGTCTGAATATGCTCAGCCTCATCCTGTTGAAGTGCAAGATGCAATTGCTTGCGAGTTTGATCCACTCGACGCAAATGCGTGGCAACAGCCCGATCACAAGAACACAACCAAAGACGAAAGCTAGTGACCGGCGGTGTGGACCTGTGTTGCTGTTGAGTGAGAACCTGCCAACAAGAAAAAACAGCTTGCAGCAAATGAAACGGTCGATCGGATGCACACCTGGAGACACAAAGGTCGCACTGCTGTCGCGTGATTCTACTTTGCGTCGACCAATGGTGCAAAATACAAAGCAAAAACTGCTGGCGTACGTGCGCCTGGATGCGTTGCACTTGTCGCCGGGCCTGGCGAGAGGCCTGCCGTAATTCAATGGTACGATGAGACAACCAAGAAGCGGATGCTGGTCGTTTCTGTGGTGGAAATGCTTGTGGCAAAACCTTACCAAACCACTCATCCACCATGGCTGCCTGTCGATCAATGGAAGCATTCCATAAGCAAGTCTCATGTTGTTGAACAAAACAGGAGACCAGAGCAGCATTAATGGATCGTCCCTGGGGAGTATTCATTTGGGCAATGTCAGGTCTTGTTGCACGGAGGGTGGGGGCGGCCTCCACACGAACGTCAAGAATGCCCCGAACCGAAGATGAGAGGTGATCGTCATGTTGATGTTCAAGGCCAATGGTGTCATTCTGAGCATGAAAATCAGCTGCAATCCATTGACAAGGCCAAAGGGGATAGTCGATCCTATGCCATCCGGCACGTGAGCGCCAGGTCCCTGCATGATCCCAAGCATGCCAATGCGTAGCAGGAAACGTGGTAGGAACACAAATGGCGGATGCAATCAGAAATTGGTGAAAAAGCTCACCATTTCGGTTCTGAGTTTCGGGATGCGCATGACCAACCTGCAAAGAAGTGGCACTACCCAATCGGGCGTTGGCATCCACCCCTCCAATCACGGGAACTCCTGGGAAGCCACTGAACTGCCTGCTCAAGTTCCGCCAGAACGTCACTTTAACCTCATCTGGGGAGGCCTCATGTGGTGCATGGGCGGACAAAATGAGAAGTTCGATCTCAGTAGTGTGAAAGTGCACCAGTAGCACATGGGCATCAGCACACACTATAGAACACCCCTTCTGTGAGAAACAGACCGGAAGGTCCTCTTCACCATCCCGCTGCAACCATGCAAAAGGCAAACTAGTGTTCAGCCAAATCTCTACACCTCCCTGACCCTGCTTGGCGGGTCCTGCGAAGCCGCACCAGCCCGATGTGCTCCATGGGCGATCTTGTGTACGGCGCGTCTCCTGGAGACAGACGCAATGTTGGTGCGTCAATTGCTGGAACAAGAGTTCAGCTTTGGATGTCCATGCATGAGGCGGTCCCTTGGCAGACCATCCTTTCAACGTACCAGCATTGTACGTGGTGCAATGGAGATTGATCCTTGCAATCCTGGGTTGAACTCGCTCATGCTGGGGCCAACAGGGGAGGTCCGCATCCTGACATGGCGGTGGAGCTTTCAATTGCAGTTGTTCACCAAAAAATTGTGGTCCAAACGGATCAAGTTGTGACTTCCAGAATAACCAAAGCCAAGCGATAGCTAGTCGATCAGAATCACGCAGCGGATCTTGGACCACCGTCACGCTCCCTTTGGATGCATAGTGGCGAGCAATATGGTCCGCCAAATCATTGAAAAGAAAACCTGAATGAGCCTTTTGCCACCGTCCCGAGAGGTGTCCCATCTGGCTAACAGCTTGCCACAACGGCCGCACGAAATCAGCTAAATAAGGATGACTGTGTGCTGTCCAACCGCCAGATGCGCACTCCAAGGCCGACCATGCGTCGGCTATTATGGTCACAGGTACACCTTCAACAAAATGGTTGCAATTGATGATCCACAGGAGTGCAAAACACAATGCAGTGGTCTCTGCATCAAATGCTGCAAGGTCACCATGAACACATTGTTTGATCAAAGAACCATCAGTCAGGCTTCCAGCCGCAAAGCCTTGGAACTCCTGGTGTCCGGACTCAAAGTGATACACAACCACAAAGGCCCATGCAGGAGGTAACGTGGATTTGGGGCAATGAGAACCATCGGTGAAGAGTTCTATGTGCACTACTCGCCCCCAGGCGTATTGCGCCTGCGATTGCAAGTCCCACAGGGCTTGGGCATGGCAAGCAGGAAGTGCTTCCGGCCGTGGCAAAGCAATAGTGAGGTCAACACGATGCTCCAGCAAACGCAAGCTCAGGTCTTCCAATCCCGGAACATCATACGCACGAAAAGCTGCCTGTTCCCGACAAGTCTCTGGCTGTGAAAGAGCAGGTGCTAACAGAACCGTGCGCGGTTGAGGTGGAGGGACTTGGTCCTCTGACTTTGCCCCGTGGCGGGGTTGTCCTCTTGTACGATATCTCATCTTTGTTTGGACAAGTTCCACGGCATCAGCTGGAGTCTCATGATCAGAATCCGAAACCGGGGTAGCCATGCGAATGGGCCCAGAATCATGCACTGGGGGAACATCAATGCATGCAGATTGCAAAATGACTGTCCAGCATGCACCATCGGTGAAGGCCAACCACTCATGAGGTCGCCATTCGGCATGAAGGTACCATACAAATCCAGGACGAAAGAGATGGTGATCCCATGAGGATTGTGTCAGAAGCTGCGCTACTGACAAGGAACTCGGAATTGAAACTGCCACGAGTTGCACGGTGCGATAATCGAATGGCTCCGCTACAGTGGCGGCCAGGCCAACAACACGTTGCTCACGAGGATGCTGCCACAGTATGAGTTGTGGTCGGTGAGGAATCGGACATCTCGCGACAGGTCTCGCGACAGTAATGAAAATCGGATCATCGGGGACAATATGGTCCTGCCACGCTGTCACCAATTGTTGTTGCCAAGAGACCTCTTGCTTCCTGAGACGAACTTCACGAGGGCAGTGGCACATTGCATGCTGATCATGAGAGATGTACCACACGGCCACCGTAAGCGATTGCCAGCTCCTATGTGAAAGATCCTGTTCAAAGACCTCCCAGGATTCCTCCGCCGCCGCAGCGATGGCAGAAGAGGAATGAGTGTCCTCTCGAAGTGGCAGTTGCACAAAGCTATTGGCATCAGGTAGAATGGGATCGGCTGTTCGGAGGGGACGAGAAAATTCGATGGGCTCAAAATTCAACGTCAATCCAGCGCCCGGTTGAGGGCGAATGAGCTCATGCAGGCTAATGTCTCTGTGCTGCCACTCACATGCCAAGTAGTAACCTGGATCAGGCGGTCGGATGAGATGGTCCAGATCCAATCGCTGACACAGTGTGGCTGGGGTGGAATCACCAGATACCACCAAGGCACGAGTACGAATGGTCCACGAGACGACCGATGTAGCCATCACTGGGCACAAGGGGCCATCGAAGTCGTCCCCTTGCTAAATGATCAAATGCAAGGCCAAAGGTGGGACCCAGATGTGCGTGGGTTGAGGATTTACAACAGCCACATGAAGATCCATATCAGGGCGACATCGATCCCACCACAACGCACAAATCTGCAAAGGCCAGTCCCTGTCTTCCATGAGCACAAGCAAGCGAGATTGATCACAAACCATCCAATCAGGTGAACGGAGAAACCATGTATGCACAGGAATAAAAGAGCGATGGAAAGTCATGGCCATAGTGCGATGCACATCTTGCATGATGCGATCAAAACTGGGTGCCACACGCAGAGTGTCAGCATGTGCGTCAATGAATTCAAGGGCAGCCGATCCAGCTGCCTCATCCAAGGACAACTTCAATCCATCACCGGGAGCTGGACGATGCACCTGTGCGGTTTCCCAAGGCCTGTCTTTGAAGAAAAGCTCACATGCATAATTCAACGTTGGTCGGAAACAGTAGGGTGCATAATCCGAAAGAATTGTGGCCGCAAAGGAATTCAATTCAGCGGCGGCCAGCGAAGCATGGTATCTCCAGTGCTCATCCCGAAATTTCGTCGAAAAGTGAATCGGAGTGAATCTCGGTACCCAGTGTTGGAAAATCAACAGGTGGATCATCGGGTTGTCTGGCTCACTGGAAGGCGGCTGAGGGTCAACCACGAAATAGTGGATGGGCTCGCCAGGCAGGATAGCCTCTCGCCAAATCCTACGGATGAGGTCGTCCCAGTGTTCTGGGTCCAGCAAACGTCCGGGCCTGAACAACCTCGGGTCATTACATCTAGGCCGTCCCTGACCATTCAAATAAAAGGTAAGGAATGTAGGGCCACTCTCAGGTGCGAAAAGGTCCCGAGCATTCCCAATCATCCACCATTCAAGCAATGACCGGAGGCTACCACTCGATGCATGCGGTAGTGGATCCGAAACTGGGCTATCCTGGTCAGAGGAGCCACCTGGTTCAGGGATCCAAGCAACGCTGGAAGGTGATCAAACATGTTTGAGGGCTCAACCTCGATGGAATCAGAGACCTTTGCCGTCAGTCCTTGAATCAATGTGACTTCATCAGAAGTTGCAAGCGGTCTTTGCATGAGTGTGATGTAAGCACCGCTCGGTAGCCAGAAAGGGCCCTGTCTCAAAAGGCGACTCATGTACAAAGCAAACACCTCATGTTGTGCTTGAATGCAAAACGATGGATGCACCAAATGAATCAGGTGTGCAACAGTACAATCCCTCGGAACACTGTATGCTTGGCAGGTTGGCTGCCGCTCCCGATCAAGTTCTTGGTCCATCAGAATGGCACTACGCTCAAGGTGGAATCCTTGTTCAATGATCACCTGCATCTTGGCACTCTCCATGCCCACTTGGAAAGGTTGTGGAAAAATGATCGAGATGCGAAATGCACGGAGCGAATCAAAGCGATCATTCCACTCTTCAGTGAGACGATCTTGCCAATCTCGAAGTTGACTGCAAAGCTTCAAAGTTCTTGACTGTTTGCAGATTCGATGACTTTGGTGATCTATATACCAGGATATGAAAGTGTAACACTCTGGGCATGACACCGAGTCATGACCTTGTGAACCTTCACTGGTAGCATTATCCTCAGGCATCACACGAGTCTCTTCTGGAATGACTGGAGGAGCAGATAACGAACTTTGCATCATAGAAGTTTCATCCGTCTGCGGGATCACTGAAATCAAAAAGTTCGCTCCTGCGGGGCACGGTATGATGTCTGCATATGGCACCGAACGTTGTTGCAGACGCACTTGGACTTGCGCATGCACACTAAGAGATGGTGGAAAAGCCACAGCATTTCCAATCATGGAACCGCTGACGTAGGCTGGCAGTGACACTGCGACTACGGAAGAACCCGCATGCCAAGCGGTAGGAGCATCAACAGTGATGAGTGCAGCTCGGCGGGCTTGAGAGAGTCCCTGCTCTGCAATCACATGAATGCAATGATCAGGAAACTGTGGGTTCGATCCCGCCGGTGCCGGTACAACGAGGTGATAGCTTGTCGGCGCACGTGGGTGCAAAATACCTGTCCAGAGATCGGTGATTTCCTCATGCCAGTCTTCGGCACCCTCATGGACAAGCAGTGTGCGTGGCATTTCACATTTGGGGTATCTACCATGCACAATGCACCAAACACAGAGATACAACCGACGAACGCGAGGTGCATCCTCAGGTGCCAAATGCGAGGTCGGTGAGGCAGGAGGAATCGAGACCACATCCGACATATCGTCCAGCTGTCCCTCCGATGATGGGCTTAGAGCCGGTGGGTCAAAGTGCATGACGTCCTGACAAGCAGCACCTGTAATGGTGGGCTCCTGTGGTGGCACACGAATCACAACCACATCTCCATGGAGAATTTCATGTGCTGTCGCATCCCGTAGTAGCCAAGGTTGATCATTGTGTCGTACTAAACATTCAAAAGTGTGGCTCTGACAATACACCCCGACTCTGGCTAGTGTAAGAATTTCACTGCGACTCATGCGATTCAATGCACGTCGGACTTTACGGACAGTGAAAGGTTGATTCAAAGCTGTCGCAGGTCCATGTGGGTGCAATATGACGTCAACGATGATGAGTCGTTCCTGTGGAGCAAGTTGATCATCGACAACCTGTACTATCCATGGTTGAAGGTGTGATGGCATGCCTTCCACAGAAGAATGTACCAAGTGTACCGCAACAACTTGGTGTCGCGGTACATGCAGAGTCAATGCAATCTCATGTAGGCAACGAGGCAAAGGACGGGTAGAAATGCGTCCCTCCACCCAGGTTTTGCCCCTGCGCATGAGGGCAACACTGACACCGAAGGATCTGTGCCTATGGGCCGAATGTTGCATCATTGAGTTCATATCATCCGGGGTTTGGATCCTCTCATCAGACCCTTCAGGCATCGCTGCAGTAAGGCAAGCTGCAATATGATCCGCTGCACGAAATCGAAGGTGTCTGTCAGGATCATTTGGCAACCACGTATCCACCAAGTTGTGAGAAACATGCTGCAATGACTGCTGGTCTAAATTCAACGACGCAGCGAGTCTACGGAGCACCTCTACAACAGCAGCAAAGTCCCCAGTTCCTGGCATGAAAGTGGCCCCTTCAAACGAATCCTGAGGAGTGCCTGTCTGGCCATGCACCGAAATGAGAACAGGAACGAGATTGCATGTAGGAGTCTGTGAGACCAGGACATGTGCGAATGCAGTATGTGACACTGTCGCTGGGTCAGCGAAACCTACCATGTGTACACTAAATGCACGTCGAGTATCAACTATTGACAACCAGGGATCCGTGAGTGCTTCTTCCCACCTCGTGTGGTCTGGTGGCAACCTCACCACAATTGGATTGAAGCAAACTGGTTGTACATAGGGGTCGATGAACCACACAACCACTCTTTGTTCATCTCTATTGCCACTCTGGGTCACTGCATTCTCCCAACGATGGCGCAGCAATTGCAAAGCTCGTGGTGTGCTCGGCAAAGCAGTATCATGCAGGGACCAATCATGGGTGGGTTCACGACTGCTGGAACTTCTGGACCTGGTGCGACTAGCACTGCCCGATTGCATGAATGAACTCACATCCCCATGAGTACACGTAATACACCACATGTCTTGAGGGTTGTGAACATCTCGGATCAACACGGCCCGTGAGGACGGCGGTTCCTGAGATGTCACATCAGGTGACCTAGTAGCTAGGCCTGGTACCTGGGCAAACAATGCTTTCGGGGTGTGGACTGGTGAGCTCGACACGGCTCGTGTGAACAGCGGAGCACGCGACCAGTCCCCTGTTTCGAGGTAGTTATTCTGCCAATCTTCTGGGAATGCCGCATCCAGGAAGATTGGCTGGTTCAAGATGGTTGACGTACCACCAGTAGGCACACATTGATCATTGGTGACATAATGCACGCAGGCTACATGATGATTCAGTCCCCACGGTTTCTCTTCCCAAGTATCCAGTGTTCCACATGGCACGAAACCACTGGCAATCTGAGACAAATCATAATCGTGGAAACCAACCTGTAATGACTCCGCAAAGGTGACAACTTTGGGGGTCGAGTGCACATCCGAGACTGCGGTCTTCAAGCAACTCCGTAATGGAGGGTCCACCTTCACTCCCAGAACCGAAAGAGGACCATGGTCGCAACTGTCCTGTTGTCGGATCTGGAGAAATTGATCCTGCGCAGCTTGATCACCAGCGACCCATTCGCTGACAAAGTCTGCTGCAGAACAAATGGGATGGAGCCACCGCATGGTGCTGAGGAAGGGCTCATACCAACACCGTCTCAATTCAGGCGAAGCCTCTCTGCTAGAGGCAAGCCAGCATCCATCCGCCGACCTGTCACAAATAACCTGTCGGTCTATTTGGTCGGCGCCGCAAAAGGCGACATAGCAGGTGAAGAGGCTTTTCCACCCGCTCCATCTGATTGGGACGCAGTGACAACTTTTTGTCTTTTGCGCTCCTGCTCCAGGGTATCGTCTTCTTGCATCTGGGCTTCCTCCTGCAAGGCCGCCAATGAGGACTTCAGGGTATTCATGCCCTGCAAGATCCTCTTGCTGGAGTCCAGGGATTCCGCCATCAAATGGTCGTCTTCGCCTTCTTCCTCTTGGGTCTCCGTCAGATCCACACTGGTCGCCGCCTTCTTGGCCTGCTCCAGTACTTCTTTGGCTTGTGTCAAGCCATTCCTGGCTGACTGGAGTTCCTCTTCCAGCTTGGAGTCCTCCTTCTCGAAGTTCTTCACATTGTCCTCCCAACGACGAATACTGTCGTTGACGTACCCTTGCCAATGACGATGCAAGGTAGTTCTGGCTTGTATCGTCTCCTGAAGCTGCTTCTTGGCTGCACCAAGGCGCGACACTGCATTGTGGAGATCCTTGGTGGCTTGTTGGGATGTCCGCACAGACATGCTTTGAACCATCTGTTGGATGTTCTCCGGCAACTGACTGCTTTGGCTCCTCAACTTCCCCATGAGCTCCTGCATTTCCGGATTGATGGCCGGCACCAGCGCCGGAGGCTCCGACGGCGAGGGGTGTGAAGGTGGCATCCATGACAACTCTGCCGCAGGTACATGGTCGGGCGGTGGTGGAGGCACAGGCTTGCCTTTCCCTTTGCCCTTCCCTGCCTTGCCCTTGCCCTGAAAGCCATCCTTGCCCTTGGTGGATTGATTGTTCCTCGGACTCTTCGGTGTCTTGGGCCGAGGAGCTTGCTGTCGACGAGGCGACGGTGAAGCCTGACGTCCCGTCTGATCGTTGTTCACCCACGGCGTCTGTCCCTCGGGCCATTGGCGGGAGTACCATGTGTTGGCACTCCAACTTGGAGACTGCTGGGGATTCTATTGGGGAGGAGTGTAAACAAAATTGGGGTCGGCACATCGACGCCAACCTTGGCCACATGTCTGGCAAAATTCTGCACTGTACGATCTCATCTTCTTGCAGAATCTGCATTTCCACGGTGCTTTGTCTTCCATCTCTGCAACGATGTGGGACAAAAAATGGGTATCCCGTGAATGGTGTGCAGCCAGGAGGTGCCTGATGCGAATCAACTGCTTCCGGTTGAGCAGATGCCGCCCGGTGCGATGCTGATGCCACTGAAACCTGGCAAGAGCTCGCTGACGCCGCTGCGATCTTCGCTGTGTCGGAGTGGCCGTTGCTCCAAGCAATGACCAAGCAAAGCAGCACAAAACGCATTAATCGCCAAACGTTCCAGGGCGTGACCAGTTCAGAACGAAGGCACCGAATTGAGGCGGCACCAGGCCGCCCGCGGGTATGGCGTCACGGACCCGCTAAGGTTCACTACAACCCGAGGTGAGGGGCAACTCACCACGGGGCAGAGCCAAAACCTTCCATATCAACCCAACCAGAAAAATATATGCCACCGACCACCCACAATAGCATATCTGCCACCAAGATAGTACTGGGATCACTCGCGAACTGATGCTTCTTGACCACTCGCGATAACTGTGAAAATCGGGTATCAACCACCCTTCATGAAAAATATGCACCATTCAAACAACCAATTTGAGGGAAACAAAAAATGGTTGAAATCACCAGCCAGAAATTGTCGACCATTTACCTTTATCGATTACAGTAATCACCATGTTTGCTGCTTGGGGTACCACCATGGATCACCACTAACCAGAATTTTTACCACACTTATGTACTCTCAACAACTGCAGCCTGTTCAGCGTCAATTCAACAGCTCCAGCCGATTCAGCTGTCGAGCTCCAGCCGATTCACCTGTCGAGCCACTTCGACAAACATGATCAAAGTAATCCATACTTAGATACTATCAGTTACTATCAACCATCAACCAACCATCAACCAACCATCACCACCATCACCACCATCAACCAGCATCAACCACCACCAGTGGCTGCCCCCACCGACCTCATCCAGCACCCGAGGCCATGCAAGGCCCAAGCTGAAGAAACCTTCTCGGCCTGGGCGTTGGTCAACGATGGGCTGGTGCCTGGTGCCTGGTGCCTGGTGCCTGGTGGCTGGTGCCTGGTGGCTGGTGGGACATGAATGATTAAGGTGCTGGTAACTTTCGACTAATGATGCTTGACTGCTGACGAATTACTATTTATGGTTCTTGATCATGCTAATCATAATCACCTTGTTCATAATAGGTAACGAACAAATAATTCTCGAGGTAATTGTTGATTCATCCACTGAATGGTGACGGTGGAACATCAATGAATGATAAAGGTGCTGGTAATTGTTGATTAATGACTACTGATTGATGATTTCTATGACGAATGATGAACAAGGTGTTAATAGCTGCCGGCTGCTGGTAACTGTTGATTAATGACTATTATTTTCATGATGAATGACTAAAATGATAGATTAATGAATAATAATACAGTATGATTAATGATGGTTAATGAACTGGTTAATTCATGGTGAATGATTATGATTGTCAATAAGAGTGATAATAATAATGGTAACAGCAGTGTCGAGGCATGGTTATACCATTCATGATGGTTCATGCTGGTTGGAAATAGTTCAGATCCGATTCGGAATCAAAATGATGCAAATGGTGAGCCGAAAGTGCAACCGTCGCCGTCACCATGGCACAACCAACACATCAATAATGGGAAATAAGCCCGCAAACCATGGGGTTGATACCCTACATTGACCAAGAATAGACCACTTAACTCTGGGTGTTGCTAATTGTTGGTTGTCAGCCCTTACCATGAACGTCACCCAGGTTGGTGTTTGACAGAAGCAAATCATCATGATGGGGCACTCTCGAAATGGTGGAGGGTCAAATTGTTGCGATGTTCAGGATTAAACGAGACCGGTTTGTGATCATGATTGATAACCCATCCGAACAAATCGTTCATTGGACAATCATCCCCAGGTATGGTTGACAGTAAGAAGATGCGATAAACACCAACCAAATGACCTTTTGCGTACATTGGGACTGCCAACCCTTCACTGGCTCCGAATAACCGTCCTCAACAGTGGTGAATCATGAATCATGGTCAACATCACTGGAAGAATAATACTGGCTCCAGAAGAATGACCGTCCTCAACGATGGTGAATCATGAATCATGCTCGATAAATGTCACACTTGATATTGGCTGCGCTTGATTGATTAAATATAATTCAATATCAAGCATGATAAACGGTGAATCTTGATATCGGCTGCAAATTCAGATGATACGCAACCACGGCCCATGATAGCTACTTATTGATGTTAAGGCCACGGAACTCTTGAGTGCACTCCTAAAGATCGAACTTCAGAAAACCACAGGTCAAACCTCTAGGGATTGATGCTGAACAAAGATCAATCATGCTGAAGACAATTTGACAATAATTAATTGCTGATTGATGGTCAGACTGGTTGGTGGTTGATGGTTGGTAAAATATTGGTTCTAATAATGGTGAATAGTAGTTTTAGTCATCATGTTGAATACTCTCATTGTTGATATTTCTATATGCTGAATAGTCAGGATTCATCTTGCCAATAGGGGTGACTTTTTTCTACTGGCATGTTCACACACTTCGGCCTCGGCATTATCAATTTATGTTTCGTGCGAACGCGTACTCCTCACAACGGCAGAAACGCTAGACCAGAAAGCAAGCTATTTCACCACTTCTCCCATGACGATGATCAGGCATGGATTGGAATCAAGAATAACTGACCAACATTGCCCCTCCCTAACAAAATGCAACCATCGTATCACCAACAATGCCAACTCGTGCACAACCTAGCCATTATAAGCAGCGCGCTGATCACCCAGCAACGTGAGCAACGGCTAGCAACAGTTCATCCGAAGCATCAGAAGATGTATGATTTGGAACCACATGGCGATTTTCAGGCTAGTTGGGAACCCACAAAGTTATGCATGGTTTATTACTGTAAATCGTTCATATGGGATGATAACTGGAGGTCCCCTATTTTGAGAAACACCAACGTTGGTCAATGTGATCAATCACTACCACCATTCCATCCGTAGCTGTCATCGATCCATTCATCAACACAGTGGCTTATAGTCAACGCAAGTGGATCAACCAATCAATCAACCAATCAATCAACCAACCAATCAGTCAACCAATCAATCAACCAATTCATCAATCAATAAACTAATTAGTCCAAGCATCAGTAGTTCATCACTCAGTACCACTGCACCATGCTGAGATGCACCTGTCGTCCCACAGCCGTGCGCTCCCAGTGGCTGAATTTCAAGAAGTCCAGGATGGGCAGGGACAGGTGCGATCCTGGCGTCCAAGGAGCCTAGGGTAAATCCAATGAGCATTTCACAAGCATGGTGAAAATGTGCCAATCCAGAATCCATATATATCCATATAGTATACTAGGGTAGTTTACCGGATCCTATAAATATGGTGAAAATTCATTAGCAAAATTGGTAAACTGACATAGCTGGTTGGATTTTCACCACTTTTTAGATTGTTTCAAAAGGGGAAAGCAGCTTGTGAACCAGCTCGTAAACGATATTAAATGTATTTCGGTGTTGGATCTTCCATTGCCAGGCTAGTTAGCGTGGACACACAGAATTGCGGCACCAACAGTTTCACCAGTCATGATGGTTTCATGTTTCAACAGTGAATGCGCATGCCCTCACAACACCCTGTTGAAGCAATGTTTTTTTTCATATGTGAACGTGTTGTTTTTAGTAATGAGCCAGCTTCTCAAAATATGGGAAGCCCAAAAATGGTTGGCTCATTACTAAAAAAGGGTTGATCACTGGGGGTAACCCCCTATGACTTGAGAAACCAGCATATGTTCAACTTCAAGGTGCTGGCCGATGTACAACTGAATCGTTCCCCACTTACACTGTGCGAACAGGATCTGTACAAGGAAAACAATGACCTTTTGACTTTTGGAGTTTGCGATTGGTCAAGGTTGGAACGAACCATGGCGCTAATGACGAAATGAACAAAATGGACGGACACTTGGAATGTTGAAATGTATGATGTCAATGAGGGGTTTTGACACTACACGGAATTATGATGATCCATTGAAAGGTAACTCCACCAAAAGATGATCATTTTACTAGGCAACCATTTGCTTTTGGGGTATCACTATTCTGGCGCACACACACACACGTCTTTACAGGATGTTCACAACTACCAATGTGTTGATAATTTTGGGTGTAAAAACGAAGCCGGCCATTGCCGACATCATCGGCCAATGAATCCATCCCACTGTTGCTTGGCCCATGCCGCCTGTGTTGCTACTCTTTCCTTCGCAGTTCTTCGTTGACTGCACCCATTGATGATTTGATAATTTGATGGTACTTCCAATCGATTCGCAGGTTCCACCTGCGACTTGGCATGCTGCACCCTTGGTGGCCTGTGAGAAAATATACCCCTCTCCTTTGTTGCAGCCCGTGGCACTGCCAGCCGCTCCAATAACGAGTTCATGTGGCCATCACAATTTGTCACTTTGGGTCTTGAAGCTTCTCACTCTTCGCTCTCCTAACCTTCTGAGGCACGTGTGACAAGGCGCAGCCAATCGTGCAAGCTGCGATGATGATTTTCCCAGCGCTTGGCTGAGACGCTCGCTTTCCAGCGGAGAAGCAAGGAGAAGTACAGGCGACAGAGAAGCACAGCAAAAGCACTGTTCCGCGTGCACTTGGCAACCAAAATTCTGTCCAGCTACGGGATGCCGTCGAACCATCATTTCAGGAGGGGCCATGAGGGAGCCATTCTTTCCCACGGATGGGCCAGCCGGAAGGCAGGCTCAGCCAACGGCAGACTGGAGTAATGTCACCCCAAAAAATAAGTGTGTCCAGTCTATACCTTCTATGTCAGATTAGATTAAGCAATGAGTTTCCACCCTTGACCGATGATTAACCGATGATTTAGCAATAACCCATTAAGTGTGAATCAACCATTGGTTAACCATGGTAATCATTGATTAATCACAATAACTGGTGAATCAACCATTGGTTCACCAGGTTAGTAAACCGATGAATCACCACGAACCAATTATTCACCAACAGCCACAATTCACATCGTCTGCCACCGAAAACGGCGCCTGGAGGTGCCATCCACCAAGCTTTGAATTCCTCAAAGCTGCAATGCCCAGAGCGATTCCTCGGTTGCGGCTGCCGTCAGATGGGGGTTCCCAACTCAAATGGAGCGTTGCTACTGGGTACGGATGGATATTGATCCTCACTGATGGTTACAAATGGTTACTGATGGATACTACTGGTTCCTTCTGGTTAGTTCTGGGTGATGGTTCGTTATGCGCTTTATGAGCATGTGGACATTGGCCAAGCATGGAGGTAGCACGGCCACAGCTGAAGCCAAAGCTTCCACTCGTCCAACGGCAACCAGCCCCTGTTCAGACACGCATCAAAGATTGCTGTAAGCATTATTTGCCACCAATTCTGCTTAACGATTCTCAACCATCATACCATCATGATTGACCATCATGATCAACCCGCATGATCAGCCATCCGGTGAAGCATCAGTGTACTGAATCATTTATCATACTCTCCATCTACTCTAAGCACGATATTTCTAGCCAGTGGTTTGTAGTTTCAGCAGCTTGACTGCTTGGGAGTGGTACTGTAGGAATGCACGGTGGTAACATCGATCAAGGCGTCCCTTTTGTGTCTTCAGTGGCAGCAATACCAAGATACCATGGCGGCAACAAGCTGACGTTGTACAAATCGACAGCCACCAGCAACCAACAACATGCAGCAGAAATAACAACAACAACAACAAACAACAACGACCACGACGACCACGACGACCACGACGACCACGACGACCACGACGACGACGACGACGACGACGACGACGACGACGACAACCACAACCACAACTAACAAACAACAACCAACAACCCACAACCAACAACCCACAACCACAACCACAACCCACAAGTATCAATCCACCAACCCACCAACCCACCTGGCCCAGCGTCGTATCCAAGCGTGCCATGGCCTGTGCTGCTTCCTCGGACTCCAAGGGGTTCCCCAAATCTGCACAGAGCCGATGAAAGCCCTGGAGGTCCAGGAAGCCAAAGTTCTCCTGGAGCTGAGATGAATCAGACTGGTTCATTACTGGTACTCATGGTGGTTAATCATGTTGATAGTGGATGAATCAGACTGGTTAATCATGGTTAATCATCTGCTTGTTAGCCATGTAAATCGTGGTACATTGACAGTGGCCCATGAATAGTGGTTACGAAAATTGTGGTCAATCATAGTTGATCATCTGGTTGGGGGACTATGCTTCTCACCCTTGGCTTAGAGATCCCCTGATAAAACTTTAATGACTTGGATGTGCAGCTGGACAACTCGTTCACCATGGTAAGTTCAGCTCTAAAAGATAGCTGAACTAACCATGGTGAAGAGTTCCTAGCTGGGGATGCACATCCAAGCTGGGACAAAACCCTGTACCCCTGGTGAACATACCCAACAGATTCGTCGAGATGTTGGGATGTTTACTCTTCACCTAGCCGTTTCTGGGATGCTTATATCGCCCCATCCCCAATAGTGGCACAATAATGATTCGTAACCCTTCATACTGGCAATTTATGCAATCATACAAGTGTGACGAATCATAATGGGTGATTGATGATCGACGTGATGGTTAACTGCTGGTTAACAGTGGAGCATATGAGTGAAATGTATTTTTTGTTGAGTAGATGGTTATTCTGATGATCGGCTTACCATCAAAATGATGATAGTTATTAAGTGAAAATGTTAGTAAAAATGATGATTGTGCCTACTTGTAACGATCGAAGATTGGCGAATGGTGAACTATAGAGTCAATTATTGACGATGATATAGATTTCCCATTGAATTGATTGTTTGACCAGTATTTATATATATATAGATATTCGTTGATTAGGTTGGACAGCTGAAGATTAGCAAGTGGTCAAGAATGCATAAAATCAAGGCTTATGATGCAGAACCGGTTACGATGAAGGGTCCATGTTGAAGCATGAACTGCTAGTTTCTTGAAAGGATTATCAATCATTAAAACATGATTTTCACCATGCTCTTATTTTATCATTGTTGCTATCAAAAGTACAGTAACAAGCTTAAAGCACGATGGATGGTTGCTGACTAAAAATGATCGACATCGGATGATTTGGGGTATCCCGGTATCCCCGTTTTAAGAAATGCCCAAATGTTGATGTTCTGAATGCCTGTGAATGGTAGCCAATTGATATCCAATTGATGGTTCCATGGTGAAGCAACGATCGTGCCTTCGGTTGGAAAAGTAAGGAACCATCAATCGATCATGAGTAATTCATCATAAGCTGACCATCGTTTAACAACCATTGGCTGCGGCTCGAAGACTGTGCCCCTGGCTGTTCACATAAATCACCAGTCACGGTTCATCCTACTGTGAGAAGAACCATTAATTAATTCTGATGATTGGGAAAAACTAGTAATGACCCATACCCATATAAGTTGGGGTGGCAACAAATGTACCAAGCAAATCCAGCTGCTCATCCCCTGAGCAACCAGGTAGTCATCATGGGTACCCTCATTCAATGCACAGCCATCACCAAGCATCAAGCCTCAGCCACCAGTCTGAACAACCTCAACCATCAACCAGCATTCACTACTGTGAAGCAGCCATCCTTCACCACCTTTCATCCACCCGTCGTCCTCCCACCCGCCCCCACCCCGGTTCACCCCCGCGCCCGCGCGTAGCTTCGGAAGATCTCTCTGAGGCGAAGCTCCTCCAAAGTCTGGGCATCACCTCTGCAGCTGAAGGCTAAGGGTGGATTCATGGCTGAATCAACTGGTTTTAGCGCATGTTTTAGCCGCTTTGATATCCAGTTTAGTATATGGTTTAGTATATGGTTTAGTATGGTTTCATATAATATGCTTTACTATGGTTGGAAAAGCTGGTTTTAGCTGGTTTAATACGCTGGTGTTAGTTGATTTCATCAGCTGGTTTTAGTTCACTGGTTGACTGATGGAAAAATCAGGGGTGAGTTGATGGTGAACAAGCTGATTAATCGATTAAGCTGGCTGACTGGCAGTTGAATCCAGAGCAGATTGGTGGTTCATGACGGTTCATCTATTCACTATCATGTGAAAATGGATGATTGAACCATCAGTCAATCAAAATGAATCATATGGTTAAGCACATATGGTTATGCATGTTGATCAACGGACACTTGGCTGCTGGATTCTTGAGGTCCCCCAGCGTCGAGGCTACAGTTTGTGGCAGTCCTTGGCTCATCATTTAGAGGGGCTCTCAGTTGTGAATATGGTGGTTTCTCAACATAGGAACCGCTCAAAAATGGCTGGTTTATTGAAACGGTGGTTTCTTGAAATAAGGGACCCCTCAAAATGGATGGTTCATTACTATGAATTATAAGTGGTTGATAAAGGATGATTTGGGGGAGTCCCCCATTTTGAGAAACCACCATATGGGTTTGTCTTACTAACCATACAACTTCATAGCCATTCTTAGGTTTGGGAAACCATCAGTACTTTGGGGGTAGACCATTTGTTCACTGCTGCCAAACGAGATCTGGCGCTGAATGTCAATTTTTGGACAAACCGATATGCCAACAACGTGGTTTTCCGAGGGGGTATACCTTCACAATAAACATTGTAAATCTTCGATCAGCATCATGATCATCAACCATCGTCATGCCCCATCTGATTTACCAGCCAAGCCAGCTTAGCCAACCCATCATTAACCATCATTAACCCATCCTCAACCAGCTTATTAACCAGCTCATTCACCAGCGTCATGACGCTACCCATCATTAACCATCGCTAACAGCGCTGATTGCATGTTGTTGCTGGGTAATGTCGTGAAAATAAATCGACCTCACACCTGCTGATTACATAACATCAGATTGATTCATTACACCCCTGCTTTAGTTTGATATAGCACAATATCATCTCAGTATTTGGTAGAGTTATTATGAGTTATTGCCCAGGGTCTCTCCTACAATCCACCTCAATCGTGCCATGTTTCGACACTGCCGCCCAAGTAGTGTATAAATTCCAGCATGAACCAAGTTGAACCAAGCAATAGAAATGCTTCCAATTAAGAAAAAGCACATTACCGGCCTGGCTACATGTGTGTTTCTTCGATCGTCCAGTAGTTGATGCTTGAATTCACAGGGGTAACCTCCAGTAGAGCGGTTGCTGATTCCACTCCTTCGTGGATGTTGGTTCGATCCTGTTCCACTGCTTCGCTTGGCGCCGCTTCACCATCCGTTCCCTTTTCCAGTCCACCTCCGTCAGGCTCGGGGTTTCGAAGCGGTCGATCGTCCTGTCGCGGAGAAGTATCGCTTGACCGTCTTTCTATGGTAGATCCGACTCGAAATGACGGTAGCAATGCTTAATAATGCTTAATCATGCTTGATAATAGGGGGTAATAAGCAGGAAGAGTGGTTGACGGTGGTTGGTAATAATGATGATAGTGGTTGATGATGGTTAATGAGAGATCCATATTGCCACCATCAGTTCACCCAGCTCAATAGGTGGTGATTTGTGATCTTTTTATTCCCCAAACAATGTGTGTACTGAAGGGGTTTTTACGGTAAGTGAAAAGAACCCTGTGTAGATCCAGGTGTTCTCCGGTCGCGTGCGGCTAATTCGTCGACCCTTTCGTCAACCCTTTCGTCAACCCTTTCGTCAAAAACGTTCCCTCATCTTCCGTTTTCGACAGAAGCCTCGCACGAAACTCAACCTGGGAGACCTCTCTTCTGGAGCTGCGTTCTCGCCTGCGCGCCGTGTCCGTTTTTGGAGCAATGATGAGCAATGTGCATTTTACTCGGCAGGCGCAAGGGAAACCTCACTTTTGTCCCTCTTGGGCATTAGGAATCTGTGGCAGGCGCAAGGAATTCGCAATGCTTCACAAAACGTGTAACTGTCGTCTATTTTTGCGACGTTGCAAAAACGTTGGCAGGCGCACACAAAATGAGCGCGTCCGAAAACATCGACTTTTTCGTGACAAGCGCAACATTTCGTGATCTTGAGCTCTCTTTTGGTGACCTCAAAACGCTCGTTTCGTGAGACCGTCGTCATGTTTGCATCTGCTATCTCGAGATCATTTTTCGTGACAAGTGCAGGACTTATCAGGACTTCGTATGCCTTGGGATCACTTTTTCGTGGCAGGCGCAGCATTTTGCAACATAAACGCTTGAAATCGCAAATCGCAGTGGAATGGAGACTTCAGGTGCCTTTCATACCTCTGCTTTTTTGTGTCTCGCCTGCGCGCGGTGCAAATTTTGATTTCGCTCGTGCAACCCTGTGCGGACTTTGTGCGCGTCGGATCGGTCTCGTCTGCGCGCGGTGCGAATTTTGATTTCGCTCGTGCAACCCTCTGGGGACTTTGTGCGTGTCGGATCGCTCTCGCCTGCGCGAGGTGCTTGCTTTTGACGAGATCTTGTCAAGAGTTCTCTCTTGTGAGTGCACCCATGTGCCGTCAAATGTGTGCTCCCATGTGCTCTCACATGTGTGCTCATATATGTGCTCATACATGTGTGCTCAAATGTGTGTTCTCATATCTGTGCTCTCATATCTGTGCTCTCATATCTGTGCTCTCATATGTGTGCTCTAATATGTGTGATCATGTGTGTGCTGTCACATTTGTGCTCATCACTGTGCTCTCATATGTGTGCTCTCATATGTGTGATCATGTGTGTGCTTTCACACGTCTGCTCATGTGTGTGCTCTTATTTGTGTGCTCTCATATGTGTGCTCTCACATGTGTGTTCATACATGTGCGCTCAAATGTGTGCTCTCAAATGTGTGCTCTCACAAATGTGCTCTCATATGTGTGCTTTCATATGTGTGCTCTCATACATGTGCTCTCATATGTGTGCTCTCATATCTGTGCTCTCACATGTGTGCTCATATTGTGTGCTCTCACATGTGTGCTCATGTGTGTGCGCTCAAATGTGCGCTCTCGTATGTGTGTTCTCAAATGTGTGCTCTCACAAATGTGCTCCTATGTGTGCTCTCATATCTGTGCTCTCATATGTCTGCTCCTCTCACATGTGTGCTCTCACATGTGTGCTCTCACATGTGTGCTCTCCCATGTGTGATCATGTGTGTGCTGTCACATTTTTGCTTCTATCTGTGCTCTCATATGTGTGCTCTCACATGTGTAATCATATGTGTGCTCTCACATGTGTGCTCATATGTGTGCTCATTTTTGTGTGCTCATATGTGTGCTCTCACAAATGTGCTCTCATATGTGTGCTCTCACATGTGTGCTCATACATGTGTGCTCTCATATGTGTGGTCTCACATGTGTGCTCATACGTGTGCGCTCACATATCTGTGCTCTCATATTTGTGCTCTCATATGTGTGCTCATGTGTGTACTCTCATATGTGTGCTCATTTATGTGTGCTCTCATTTGTGCGGTGTTCAAAACCTCTCTTTAAATCTAATGAAAATTATTCCTGCTTGCGCCAAACACTTGCGCGGCGCTTGCACCATCCCAACCGTTGCTTACGCGAGGGGTCTATCTTAAGGTTTGCTTGCGCGAGCTTGCGCGGGGATTGAAATGTGTCATGTTTCAATGTTTTGCTTGCGCGGTGTAGGCAAGAGGGTATTTCAAACATGATTGGCAAATGGTAAAGGCATGTTGCTACCCTCACTGTTTGAAGCTTGCGCAAACAAAATGCTTGTGCGAAGCTTGCAAAAAGCTTCGCGATGCAGGCCCTGGACAACTTTTGCATGAATAAATTCCATCGAAGATTAAAGTTGAATACCATAGGTTTTGAACAAAGCTCATATGTGTGCTCTCATATGTGTGCTCTCACATGTGTGCTCCCATTTGTGCTCTCAAATAAATGCTCTTGCTGTGTCCTTTTCCCACTTCCCCCCATCTCACTGTTTGGGGTCTCTTGCCGGGATAATAGGGGATATGAACTGTTGGATCTCCAATGAAATCAAAATGTGCAGAGTTTTCTGGGAAAACGTCAAGATCGAAACCTAGAAGTTAGAAGTCCATGTACTGTTTCGTTTCCTCTGTGGTTCTGGCTGCGGCTGCTTTGAAATCAGAGCTGTTGATGTTGCCCCTGTCGTTGTTGTTGGTGGTGGTTCTGTACTGCCACAGTGTCGGCACGCCACCGCTTTCACCAACTCGATGCATGTTGAACAAGCTGTGGGAAAAACCTACAGGAACAACGAAAAACCACAGGGTTGCTGCGATCATGCGCGTAGCTTCTGCACGATCATGCGAGTAGGCTCTGCACTGCTGACTGTGCAGTTGTCCCAGTGCACTGCTAGAAAACCACAGAAGTAGTTGAATGATGTTCAACGCAGTACCACTAATCATATCGATTTTGGCTAGTAGTTAAATGCAGCACGATGTGACCAACAATATTCGCATTGAGTCAACACATTGTCCGACTTGTAAAGGGAGATTTTTCTTGACAGTCAATCTTGGATTGAACTTGGCAGCATGCCAACAGCTCCTTCCTACCGGAGGGGTTTGCAGGGAGCGCGCGCAAGTCAGTGAGTCTTCCCGAACCCTCCGGGACTATGAACATATTATGAGTATGGTGGGGGTTGCGGATGAATTTCAAGTATCAACCATCACGTATGTGATATTTGACATGAAAATAAGAAATGAATTAGTATGGCCCAGGCTTTGGACAATACAGGGAACATCAAGTTCTTGGGGGGACCCCATGGCTATGCATTTGGGGGAGCCTCACAACTGCTGCGAAGAACTGCGGACAGATCAATAGATGGATAGATAGATAGATAGATAGATAGATACGAGGGATGGATGGATGGATGGATGGATGGACGGACGGACGGACGGACGGACGGACGGACGGACGGACGGATGGATGGATGGATGGATAGCTAAATAGATAGAGAGATAGATAGATGGATAGATCGATTCGGTTTGCAGGCAAGTGATGTGTTGGTAACAACCATTTTGATTGCGGTCACTATGTATAGAACGATGTGGCAACAACCACGATGGTGGAAAATTGCGAATGAAGCACCATCAGTTCGTTGGGAATTTACTTTGTAGAATCTCATTGATATGAATCTACCATCAACAACCATTCTGAGCCACTGGCAACTATTGCCCAAAGTCGCTCCAAATTTCCCAGTTGCAGTTGGCAACAGCTGGAACATACGGAACCTGCTGGGAGTTGATGATTCATGTTGGAATTGTGTCCTTTGTACACTCATTTTGTTTCACATTAATTTTGATAAATTATGTTGCTTGATATTGGTTCTTGGTCTTGGTTGATGATCATGCCGTGTACTTCTTCCATCCTGAAAAGACCACACAAGAAAATCATGTGCCACAAATGCTTGGTTCAAACCTCGATGGAGGGCAGTACTCTGGTTGTTTGTCGCAGGAACTTCCGGGTTGTCATAATAAATAAAAATCAATTTATGATTCATAAAATCAATGATAAAAAAGGATAGCTACTCCCAAAGCACCACATGCCTTGGGAGATCCTGAACCAACAACAGCTGCTGCTGTGATTTCTTCGCTCAGGAAACAGGACAAGCATGGACAAACGCCTCTCCAACCATGTCCAACCCACCTCTCCCCTCTCCTCGCCAAAGCCCGTGGGCTCAAAAACTGCGGAGGAGAAATTTGAAAAATTCCGACTCCGCCTCTCCTGCGCAGCGTGGCAAAGCGCTTGCTAAGTCCCAAGGCTGCCTTCCCGGCTGCCTTCCCAAAAACGAAACGCTCACCCTGACATGTCCAACCATTTGATATCACCAATCTAATACTGAACATTTTTATATATAATTTGATAGTTGGCACTGATATACAATTTTCATATTCTCATAAGATTCTCATATATTCCTTTTGCATAGAGACTGATATACATGTTGATCCGAAGAAGGGCAGCCGGCGCGCTTGCGACCGACTCTTTCCATCAGACCCTGGGGATCACTGGGTGACCATGGTGGCGCAACATTGTGACCCTGATTGGTAATGAATCGTTGATCATTTGGGTGCCAAGCCATGGGGTAACCAATGGGCCCCTCATTTTACTAGGCAACCATGGGTTTTGGGGGTACCACTATTTTGGCACATGCCCGTTTGTTGAGGAATGGCTGTTGAGAGTGACTCAAGGTACTGTGAAAATTATTTACCCTGCGTTATATATTCAGGGTTTGCATGGTTTGTTGATGTTTTTCACGTAAGAAATGGTGGTGAACATATGCTAAACCCGCAGTGATCAACGCTAATGATCAACAAACCGCTACCTGGAAATCCTTACCATCAACTTCTGGTAGTCTTAAACAATCATGAACAGTTTCAAATATCAACATCACAAGTGTTGCACTGTTGATCACAAGCTATCATTGTAGCTGTTTGATTGACAGCTGTGTGATTATGTAACAGTGGTGTAAGCAAGCGTTGTGATTAACAGTGATTAAGAGCTGTGTGATTCATCACAAGTGATAAGTGTTAATCACACAGCTGTGAATCACCAGGTAAATCACAAGTTATTACATAACATCTTCACAAGTCATAATCACAAGTAATTGTCTATGATTCTCAACAGTCATAAGTAATTGTTGATGTAATTAATCATTGTGCAACAACCACAATCTTGAGTAAGTTATGACCATCATAAGTAATAACCCATGAACCATCAGTTGCAGTTGTTTGCGAAAATTGCGAACAGATAGTTACATCATATAACCGTTCATAGTACTCAAATGGCGTTTGCTCAGGGTTTATTTTCCACTAATTGAACACTACTATGTCAATCCACAATCATCAGCCACTATAAGTCATCATTGGCCAGTGTCAACCTTTCTTGACCATCATTAGCCTTTTCAGATCTGTTTATCGACCTGTATGGAACATGATTATGGATGATTGGCCACTATTGGTTGCTTTTTCATCATTAAGATTTTAGATCCTCTTATGACACCAAGCCATCAATCAATACTAAGCGTGAATCCATCATTCTAAGCGGTAGGGCAGAAAATAGATCATTCATCGACTGTAACCAAGCAGCCATTCGCTAGTCACTAGGCATTGGTTCACCCTTAAGCATTCACCAAGCATGACTGACCATTATAAAGTACCGTTCTCCATTATCCATCGATTAAGTATCAATTGACTACGTATCAATTCACGGGTTCATTTGACCATTAATTCGCCACCAGTGGCCATTGATTAACCAGTTAGAATCAACCATCACTAAGCATCAATTCACATTCATTCCCCATCATTATAAATGGACCATCATTGACCAACCATCATTAACGATCAGTAAGCATCATTATAAACCGTTGTTCACCATTCGTTCACCATTCATGAACCATGACTAACCATCAGTCGGTGCTTCACCAACGTGCCCCTGGCCGCCATGGCCGCGGCAGCCCACACCTGCATTTCCACCTGGAAAGGCCCACGGCCCGAGCGGCTGGAACTGGTACTTTCACGACCTCGCTGGGTGCCGATGCTGAAAGAATGATGCCGATGCTGAAAGAGTGATGCTGATGCTGAAAGAGTGATGCTGATGCTGATGCTGATGCTGATGCTGATGATGATGCTGATGCTGATGCTCATGCTGATGCTGATGCTGATGATGATGATGATGATGATGATGATGATGATGATGATGATGATGCTGATGATGATGCTGATGATGATGATGCTGATGCTGATACTGATGCTGATGATGATGCTGATGCTGATGCTGATGCTGATGATGATGATGATGATGATGCTGATGATGACGATGACGATGATGACGATGACGATGACGATGACGATGACGATGACGATGACGATGACGATGACGATGACGATGACGATGACGATGACGATGACGATGACGATGACGATGACGATGACGATGACGATGACGATGACGATGACGATGACGATGACGATGACGATGACGATGACGATGACGATGACGATGACGATGACGATGACGATGACGATGACGATGACGATGACGATGACGATGACGATGACGATGATGATGACGATGATGATGACGATGGTGGTGATGATGATGATGATGC
>VSDK01009136.1:666150-685696 GCA_009767595.1 Symbiodinium kawagutii | reverse complement strand
TCATTCACCGCAGGGGGCAGCAGGGAGTCCATAGTTCTGCTGCCAACGAAGACAGCTATGGATACTCCGTGAAGCAGATTGGGACGCCAATCTGTGTACCTGCTATGATGTGTTTGAACTGTTGATCAAGCTGTTCTAATCCCAGTGTTTCATCACCTCCGCCGAAGTCACCTGAAGCCGTCAGTCGCCACTGCATTTTTCCGATGTTCGAATACAATTGAACCAGGGAATGCCCATCATCCTCTCACAACCACCATCATCCTCTCATCGCCAATTTGGCTTCTGTGTCTATCAGGACACATCCGATGGGTCTTATCGATTATGATACTGGTAGCATGTGACCCATTCGGTCTTTCAAGTGTGTGTCTATTTTACATGCATACACCTCACGTGCGATACCTTGACCACCAACTTAGACCACCACTCACCACCCACCACCGCCGAAGAACAGCAACAAGCAGAAGGATGACGGTCTGATAATTATGACAACAGCAGTTTCAACCATCGCTGATCCCATCCTCAGCACAGCCGTCCCGGCCTTGTAAAACGTCTTCGCAAAAAAGCTGCGCTGTGAAGTGCACCCCCTCGGGCTGGAGAGTGCCTCGGTAACACCTTGGCAGAGGAGTACTGGTCCCCGGGTTAAAGGAGTGGTCTCAACGGCTTGGAGTTGCCATGCTGAGCTGAGTCTTCATGATTTTTGTCCGTAGCTTTGGTTGTGCATACAGCACGCATGCTGATGATTAGAGCTTACTGTATATCTACCTCTGAACTTGACGATGCATCAACCAACCAGCAGCCAATGTCAACATGTGCAGAAAGTCTCCCTGGTGAAAGTACTCCTGCACTTGGCAAGGAGAGGATGAAGAAAAACTCAAAAAACGACTTCTTACGTGCTTACTTCTTGCCAACACCTTCTGTGGGACCACTGAGGGTCTACCATTGATGGAACAGAGCTGTTCTCAAAACCAACAGCTGCAGCACTGTTTGAGGCATCAACCTCTCTTCCACTTGCTCCTCGAAGTACAGCATCCTTAGGGACAGAAACCCTAGATCAGATCAGGCCTCTTCCTCACTACTAACCCGTTTGAACAACGTCCTCTAAATAAGAAAACTGTTCACTGCCAATGCCGATATATCTGCAGATATCTACAGTCAAAACGTCGTTTCCATGTAAGTTCTCTAGACACGTGTTGTGTTGTTCTCCATGCATCTGCACTGTAACCCACCACACCCTTGAACTCATATACGCCACGTCTCTTGAACCTGCCATCATTTCAACCAACCACATCAACCACCAACCACCATTGGTGGCCTCCCCCTTCCCAGCCCCCGGAGTCAAGGGACCCATCTTGAAACTGGATGTGAAAGCCTCGTGGCTTGGCAGCGCTGGTTGGTATAAGCCCCAGCTGCTCCTAGCCGGTCCTAGCCCCGGAAAATCCCTTCTTTGGGGTTAGGACACCAGCTGGAGGCTAGGCAGCATACTGTTGGAAAATGGCATACCACTCATACTGTTCTCTATTGGTAGGGCATCGCAACGTTCTCTAAGGTAAAGCATTCTGCAGATTTAGGCAGTACCCAATTCATGTAATTACCGATAGATAGATGTCATAGGTGTTGTATGTGGTCATGTATCGTACCAAAGTGTTGCAACTTTGTCTATCGCTGTTGGTTGCCCCAAGCACTGCAATAAAAATGTGTTTGATCATGTTTGGACTGCATTGGTTTCCTCAAAGAAATAGTGTGTTTCCTCAAAAAAACAGGTAGGTAATGCCATCTTTCCCCATGTACTGCCATTGGTTTCCCCAATTTTGTGTAGCAATTCTTGATGAACAAATAATGTATCTTGTATTCACATGGATCATGTGTATACATTGGTGATAAATGTTGTTTCTCTCAAGTTGATTTCCCTGAACACAATGAAGCCAGGGATACGAGCCTTTTGCGAGATCCATTCGATCGTTGATCGCCGTGAACCCATGAGCTATGAAGGATCAAGGATAGACACCATCAACCAGTTGGTCATATGCTGATTCACCCTTGACCCGCTTCGCCAAGCAACATCCTTTCGGTTCGTAGTACCAAGTCCCTGCGAGGACCAGCAACTCGCGAATTTTACAACTTGCAACTCACGTGCAACTCACACCGGTGGGGACCCCACACGTTATAAGTTGTTTCGGATTTGCTGTTGCACTAGGGGGTCTATCTACCGGGAACTGGTACCCCAGTAGAACTAGCAATGATCAGGGGGTTCATATTGGACCGTTAGACCAGCCATGGTTGACAAGACAGGTGGGGGAAGCGAGAACTGGTCACCTAATGACGGGTCGCTGGATGCCTAAGCAACGAGAACCACCAACAAATCCCATAGTGACTCATAGATCAACAACATCTCTCGATTCTTTGGGGATGTATGGACCCCGAATTCCTCAGCGCCCGAATTCCTCAGCGCCAAAGAGGAGGTAGACAATTTCACTTGTCGCCTAATGACCCCCATTGGTCGTCCAAAACATTTGAGGCGAACTAATTGGATGACCATCCTCCACGTTTCAACACCAACCATGCAGCTGCCACAGCCCCTGGTCACAAGTCCAGTCATGAAGCCAACCAACTTGCAGTGAAGCCATCGACCAAGTTGTGGTCATCTTTGCACGACCAGGTATCGTATGGTATCGTTGGATGCAGTTTCCGTGACTGCGGATGTTCACAAATGGGGTTCGATGGCTAATTGATGCTCAATAAGCTGGTTTATTGATGGCAAACAAGACGGTTTGTTGATGATTGATGATGGTTAATGAATGGCTCGTGCATGGTTGATGAACGGCTGCTGAATGGTAAATGGTTCTGTAGGTCAAGCTAGACCTCCAGTTATCCACGAATGATCCAGAGACGTCAATGTTTCAAGCGGGAGGTCGTGAAATCCGGCGAGGTTGAACAGCCACTCACCAACTTCGGTGAAGCCATCCACCACATCCACCTCGGTGGCGATTCCACCCATCCACCTGAAAAAAACACCAACAGGCCATGATCCATCATGATCCACTACGACCCATCCATCTATCCTTACCATCCATCCCCCATCCATCTTCCCACCCTTCCACCCTTCCACCCTTCCACCCTTCCGCCCATCCCCTTCCACCCATCTTTGCCTTTCAAGTGTTGGTCCACCTCCAGGTTCGCCGGCGCATCGCCCGGGCGCCGGCCCATCTGCCGCGGTCGGCACCGGGGACCAAAGAGCTCCTAACGACGCGACAGCCCGGAGCTCGTGGTGGAAGGGACAAAAGATCTCACTGCTTCACATTTTGCCCACCCTTGGGCAGCTTTGTCCAGCTGCAAAATCTTATCACTGATCATTTTCCACACTGTTTGGCCAACTTCCAGGAATTTTCCACTCCCCAAATTGATTAATTGCAATCAAAGATGGACAAATCAACCATTGTCAATCATCATCAATCATCATCAACTATCAACCATCATTCACCAACCGCTTCAACAAAAAACATGTTTCAACAATCATCATCATCATCATCATCATCACCATCATCATCATCATCATCATCAATCATTGATCATTGCTAACCAGCAAACAGCAACCAATCATCATTGATCATCAGCCACCAATCACCTAACCAAACCCAATCAGTGAACCATTCAGTAGCTAGTATTGACCACGAACCATCATCAACCATCTTCAGTTATCAGTGGACCATGGTCAACCAGCAATTGACGGTCACCACCATGAGTAATGCTTTGTGATCAACCCATAAAAAATCAATTACCATCAACTAATATACCATCAACTAATATACCATCAACTAATATACCATCGTTAATCCTTGCTTTGTCTATGAGTGCACCATCGTTAATCGGTGCTGACCGCCATTCGTTCAACATCAAGTAACCATCAATTTACAATGGTTAGCCATCAGTTCACCATCAATTGACCGCAAACTTGACCATAAATGAAGCATGAAACTATTAAGAGCAATATCAACCATCAATCAACCATAAACTTGATCATAAATTAACCATCAATGAACCATCAATGAAGCCTTGGCCGCCCCAATATTTGAGAACGGTAAATCGGTAGCGATCATTGCGGGTAAAAATTGGGTTTGGCTTGTTGAGAGCTTGATCTCTCATTACACCTGTTCACACAAGAAAAATCCATGGCGATCAGAGATCTGCTTGGAGACCAAGAATTGTCAGATGTTCGGGGGCAGCACGGTGAAATGTGATTTTTCCCTCCAAGTGTTTTTTTCGAACAGTGTGGGAACCCTCTACGTCCGCTGTGTGTACACACACAGGTACTAAGAACAGCACCATTTTCAAGTCCTTTGAGAACACCATCCCTCTCATGCCTGAAGTGGATCTATTTCAATCTGAAGAGACCCTCAAGAATAGTTGGTCTACTACTGTACATGGCTATTAGTAGATGATTTGGGGGGTACCCGGGGTACCCCTTATGAATTAAGAAACCACAATACGTCCTGTATTGCCCTTTAGTAGATCGATTGGCGATAGAAAAGCACTCATTTTTGGGTGGTTTCCTAGGATTTCCCTACGGTGATTCTCCATTGCCAAATAAAACTACCAGAGCAAACTTGGTTGATAGCGATGGATTTAGAACGGTGAAAGCTACATTTTACGATGATTATTCAGAGGATCTTCCCACTTAGAGGTTCAGAACGATAATTCAAAGTGATTTCCAATAGTATGAATGGTTGATGTTGATGTTTATCAGTGATTTTCATTGATTCAGATTGCTAAAGGAAGAAAACAAGTGACCATCCGTAATTGCTGGAAACGATCCGTTCCCACCAGTTGCTTTATATGCTTAGAATGGCCCATGCAAACACATATGAAACATGTGCAGATGCAAAATATGAATGTGTGCCGAGGTACATGTGAAACCAACATGTGCACATTATGTGAATATATTAGTACGTCGTAGAGGTATACGACATCATCCTTGTATATGTTGTGTTTTTTATTTTTTGCATTGACAAAAATCCTGCATCTGCTGGCAACCTCCTCACCACCCCCCCCCCGCGAGCGAAACCCGGGTGCCAAGTCCATCCCCAAGGCCCGCACTGCTGATCTGGAGACCAGAGGCAAAGATGGATCAGGATCCACCCTGGCAGACGCCAAGGCTAAACTTCACAAATAAACGTTGATTTATGGGGGGGGTCTCAAAACAGGGAACCCCAAAGCTATGGTTGGTTTACAAATGATTGATATTGGACGATAAGTGAGGCTACCCTTCTGAGAAACCACCAAGAGCAGTTGATTTCTTCATTCCAGTTCCAGCGCCAGGATGTACTTCAATCACACCCCTATTTGTACGGTAGGCATAGCCAAATGAGGTTTCGCACATATCATGCGACCATTTCATGATGCACGACCGCACAGCCAACGTCGTAGCAGTGAAACCAACAATCGAAGTATTTTGGTCGAGTGGTTTCATCAAAACTTTCAACTAGCTATCAGCGCCGGCTATAGACAAACCAGCTTGCAATCATGGTTTAACTGCAGCTCAACAGTCTTGAAACAAAACTCAAGCATCACAAACCAGCTACAACCTAGCTCAACGCCCCACTTAGCTAGTCAAGACAAATTTCATACCCAGTAATTGCCTAGTTCGACAACCGTCGCCGACCCCTAACGCTTGTTTAATCTATCTTGAACAACAACAACAACAACAACAACAACAACAACAACAACAACAACAAATCTCGACAATCGTGTGACCGACTCACCATGCTCAGCAACCCATCATTCCAGAAGTATACCGACCAAGGGAGGCATGCCC
This sequence comes from Symbiodinium kawagutii, assembly GCA_009767595.1. NCBI lineage: Eukaryota > Dinophyceae > Suessiales > Symbiodiniaceae > Symbiodinium > Symbiodinium kawagutii. The sequence continues at coordinate 679,887 of VSDK01009136.1, read as the reverse complement.
TTGGCATACAGAGACTTTACCCATCAACAAGAGTTTACTAGCATAGACCCCAATCAGGTTGTTCCAATGCCAAGCTGGAAACTAAAAGTCATGACGCCGGCTATTGTGTAAGTCATGTCCAAAAACAATCCAGAAACTAAGTTGCCAGATGGAATAATATCTACCGATTAGGCAATGACATTTCGCAAAATAGAGACCATAGTTCACGAAATAGAAATCCTAATTTGCAAAAATAATACTGTAAAATGTCCTTCGTAGAAAAGAGCTACTGTAATATACTTGTTTGCAAAATAGAAAGGATATGTCAGCAAACGCAAGCCATGAAAACAATTCAACATCCACTAATGGGATGTTTATTTCGCAAAGTAAAGAAGCTACTGTGGTCAAATGATCATCATATTTCGCGCTTCAGTAGACATGACGTGTCACGAAATAGAAAATATATACCTCCATAAACAATAATCATATGTCACAAATGAAAAACATATAGTATATGGCGAGATGACAAGCATATCTCCACGAATGCAAATTGAGCAAACATTGGTCCAAAAACAGATGGTATATGTCGCAAAGTAAAAGCTACACATATGTCGCCAAATAATTGAATATTTGGGCAAATCGAAAATATATTTTGCCACGTAGGAATCATATCTCGCAAAATGGGAATTATCGTTGGCAAAACACACACGTATTTCTCGGAATATTTGGTGAAATAGAAAATATATGCCCATAGGTACAGATCATTACATCATTACTGTGTCCATGTGTGGAATTTGTATTTGGCTAGATGAAACATATGCGTCGCGAGATAGTGCTCATATTTCGCAAAATGGACAAATAGACCTCATATGACATCATATTTCGTGAGCCAGGCAGCCAGGCAATGTTCGAAAATAGGTGTCCACGTGTTGGTAAGGGCCTTCTGTTGCAACACAGTGTTATGACTACGACTACCACGACCACCACCACCACTACTACTCCTACTACTACATAACATTCACCAGTTTGGAAAACGCAAACTCTCTGAGCAGCGCCCAGTTTCGCCCAAGTGCGTTTTTGGAGACGTGTCCGGTGCACCAGCTCTTCACGCGCTATGAAAACTGGTTTCCAATGATCACCAATGATGTCCACCCAAGGAACTGTGAGTCAAAATCCCGCGTCCGGCACCGCACCCTTTTAAAAGGAAGCCCAACAGTTCGACAAAAATCCAATGTTGGGGTTCTGACGCCAAATCTGGTGCTCTCAGCTTCAGCCAGTGATCGCTCGTCCCAGGTGTAGCGGGAGACCAGCTGGGAGGGTCGTAGCGAAGAGGAAGGAGATTACAAATTGAACGATATTGATTGAGAATTGGTGTTTTAGTGGTATATTCAACTTCGTGGTATTGATATACATCAAAAATGATATATAACTATATAACTATACATATTGGTAATCCATCAAGCGTTATTGATCAAGCATGTTAAGTCATTGATACTCACAACATCAGCTGCACATAATTATATAATATCGACCATCATGATGATTTTACGTTATCATGATGATGATGATGATGATGATGATGATGATGATGATGATGATGATGATGATGATGATGATGATGATGATGATGATGATGACGATGATGATGACGACGAAACGACGACGATGATGATGATGATGATGTTATTATTACGTAGTGGTTATCAAAAGAATAACCATGCCACATCTTCATGGATGGTTGATCAATCACGGTTGACCAGCAAGAATCATGGTCAAAAAATGTTCAACCTTCAACCACCAATAATGGTTAGAATAAATTGCTCACGATGATAAGCATGATGCTATGCATCATTAACAAGTGATCAATCCACTATGAATGATTGGTAATTGCTTGCTTCCGGATTACAGATGATTGCCATCAACCTTGTTGTTAGTCATTGATTATCAAACATACTATCAACCACTACTAATGATGTTTATTATCAACCATCACTACGCAAGAATCCACCCAAATAGATAGTGATGATTGCTAGTCAGCATACCATATATATCAAATATTCTAATCCTGAAAAAAATCAGCTACTTGACCAAACATCGCAAGTATGAAAATTGAGAAAATCGAAAAAGTGTCAATCAAACCAACAACACTTGGCGAATCACGGCTTCACCATGCTTCACCCATCAACCTCCGTATGACTTCAGACAAGTGAACGGAGCCCTGCCTCCGTGAACCCCGGGCGGCATGGTCGGAGAGGCCTGGAGACGGTCAACCAGATCGATGGCTATGCATGATGGTGGATGGTTAAGGATGGTTAAGGATGGTTAGTTGATGGTTACTGCTAGTTCATGATGGTTAGTGAATGGTTCTGATTGTGAATGATGCTTACTTGATGGGTAGTTGATGCTTAGTTGACAGTTAGTTGGTTGCACTCCTGGAAACTACCAGCATAGGACCCTCCAAATGTATGGGAGTTGATGATCAGTTTCCTTGAGGAATAGCCAGTTGGGAGGGGCCAGCCGTTAGTTAGGAGGGTAAATCGTGGTACGTTCATTGTCAGTTGATGCTTGATGATAATTAGTTCTGGCTGTTGATGATGGGAACAACTGGGTATTCTTATGGATACTTGAACAATGATTATGATAGTTGATGATGGTTAATGAGCAATTAATTGATGGTTGACTGCTTGTTAAATGATGGTTAATGACGGTCAATGATGATTGATTGATGATGTCTGTGGATGTCTTTCTGGATATCACGTATCATGGTGGCTGGAATATAGTCAATAGTTCACAGTTGTTCGGCGATGACTTGTAGCTCACGACAATATCAAGGGGTATGTCATGTTTATGTCCAGAAACAATTCTGGTGGCCATGGTTGGTGACTACCGCAAGTGGGTCATACCAGTGAGGAATCGGTGAACTAGCCATGGTTACTGACCACTTACTAAGCAGGGCCCGTACAAATGCAGGCTGCACTGATGTGTCAAGGTCAAGGTCGCCTTTGCTGTGCAGAAACTCATGGCTATGACTGGTAGCAATGGTTCCTGGGTTGCTGGTTTCAACCACCATGAAAAATATCAGTGAATCGACCAACCATGCCAAAGTCATCATAGAAAAAAATGCCAATCAAACCGCCAACGAGGTTCATGGCATGACCGCATTACCATATCGATGAAAGAATGATGCTGAACTCTGAGTTGTTGGGGATTCCCATCATGCATTGCGACTCCCAATCAACTATCATTAACCAGTACTGTATCATTAACCATTGTCATTAACCATATTTATTGATGGTTATAATCCCTATAAAACCACCAACCAATAATGCTGCATATCTGGAAGCCTCATCAACCTATGGCCCAGCGGCTTCCTCTGCCCCCGGTCGGGTCCCCGAACGATGGCAGACAGCTTCCAGATGCAACCTGGTCGGGTACCATCCATCACGGGTTCTGAATAGCTGGGGGTACCCCCAAAGGTATGGTTGGTGTATTACTATGAGTGGTTAACATGAGGTGATTTGGGGTCCAATCTTGAGAAACAACCATATTATATATATATATATATGTATATATATGCATTTATTTCAATAAAGACACATATATATATATATATATGTATATATACACACATATATGTATAATATACATATATATCTATATATATGCATATATATATATATATATATATTGACTTGACTCATACTGTTTCATGACAAACTACCAACAGTATTTAGCCGATCCAGCAATGAAGCGGCGTTTTTTCTCGCTGGCTTGAGATGACCCCAAGAAAGCGCCGATGACCTGGCATGTTAGCACCAAATTTAGTAATTTATTGGTTGGTTGATGCCAATTCTCATCAACTCAGCAACGCTTTGTTCCAAGATACACCAACTTCGCTGCGGGTCTACCCTTCACCCAACATCCAAAAAGATCATTGCTGGTATTTTGTGCAGCATTTTTTCGGTTTTGGCCTTACACGCAGATGAATAATGCCAAATAGCACCAGCAACAAACTTAAATCATTGGTAGCCAGCAGTAGCACTAACCAACGTGTATCACCCATTACATACATCTGACGCATGCCTGGTGGCGCAAATGCAGGCCGACCTCTGCATCATACACAGCCGAAGGGGTCGGATCGTCACCTGTCCCAGCCACTTTGGGAGATCGGTGTGCTGGGAGGTGCCCGGAATACGTCTGTAGTCATCGGTTGGTCGTGAAAGGAAGATCTATAATTGGCAGTGGTGAAGCATGGGTGGTAATCTCCAATAATAAACAACAATATGGAAGATCCAAATGTTAATACTAAAACACCAGCAGTTTTACCATGAATAGCTGGCGTGTTCACTCCAGGGGGCTCAAAAGCACAGTACCGATCTCAAATTAGTCTAGTGTCTTGCATTGATTGATTACACCTGTAAATATGAGGGAAATTGTACCATTACAATTACAATGGTGCTTGTTATGATTGTGATCAAATTATACTCTTAAAATTGATGGATTACAAATGGGTACAAGCTTTGTCCTTATGAGTACTGTAATGTTTCGTGCTGGTTGACAGGGCATACCTGGGGTCAATGTAAAGATCTAGCAGGGTCCGTCAAAGTCTTTTTCCATTGCCTTGAAGTTGTACTCGGTTTATCTTGACTTCTGCGAGTTATTTATGACCATAGTTGGGTAGCGATATCCACTCATTAGAGTCACACTATTGGTTGATGATTGTTGGCGCTCGAAGTTGCGCATCATGTGCAACCACCAAAGCTTACCCTTAGGCCCAACAACCCCAAGGGCATCATCTTGACAACTTCGAGCAAAATCATCGACAAAATTAGATCTCTTCACAAGACCAAAAAGTCTTGGTCCCAGCTACAATTGGCTACAATCTCCTACCATCAACTGTAGCAATTATATATGATCAACAGAGCAACTGTTGTCACCTGTCACTAACTATCATCAGCTAGTATCAACTATCATCGATTATAATCAACTGGCTACAAATTGCTAATGCAGTGCTATGACCTTGGTCCCCTCCCTTGTTGCGTACAAGAAAGGTGTACCCTTCCTACCCCTGCGCAAGGCCGCGTTTAAGGCCTCGTAAGATTGCGGCTGCTCAACCCATGATGCCACACCGCCATTTTCATCCTACTCGTGAAATTGCCATGGCAACAACCACAATATGCCAGTTGACGAAGCTGGGGGCCCTGTCATAACGGGTACCCTCGCCACTGGTCAGAACCCCATGACAGGTGATGAGGTTCAACATCCAGCGCCGGCCACTTGGTTGGTCCATGTCTTTGGGGTCCATAGCCATGGTCCCCAAATCCGTTGGAGAGTGGATGGTGGAATGTTTGATTATCTAAAACGGATGTTTTATTCTCCAGGTGATTGTTCATTTAGATAATAGACCATCCATGACTTTGGGCCCAACTTTAAGAAACCCTCCAATCTCGAATGTGTACGACGAGCATGCATCAAATTCCTCTGCAATGTACGCTTTTCTCGCAATGCATCTGAGCATGCACATCTTTGCTGGCCCTGCTTCAATCCAGGCGTTTGCCATCCGTTTCAACCCCGATTCATCATTATTGCGTGTATATATATATATATATAAAGATGCAGTCGGCATTACCTGTTTTCGCTCCGCAGCTAGTTTGTCAAATATAAAAGGATAATCGGGAAAATAGGAACGAAAGGACTCCCAATACAGCCCACATCTTAAGGGAAGTACTTCCTAACACTGGGCCAGACCCGCAGTGCCGGACAGTACCTGGATACTTAAACAGGTTAACCGAGCCAGTCCTCCTGGTACCTGAAAAAGTTTCAGACCGAAAGTCCTTTCAAAGGAATTATTTTACCGCTGCCCCTTCTTCTTGCTGCTTCCTCTGAAGAAAAAGAGGGTTGGCAGAGGGGGGGTGTAAAAGCCGAAACACTGAGGAAAACATACCATGCCATGCATCTTAATCCCCGAGGCCGGAGTTACAAAGATGCAGTCGGCATTACCTGTTTTCGCTCCGCAGCTAGTTTGTCAAATATAAAAGGATAATCGGGAAAATAGGAACGAAAGGACTCCCAATACAGCCCACATCTTAAGGGAAGTACTTCCTAACACTGGGCCAGACCCGCAGTGCCGGACAGTACCTGGATACTTAAACAGGTTAACCGAGCCAGTCCTCCTGGTACCTGAAAAAGTTCCCAGACCGAAAGTCCTTTCAAAGGAATTACTTTACCGCTGCCCCTTCTTCTTGCTGCTTCCACGTCCCCCCGACCTTCCGCTTGTCGGAGGCTCAAGTGTGGCAAGGCGTGGATTTTGGATAAAGCTTCGAAAAACGGTGAGAAAAGGTTTCAAACGTTTATCTGCAGGTGGCAGTTGCATTTGTGCTAACACAGCCATCCCTTCGTTAATATATAGACGCGCGGACTTCTGGGTATGCCAGCGTCCTTGCACTAAGATGCGGTCCATGTTCTGGTGCATCTGGAACCAAAAATTGGCTCCGCCACGTCTAAGGCTATACGGACGGAAAGACCACTCAGTGATCTGCAAACCTTGCAATGCGTCATTAAATAACGAACGCCATTTAGCTGGACAGGGCGTCAAACTCATAGCTGAAGTTGCCAGCTTTTTCCATTGAGTGACTGCCTTAAAAACTGTATCATGACCTAGGACAACACTTTCAGCAGCCCCATGGCGTTTACCTGTTTTGGTAAAGCCAAGGCTCAGGAGCGCCTGGCGCTCCCGTGTTGAAACTGTTAAATGAGATGCCCGGACTTGGAGCAACTCTCCAGTTCGCAACATACCGTAAAAGCCTATTAAAAGGGAGACTGCGAAAGAGTTGTGGTTATGAAACAGGGCCCAGCCAACCATTGCCTGGAGCAAATGCTCCGGCAAAGGCGGTGCGCGATTAGGAATTTCGTTGGCATGCCAAGCTTTGAGCAGCCGCCACGAAGTAGACAAATGTCCTCGCAAGTTGGGTTGCATATCTTGCAAACCAGCCAGGGCATCGCAAGCCAGAGCTCGGCCTTTACCGCTGGACCAGAGGACCTCTAAAAAATCAGACACTAACATATCCAGAGATTGTTTGTTAGTGGGCAGGACCAAACCTTCCTGCCGTAGGTATGTGAGGAAACCTTGGACAGCATTGTCATACCGTCTCTTCGTAGCAGGTTGTACAGTTAAACTTCGAAGTGTGCCTAAGCGACGTCTTTGGTGAGCTCGATCCTCCTCGGAGTGCGCTTCAAGCACTCTTTTTCCCATGTCTAAACTTGGTTTTGACTCTCCTCCCAAACCGACTTGGCTTGTCGGCTGGGTTGGAGTCAGTGGAGACGTATCCCCACAGAACTTGGGTGTTTGAAACGAGGAGGAGAGCATTCACCTTTGAAAGAGTGCGTCGCAACTTCGTTGAGGAACTTCGTCCTCGTGTTAAACAATGCAAACAAACGAGCGAATCTGTCAAATGCAGAAATCGCCGCGACGTATGAAATTTGTGCTCTATGCGCCATCTCATGCTGGTCAAAATGGCTCTCAACTCCAAGGAGTTGATGTGCTCATTTGTTGAACGCCACTGCCAGCCGGTGACTATGCGCCACCTCCAAAGGCGGCTGGGCACGGCTGCACGAAGCCTTTGAAACTTGACCTGCTGTGCATGAGAGGCTTGGAGCATCAAATCTTCACCCTTGATTGATATCAAATTACCCAACTTACGTGTGAGGCGCAATGGATCCTCATCACTGGGGCTAATCCGGGTCAAGGGAAGTCGCAAAAGACGACCTTGCACTGTTTCTGTACAACCTGGTGTGATCTCATTCATGATTGCTTGTGGGTTCAAAGGCGGGCAAAGGCCCAACAAACTTAAAAGTTGGTTAAGAAGCCAAGCAACTACCGGAACACTCCATGAGTTTCCCAAAAGGGTGAGACGGCAATCGCTCCAAGCTTCACCCTTGCGCTCCCCTTTGGGGAGGCAATGAGCTGTATAATGCAACGGGAAGCCCAGCATGAGCTCCCTCTCGTTGACATTTGGAACACGAACATGGTTTAACCGGTTCATGACACTATTGCAATTTTTGTATTGATATGGTGGAAAACGGTGCTTGTCTTCTTGCCAGCGACGTATTTCCTCATCCGAGCATTGCCGGATGCCTGCCGGTTTCCGGCCTGGCCTCTCAGCCGGTCTGGACGTTGTAAAAGTTGGAAAGGCCTCCGTAGGATCGATCTTAGACCATCCAGGAGACAAAACGTCTTTTAGACTTTGCTCTGCGGAGAGGTGCCAATGTTCCTGGCCTTGGTCATCCATAGTGCAAGTTGCACCGAAATCCTCTTGCAAAGGCCACGAAATCCAGTATAAACGGGGGCGCCGACACCAAGACATTCTTCCAGCATCGATGGCGACAGGGGTCGTCCCAAAGGCGTCTGTCATCACCTGCTTGTCCTGGTTGTCCATGGAACTGACTGACTCCATCAAGCTATGTACTACACACCAGTGAAAAGCTCTTTGGACCAGCTCCCGTATCCGGGGAACGTGTGTAAACAAGCATGATCTCTTATCAGCCACAGCACCTCGACGATCCGAATTCAGGCCACTCACCCCTTGACAGGGTGGCCCTGAGCCCAGGACAACGACACTTGCCTGAGAGAACTGCAAACTCCAACGCAAGACCATGTCATAGTCAACCTCTTCGACGGAGGACACATGAATGGTTCCAGGCCAGTTGGCCTCTACCACTCTGTTGGCTGGAGCATGGGGCTCAACACTAACGTGCCCTAGCACGGCGACTCCTTGAAGTTCCAAAGCGACTCGCAGAGCAGCAATGCCATCGAAGAGCCCGATGGATAGCACCTTATCACCAGTTTGGGTCTCGGCCCGTTCTCCTCTGATGCTACCCTGAGCAACCACACTTCCAAGAGACGTGAGCTTGGTGGAGACACATACGCCACCACCAGTGGTTGACGCATCACTACAGGTGACTTCTGGATCCATGTCCAACCTGAAGTCCAGTCTGGCCAACGGAACTAATCCTAGGAAACGAAGAAGCTCTAGTCTACAGTCACCGGGCAGGACCTGTCGGTGCCTGCAAGAGCTGCCATAGCTCTCGATGTGACGCCACATTCTGTTCAAACTGCCTAAAAGTGGCCTGCGAAACATGGCGAAGTAAACCAGTCCTCCACACACCACCTGGCACTCTTTTTGAGTTGCGGTGGGGGAGAGTGCCAGTAAGAAAGCTAAGTAAACATACTTTGCAAGCTTGCTCTCTCTAGGGCAGGCGAAACCTTGGACGCCATCTACTAGAGCCCCTTGCATTTCGCAACGGGAAGAACGCTGTACAGCTTTCTTTACATTCCTCGGCACTTGCCAACGTTCATATTCTTGCCTAAGACAAAGAACGCCAGGAGCCTCTTGACCAACTACTTCAACCATGCCAGTGGCGGAAACTCGCTCCAGCAGATCGTAGTTATCAAGGTAAACCCTCCAAGTGGGGTTAGCCACTGTGAAGGGCATGTCTTTACGCAACTCCTGGTGGGACAGGTTAGCTCCCGAGTCTATCGAGGAGCTCCATGTAACCAAATTCCTATGAACATGTTGAGCCATCGGCAATACCTGGGATGCCAAATAGTAAGTGCCAACTTCGCACCCGTGGGGCAACACCTCAGGTGGTACTGGCTTGTTAAACGCCAAGTACTTGACCCAGCATTGGGGTACCTTTAAAGTGTAAAAGAAGCATTTTACATCCTCAGAGCTAATCAGCAAATTTTCCCCTGGCTGGAGGAAAAAAGGTGACATTAAACTCCAAGATGGCAGAGTGTCTACGTCTCCGGCTAAGGGACGGCACATTTGGTTCAGAGGAATCAAGTTCATGATAGGGCGAAAGACCTCAAAGCCACGGTCATCAACCTCATCCTTTGGTACCCCGAACATGCCGTTCAGGAGCAAGCCGCTCCCGGTGTCAAACACCTCCTCTGCCTTCAGGTAAACGCACACACCAGCTGCTACTAGACCCCTGCACACGTCAGGCCAGTGATCATCACTCACCATAACACGAGGCTTGGGCAACACTCCCCATTCACACTGTGGTTTCAAAAACAAATCAAAATTCTCAACATAAAATCGAGATCCCAACTCACAAACTTCCTCTAGAGGAACAGCTCCAACCTCTTTGGGCAAAGCACTGCTAATGTTTTCCCAATTGGAAACGACGTGCAACCTTAACCTCCTCTCCACGGTAGTCCACACCACGGCATTTGAAGAAGTCGTCCCATTCTAAGGACTCAAGCTTCACATCCATTTCACAAAAACGCTTCGCCTCCTTTGCAAGAAGGCCCACACATTGCAGCTGCCCATCATTCAAAGGTTTGTCAGAATGCAGTTCCTCTCCCCAAAGTGAGTTGAGTGCCAAGATCATACAAAGTAGCCAACTCATCACATCGTCATCCAAGGGCCCAACACTCCTATCCAACAAAACTCTAGAGGAAGGTACAGGGAAAATAGCGGAAGGATTCCTAGTACCCGTGGTCTTGCTACGGAGCGGTAGTACCTCTAGAAGTTGGTGGAGTAAAATGGTCCCAAAACTACACAAACGACAGCCATCCAAAGAAGCGGCAACTTTTTCCTTTGGCATCGCACACGATGAGTTGTCCGGCTGCTTCGCCATCAAAGTGGGCGGAGTCGGTGGAAAGACCTCGCTCGTGGCAGCCCCTTCGAAGAACTGTGAATTCGCTTCTGAAAAACTTCCCTCATTCGACAGGTGGCTTACACGGCCAAAATGGCCGACCCGCTCCTCAGGTTTGAAGGCGGGCATCTCCAAGAGGCTTTTGACTTGACTTCCAACCTCTTCTCTCCTCTCATCATCGTCAAAGCCCAGCCGCTCGTCCCTAGGAGCCCTGGCTCCCGCACCTGTCTCTTCATCCATAGGAGCCTCCTTTGCTCCCGCCTCTGCTCCGGCTCTCTCTCTTTTATGCTTGGCCTTCTTCACCCGGTCTTGGCTTCCTCCTTCTTCCCTGTCTTGTTCTTGCCTCCTTTTCCTTTTCTGTCCCAAGGCTTCTCGCCCCGATCTTCTTTTCCCTTTCCTGGATTCTTTCCTCCTCGAGCTTTTCCATCCGGCTGGCTCGCTAGGCGCATGGTCTTCGTGTCCGTGTAGACCGACCGCTGTGCCAAAGCCAACTCGTCCACTCCTGCTATTGCCAGCCCTTCTTGACCCAGCACTTCCATCCGTTGCGACACGGACCAGTGCGATCCGTTCGCTGTGGCCTCGCCACTTTTCAAGCGCTGGACCAAAAGGTCGCACGCAGCTGCTGGTCTCCCCTTGATCAAGAGATCGATCGCGGTGCTCAACGTCAGTAGTTCTCTTTGAGCGGGGCCTTGAAGGCGGCGAGCCAAATGTTGGCGGTAATATGCTACCGCTGCCGGTCGCATCTGGCCCTCCTGGTCGTCGGCACCCATTTCCTGGAACAATGCCATTCGCATTTGGGCCAATGCTTGGCACGTAAGTGCTCCAGGGAATCGATCCGCTATCAACTTCACCCGGTTGGACTGGGTAAAGAGGGCTTCCTCCTCGAACTCGTCCTCGCCTCTGCTGCTCGAGCTCGAACTGGGGGTCTTTGATGGCCGCCATCTTCGACGACCGCCCGTCCAAACATGAATCCTCCGACTCGTTGGACTCCGAGGCCTCCTTGACCTCCTTCTTCTTCTCTTTGCTCTTTTCCTTTTCTTTCTTCTTTTTGCTGGTCTTGGCCCTTTTCTTGTCTTTCTTCTTCTTCTCCTTCGAATCCTTCTTCTCCTCGCCAGCCTTTTCTCCTGCGTTCTTCCCAGCTCCCGTCATCCCAGGAGCTAAAGCCTCTGCTGCTTCCCTCAACTGCCTCAACTCGTCCTCGGGGTCCACCACCGCTGCCTTCTCCAAGTTGCGCGTCCAGCCCTCGTCCTTCTCGACCTCTTGAAGACGTCGGGCCCGAGTGCAGTGGATGATGTTCTCCCCCACTGCTGCTTGATTGCAACCCGGTTGGCAACGATGAACTTTCATCACCAGCGATGGCTGGCCCGATTGGAGGCGCAGTAGAGCTTCGCTGCTGGTGCCCATCATCTTCATGCGCACCCACACCTCGGCCTCCTCGATCTCGATGCCAGTCACCTGTCCTGATGCCTTGCAAGCGTTGTGGAAGTAGGTGCACTCCTCCAACACCACTTGTGTTCCTCGCCCCAACTTTTCTAACGGCAGCTTCCAAAAATCTACCACTTCTCCAGCATCCCAAGAGGCGACGGGATCCTGCGGCACTGCCTCCTCTTCGCATCCGGCTGGCCTCCTCAGTCTTGCCCGGGCTCTTCCTCCGGGAGCTCTTCCTGCTGCCTTTGCCTTTGCTACGGCCTTGGCTTTTGCCTTTGCCTTTGCCATGGCTTTGGGTCTTGCTCTTCCTTTTGCGGCGGCCTTTGCCATCGCTCGCATCGCTCTTTTTGGCGCCATTGCTACTTCTTCCAGCGGTCCCAATTTCTTCCTCTCTCCCTGTGAGCAGCACCCTTGGTGCCACGAGTCCTCGATCTAGATCGGTCTCGAACCGAACTCCTCCAGTAACTCTTTCCTTCAGTGAACCTTCCTGGTGGGGGTCCCAAAGGCTCTGGGGGCCTCTCAGATCCCGACGGTTCGCCGTGACGTCGACTGAGATGAGCTCCTGCTGTTCCCCTTGGAATGGGAACAACTGGGGCAGGGCTATCCTTCTCGTCGCTTTCCTCGATCTCTTCCTCTTCCTCGCTCTTCTCCTTCAAGGTCACACCCTTCGATTTGGGTGAGGGGCTCTTTGACCTCGTCCTCCTTTCCTTCTTGACCTTATCTCTCTTCGACTTCCCAGGAGCGCTCTTGCCGCTTCCCGATGCTTTCTCCTTCTTGGTCTTGTCCTTGTCTGTCCTGGTCTTCTTCCGGGGCCGTTTCTCTTCCTTCTTCGGGGGCGAATCCTCTCTGCCTTCCTCCTTTGCCAAGTCTTTACCTTCGCTGCTAGTTTGTCAAATATAAAAGGATAATCGGGAAAATAGGAACGAAAGGACTCCCAATACAGCCCACATCTTAAGGGAAGTACTTCCTAACACTGGGCCAGACCCGCAGTGCCGGACAGTACCTGGATACTTAAACAGGTTAACCGAGCCAGTCCTCCTGGTACCTGAAAAAGTTTCAGACCGAAAGTCCTTTCAAAGGAATTATTTTACCGCTGCCCCTTCTTCTTGCTGCTTCCTCTGAAGAAAAAGAGGGTTGGCAGAGGGGGGGTGTAAAAGCCGAAACACTGAGGAAAACATACCATGCCATGCATCTTAATCCCCGAGGCCGGAGTTACATATATATATATATATATATATATATATGCATTTATTTATTTATTCATTTATATATTTACAATCATATATGTGTCTTAAAAACTGTACTGAACTGTTACTAACCTTTCAGCCCTGGTGCCCTGCCGCAGTCACAGTCACCAGGCCGCCCACTGGAGCCTCCTGCAGACTTTGGTGCAGCGCCACCAACTCGCCATCCTGGTGCGCCAACTGGTTTCGAGTCAAGCTGAAAGCTGAAAAAATCGAAGTGCTGAAGGGCGGGTTTAGCTCACGACGTTGACGATAAACGGTGATCATTTTAGCTAAGAAACTGTGATCATTTTAGCTAAAGTACCTAGTAAACTGTGATCGTTTTAGCTACTTAATAGCTGCATATACCACGTAAGAACATGCAACAATATTATCTATACTGCCATCGATGATAACATCATCGGAACAACACCTAATATGGTTCAGC
>VSDK01009136.1:655976-658515 GCA_009767595.1 Symbiodinium kawagutii | reverse complement strand
CGCCCCGGGGGAAGGCGCTAAGGAGACCGCTGCGCGCAGGTGCGAGGAAAGGTCCTGGGCGATGGATGGATGGATGGATGGATGGATGGATGGATGGATGGATGGATGGATGGATGGATGGATGGATGGATGGATGGATGGATGGATGGATGGATTGGTGGATTCATTGATGTGTTAATTGAATGGATTGATTGATGCATTGATTGATTCATTGCGGTCCTTTGATAGTTGAAGGATGTTTTAATGCCTATTTGATGGCTACCTGAAAGTTAAACGATAGTTGATTGATGGTTCATTACTTGATTGATGGTTGATTGAATCTGGTTGATGATTAATTGATGTTGATGGTTCAAGGACGGTGAAAAAATGGTGCAATGATGGTCAACTACCAAGCTGGGTTATAGTTTAGTAATGTTGAAAGATTGGTTAAGTCTTGCTATTAATGGTTCAAAATAATGGATTCTTCACAAAGTTTATGAATCTAATTGAATTTTGATGATGAATGACATTGAGCCACACCTATGTATATAAACTATACACAATCTGGGAGATCCTGTGAATAAGCCAGTAGCGACGTGTTTGTACCAAACAATCACTAGGCATTGGTCCTGGCTATCTGGGTATGGCCCGCTGCCTAAAAAATGCCAAGCCTCAACCTTGACACGAACTTCCGTCTGAAGATGCAAGTTTGTGTCGTCCCGAACCTGTGTCACATTTTTGAGCGGTAGCCATAGCCATATCTGTACAAGTGCTTGAACGATAATAAGTATTCCATGTTCAAGGACTTGTATACAAAGACTATGATAAAGTGAATGACGAATAACGACATCATAATGGTTGGTTGCCTCCACGATTCGAGCCAACAATCACGAATGTTGAATGAGAATATCCTTGATGAGCATGAATTCTGAAGTAATCATGATGTACAACCAACCACAGCATGAAAACGGGATAGCACTAGCAATGATCACTTATTAAATGATTCGAGAACAAAACGCTGCTATTCGAGACATGACAAACTACAAGGGCGGGGTAGTGACAAGAATCAACAAGATCAAGAGGAATGAAATCCACAACAAGAACTTTGGGGCTTGGAAGTATCCTTGATAAGTGCAAACAGGTGTCTGAATAGTTACGGTCCCAATTCTAGACTTAACGCAACCCCAGCTACATACCAGGAAATGCTATCTACGTACACCTATCAGTATATAAGTAGAGGTGCACATACTGTGGACTGGTGTACGGTAGGTACCCGACACTTTCCACCTTACCGTACACCATTGACATCCCCATGCCTATCATTCAGAATCAACGCCGTCACCCATCCAATTTTACTAGCCCAAGTGGTGACTCAAGTGGTGGTCCAGAAACAGCAAAGAACTGCTGCAGTCACCCCCTGGTACCCCAGCTGAAACGCCTGTCCAGAAGTACCCCACGAACACACCATTTGGTGGATCCCTGTTGCGGTGCTACCACCATTTGTGACCCTGATCCAAACATATCCAAACCAGTGGTCCTGATCGGCTTCGCAGCAGAATGCCAAAACATTCTCCCGCTTGGCAGCGCCTGTTCCGCTGCGTCAAAAGAATTACCCCTGGGCTCCAACAGAATTCCAAGGACAACAACGACAACAACCAATAAGTAGCACACATAGAAACCTGCTGCGATGACTGCGATGAAAGCATAGGTCGATTGTCGCAGGGTACATGAGAACCACATTTAAGAACAGTCATGTACATTCCTGAGAAAATCCCTGCTATGCTCCACAACATACATGATTTTTCAGTATGGCATGGTGGCATCAATGTGGCAGAGGCTCTAAGAAGCTTGTTACTTCCTCTGACCTCGGACCTTTGGGGAGCCAGCCATGAATAGAAACAGCCATCACAGTTGATGGTTGTGAAGGGGGCGTGACAACCGACAACAAGCAATAGCTTGAAAGATCACTAAACCACCCTGAGCTTTCCCACAAGGTGTTTTACATCTCATCATTCAGCAAGACCTTTGGTTCTTATTCGTCCCCATGTTTTGGTCTTGAGCATCATGATAAATCCATGCCAAGAAACCACCCATATCTGTTGGGAACTACCAGCTATGGCAAAAGCCAGGTCCCCAGAAGCTAAACCTACTAACCAACTCACCAATAACCCATCAACCCTGAAACCTAACCACTCAGCCTAACCCACCCATCCATCCACCCACCCATCCATCCATCCACCCTTCACCACCCCACTGGTCCAGCCTTCGCCGTGCAACGCCACGCAAAGGTGTAGATCCGCTGCCTGTCCAGGTGCCAGGGTGGTTGGTGGATCATGAAGCGTTCGTGACACCAGGGGGGTTAGGTGTGTGTGTGTGTGTAGGTGGATTTTTATTGGTTTCATGGTGATTCTAAGGATTCTAAGGATCCATGGAATCCATGGTCATAGATTTGATGGTGGTTAATTAAGATGAAATGCACATGCAGTCGTTAACTATGGTTGATTTGATGATGAGTTTTATGTGGTTCATTCTATGAATGGTTACTGTGTGACAGTCCCTA
>VSDK01009136.1:630976-650976 GCA_009767595.1 Symbiodinium kawagutii | reverse complement strand
AGGCTTCATCTGCTGCCAACTCGCCGCAGTCTGCCTTCCAGTTGTCCTCCCTGAAGATTTGGAAAACGTGCCAAGCGGAGCAGCCCAATGCAGGAGCTAGCGTCCAGCGGAACCGAATCCAAGCAATTCCTACCACAGAACCGAATCAAACCCAACCGAACCGATCCCAATCCTTGCTGTAAGAGTGAAAAACTCTCTGAAAAACACTAAGGACAAAGAAAGTCGATGGGTAGGAAAACTCATGTTATCAAACACAGAGAAACTACCATTTGATCGGAAATTTCCTTGCTCAGTGGTCACTCCTGGGGGCCGCTCCTGTCCTCAGGTCCGCCCCAGCTGCAGCTGGACCTTGCTTCAGCGGGGCCACCAGCTCTCGTGCCCGCGGCAAGCCCAGGGCTTCCTTGCCGACAGGGTGGTTTCTGACATCGCGCGTAGAAATGCCATATGAAGATTCCAAATATAGAGAGACAGAGATAGATAGGTTTCTACAATATATCGATATATACATGTGTGTGTTACCTTGCTAATTTACATACATGTATGTACGTATGTACGTATGTGTACGTATGTACGCGTGTACATGTGTACGTATGTACGTATGTACGTATGTACGTATGTACATATGTACGTATGTACGTATTTACGTATGTACGTATGTACGTATGTACGTATGTACGTATGTACGTGTGTACGTGTCTACGTGTCTTCGTGTGTACGTGTGTACGTATGTACGTATGTACGTATGTACGTATGTACGTATGTACTTATGTACGTTTGTACATTTGTACGTATGTACGTACGTACGTACGTACGTACGTACGTATGTGCGTATGTACGTATGTACGATTATGTACGTATGTACGTGTGTACGTATGTACGTATGTACGTATGTACGTATGTACGTTTGTACATTTGTACGTATGTACGTACGTACGTACGTACGTACGTACCTATGTACGTATGTACGTATGTACGATTATGTACGTATGTACGTGTGTACGTATGTACGTATGTACGTTTGTACGTATGTACGTATGTACGTATATGTACGTATGTACGTTTGTACATGTTGTGTACGTGTCTACGTGTCTTCGTGTGTACGTGTGTACGTATGTACGTATGTACGTATGTACGTATGTACGTATGTACGTATGTACGTATGTACGTATGTACGTATGTACGTATGTACGTATGTACGTATGTACGTATGTACGTATGTACGTATGTACGTATGTACGTATGTACGTATGTACGTATGTACGTATGTACGTATGTACGTATGTACGTATGTACGTATGTACGTATGTACGTATGTACGTATGTACGTATGTACGTATGTACGTATGTACGTATGTACGTATGTACGTATGTACGTATGTACGTATGTACGTATGTACGTATGTACGTATGTACGTATGTACGTATGTACGTATGTACGTATGTACGGTATGTATGTATGTATGTATGTATGTATGTATGTATGTATGTATGTATGCATGCATGCATGTATGTATGTATGTATGTAATTATGTATGTATGTATGTATGTATGTATGTATGTATGTATGTATGTATGTATGTATGTATGTATGTATGTATGCATGTATGTATGTATGTATGCATGTATGCATGTATGCATGTATGCATGTATGCATGTATGTATGCATGTATGCATGTATGCATGTATGCATGTATGCATGTATGCATGTATGCATGTATGCATGTATGGATGCATGTATGCATGTATGCATGTATGCATGTATGCGTGTATGCATGTATGCATGTTTGCATGTATGCATGTATGCATGTATGCATGTATGCATGTGTGCATGTGTGCATGTGTGCATGTGTGTATGCATGTATGCATGTGCGTATGCATGTATGCATGTATGCATGTATGCATATATCGATGTATGGATGTATCGATGAATCGATGTATTGATGCATCGATGTATCGATGTATTGATGTATCGATGTATCGATGTATCGATGTATCGATGTATTGTATCTATCGATCTATCTATCTATGTATCTATGTAATGTATCTATATGTATCTATATATTTTTTTGTATATATACATATATCTATGTATCTATGTATGTCTGTATGTCTGTATGTCTGCATGTCATATGCATGTATACATGTGTTTTTGCTTTCCTATTGATATACGAATATGTAAATACATGTATGTGTATATATATATATATGTATATATATACATGTGCAGATCCACATCTACAGGATATCAATACAGTACTAAAAATCCATAAATATAGGTGTATATAGGATGATGAGAATCTGAGAATGTGCCGGATACCCATTGTGAGTGTAGTCTGCTTATTGTGAGCTGCATCGAAAAGACCCCCCACCACAATCTAGAGTTGTTTATTGCTGACCTGTCTTCGACCCTTGTTAGCGGTGTCTTCTGCTGGCATCATCAGCAGCATCTGTCATCCATCATCCATCGTCATCATTCATTCATCACTTGTCATAATACATCGTTCATCGTTATCTTCATCTTGAGTAATACCTGTAATCGTCATTTGTCTTTGGGTCAATACCCTATACCCCAGGCTGTTCATATCCCATTTGTTGGGATGTAAACTAGTACTCTTTGGGGGGATAATTTGGTAATGACCCAAATGAATCATCCATTTTAATCTCAACAACCAATGTGAGTCATGGTCGATCCACCGTCTTGACCATAATCAACCACGGGTAGTTCATGGTCGCCTTCCATGGTACGAATTGTCATCCTTCGTCAAAAAGAAATATCCACCACTAGCTTTATCAACCATTCATCATCAATATCAACGCCTATTAACCATGAAAACTCGTTTGTGCTTAACCATCGTTGACCATCAATAACATATTTCAACTATGAACATATCATCCTAATCACTATTCATCAACATTTACTAATCCACTATCACCCATGGTCATGAATCGCTATGAGCCATGAGTAATCATTATCCATCAACCTCACCATCATCATTGATATTTCCTTTGGTCAATCAGCATCAAAAGTATTGGCCATCATTAACTATGGGCTTTTGAAGACCATCAATCATCAACCATCATTATCACCCTGTGGTAAACTAACCTGGAAGTGGAAAATCCAACATCCATAAATGTTTTCCTAGTGAGAATGCTACAGTTTCAATTCCAGGTAGGTTTCCGAGAGGGTATCCATCATCGTTAGCCATCATCTACATTCTTTAACCGTCAATTGAACTCCAATGTTCATAGTTGACAATCTATTTCCCTCCATAAACCATCGCCAATCATCACTCACCAACCATTTAACCAACCATCTATTTAGAAATTCACCATCATCCGACCATCGATTAACTATAGTTTAACCTTCATCTAATCATCACTTGACCAGCAATCAACCATGAATTCATTGCTTATGAGCAATCGTTCAACATGCGCTAGCCTTCACTTAAGAAGCTTTGTAATTAATCCATCAAAAAAACTAGCTTGTTAACTTGTAAAAGATATCATCAACCATCATTAACCGCCGTTTCACCATCACTAATTAACCATCATTAACCAGCACTCAGCGCTTGTGAAACCCGCCGAAATCGCCGCCACATCCGCCACATCCGCCCGTTTCCCCCGACGTTTCCCCGTGGCTCCTCCGCTTCTCGCAAGCTGATCTGCTGCGGTGGCGGTGGCTGCTTCTCGTGCAGGAACTGCCTCGAGGAGGTGCCGCTGCCGCAGTGGTGGGGCAGATGAGTTGGTCTTGCCAGTGCCATTCGTGGCTTGTTAATCTGGCAACTCTTTTGCTTATTTTTGCTTATTTTTGCTTAGTTAATCATAGTTAATCCTTAGCAGCAGTTGTTATGCTTAGAGATATAACTCGCAGTTGTGAATTTTGCTTTATAGGAAGAGTTACTTGTTAAGCAACCATTATGGTGGATAATAGTGAACAAAAGATAATAGGTCTGACTATTGTGCCAAGTCATTAAGGAATATATATATATAGTTACTTGTCAACCAACTGACAGCTTATCGATAACAAAATAGGACTTTATAAAACTATATAATAGTTTACATAATTGATCGTGGTTAAAATGTGACTATTTGCTGAAGAATCGTAAATAACAATATAACTCATTAGCGATCATTCATAGTTGTTCACTATCTAGCTTCTAAGCAAGGAATTGTCTATTGAGCACTTCTTAAAGACATGGTTCATCATTACATAAGTCAAAATACCGGCAAACTAACCTGGCAATGGAAAATCCACAATTGACTTGCTTGTTTCTGAGCAGTTTTCCTATTCAAAAAGATGGTGATTTTCCTGTCAGCGTCAGATTAGCAGAGCCTGCCGGCATCGCTGGTAAAAGTCAGCAGAGTGCTGCTTCGTCCATCACCGGACCACAAGGGGTCATTAGTAGAGTGGCGATTATCATGGGTGTGCTAGTGGATAGAATAGCACAAATTGTGGTTAGTTAGTCATGGCGAATGGTTAACAATACTCTTCCGTGATACCAGTTGATGAGAATCATGCTGATGGGTGTTCTTGTTGTTTATTCGCCTTCGTTGGGACGGAATCGTAACAATATGGCTGATTGATATCTATTTGTGATATTGAAACGATTGCATATGTGAAAAATGCATGCAGGTATGTTTCTAGCTAAAAGCCAACAAAAGCTGGTGATTTCGAGCAAACAATGGAGCCACCTCGACTCAACCAACTCGGAAGATTCCAGGGCAAAGCTCCTGGCAAAACAAACACAAGACGGCATGGTTCACCGACCAGGACGGTGAACCACCACTCCTTGACAGGTGATTCAAAACTTTGTGATTGGTGATCAGCGTCCGTTATGAACGATGATAATGAATTCACTGTAACCAACATTTTTCAGCACCAACCCACTGCTGACGATCGTAAACCACCATTCCCACCGAGGGGCAGGGGCCGGTGGCATTCCACTGCCTCCTCGCTGGTTCCGTCCGTTTCCTGAGCTGGGGAGGTTGTCCTGCCCTGGGTGGTGCTTAACAGTTGGCAATGATGGCTGATTATGGTTGGTATTATGATTGATCATGCTTGATAATGGGACGAATGAATCTACGTCATTATTCTAGGTAGTGATGGTTCATGATTATGGTCAACTATTTTGTGGTTCATCCTGGTTGATAATAATGGATAGGCTTCATGATGCTTAACGTTGATGCGTGGATCATTGAGAAAATTGTGACTTTCCCAGTCCAAACGCTGCACAACCTGAGTTGGCAATGCATATGTCGCAAATTGGTTTACAAAGCAAGAAAGAAAAGCCTGAGGTACAAGCGACCCAGCTTCCCCAAACTTTCCCATCAGTTTGAAGTGTCTGGGGGTAGCTGTAAAAGCAAGCTGGTGGTGTTCCACAGCCATCCAAGTCACCAACTCAGAGCTCAACGGGTTCCCCGTTTGGCCCAACATCAAGTACTGCATGCTATGGTGATGCGGTAATCGGCAGGTAGCAAATGTACCTGCATTCGTACACATGATTTCTACATATTCGAAGACCCAACTAGCCTTTTTGAACAACCCGGAATCGAATGCCTTATGAAATCCTCCAAGTTCCCCCCCTGCCCCAGCCATGCCAAGAGACCCTGACGTGCAGTGTGTAGCTGGTATTCCAAGCCGTCCCGTCCCATACGATCCAACCACGAACTTTGGTGGGGCACTCCACATCATCCTGACGCTGAGCTGGATCAAACACGTCGTGGGCTTAGCTTTACCTCGTGGGTCCGAGTGGTCTGTTGTTCTGGAAGGATTTGAAACACCACTAAGGGCAGCCGTATAGCTATGCCCAAGATCTGGTAGTGAATCCCATCATACCAATCACTCAAAGAATCAGCGATGATTGCACTTCATACTGCGCTTGCCAGGGTGAGACCAGTCTTAGGCTTGGTCGCAAAAGGTGCAAACTCCGGCAAATGAGTGCCCCAAGCCACCGCAACTGTGTCCGCCCTGTCCAAGCAAGCTACATAATCTGACGACCGATAAAGTTCCGGACCTCCCCAAAGAAGATGCCACTACCATCCACTACCACTGGTCCGAGCATCCGCCACCAACATAGGATCTACTTGGGGGTCGAGTCATTCGGGTGGTCGACAACATGAAAAACAAAACTCATCTAAGGGGTTGACAAAGGTCAATAAGCAGGTGGCACTACAACTTTCCAAACAAAATGCTACTTTCACTGACCACATGTAGCGCTGGATGCGTGAGCGCGGCACATCTCTCCGATGGCCACATCCAACCAGCCAACCAACCAACCAACCAACCAACCAAGCAACCCAAGAATATGGAACAACTCGGTGGCAGTTGCTACATATCACATTCTTCCACGTTATTGTTGACTCTCATTGGCCAACCAGTCAACACATACGGTATATATATAGCTGGTCCGACTGGTCCCTGTTGCTTTCATCGTACTGACTCGTATTGGCACCAACATTAACCCACCTGGCCACCAACCAACCAACCAACCAACCAACCAACCAACCAACCAACCAACCAACCAACCAACCAACCAACCAACCAACCAACCAACCAACCAACCAACCAACCAACCAACCAACCAACCTCGCCCATCGCCCACCCCACACATGATGTGCGCCTTGGCATAGGCACGTCCCATCCACACGTCGCTTTCGTGGACACCGCCCTCCGACAGGAGCCACAGCCCCCAGGAGGCACGATAGTAGAGCCTCAGCAGCCAGGAGCAGATGGAGCAGTTCATCACCAGCGGTGGCTCCAGAACCTCCCGAAGCTCTTCTGAGGCCTTTTTCTGAGCGACTCATGCGGAGAAGCAAGTCTTTGTTCTCCAATAATTCATCAGTTGTTTCAACGTTGCTACTCTTGTCATTGGCTGGTTGACAGCCCGGCACGTCATGTGCACATGGCCTGTGTTGTCATTTTCATTTTGCTACAATATTACTGGCGCTCCGCACTACTGAGTTTCTTGGATGCAAGCTGGAAATCGGAAAAAAAGTTGATGTTAGTTGATGTTAGTGGAGGTCCGTCGAGGTTGGGTGATGTTAGTTGTTGAGGTTAGGTGATCTTAGTTGATCTTAGTCGAAGTTTGGTCATGTTAGTTGATTTCTGTTGATAGGCCCTGTGGGGGGTGGGGCTCACTGTGCATTTTTCTCTCGGAGCTGTTTTTGTGCTATGCTCCAATGCTATTAAACAGAGATTGAACAGAGATTGAGGTTAGGGGATGATAGCTTATGTTAGCTGAGGTTAGGTGATGTTGGCTGATGAAGTCTGAGGTTAGGCGATGTTACCTGAAGTTAGTTGATGTTAGTTGATGTTAGGCTTAGTGTAAGTGCTTTGCAAACAGTTGATTGCACGTGTAGCTCCTAGCGTGAACTATGGAAATTGCCAACCACAACCTTTCTGGAAATGGGTTCGCCCGAACACGTCTAAAAATTTGCGATTCCCAAAATTCCTGGCTTTTTTGACCCATGGCCCATAGCCATACCAGCAACTCAGGGGTGGCAGTCCAGGCTTTGCTGGTTGCAGTCATTGGAGCAAGTTGAACATCTACACCTAAGAACAAGCATTGCAAATATGTTGAACTGGTAACAAAATCATGGTTCCGTGCTAGTACCTTACCCAAACTGGATAATTCAAAACAATGTCTCCATAATTGTGCTTATGGATGCATGATGGAGAATGATTCACAAGAGAATGGAAGCCGAGTACATGGCGATTTCTCAATTAATGGGGGTACCCTCAAATCATTCAATCTTAAGCATTTATAGCCATAAACCAACCATTTTTGTGGTTCCCTAGTATAAGAAACCGCCACAAGTTTCCACCAGAATTTGTGTGCAAAGGAGTCGATAACGATGGTTAGTATCCACTCGGAATAGCCGCACTGCCGGCGGATGAAGGTTACTAAACTGATGGTTTCTCAAGTCATAGGGGCCCCTCAAGTCATGTAGAGTAATAAACCATGCATAACTTGGGGGTCCCCAAGCTGGCTAGGTCGAAACCCCCAGCTGGTCCATTGATGGTTCATAATGCCCGATGGTTCTTGACCATGGCAAATTATGGCTGATTAACCATCGTTCGTGCTGGTCGATCCTTGTTGATGGTTGAGATTAAGAAACGGTTGACAGCGGTTGATGACGTGGCTTATGGTAGTAGGTACCGTCCAATATGTCCATTTAAGAGGGTTGAACGCGGTTAATTATGATTCAAAAGGGTGGAAAATGGTCGATAGTAAACTGTCGATAGTAAACTATCACGTTGATATTGTTTCATAATAACCAACTTAGTGGTTTAGTAATAGTGACTAGATGCTATTTTCAAACCACCAAGGATAGGGGATAATCAATATGAACATTGGTTCATGTTGGGGAACGGCGGCCAATAATGCTAGAGATCGACAAGCAACATTAACATTATAACCACCATTAATGACCGCACTTCACCATTCGCAACTACGCATTATTCGCCCCCAGTAGTGAACCGCAACTGGCCATCATTCAACAATCATGAACCATCGATAAACCATCAATTAACCAGCAACCAGTCATCAACGAGCTATTACAACCAGTCTTTAACCACCGTCGATAGTCACCAGTCACCTTTCGCCTGTCTGACAGCCGCGGAACTGTTTCCCGTTCACATTCTGGTAGATCGGACGATACCTGGGCGGCGATTCATCCATCAGCAGCAACATGCGACAACCAGCAGCAACCAGCAGTTGATAAAGCAGCTTCGTAGCCACAGACTGCAGTGAAGATTGGTTTATTGATAGCTCATTGATGAATGGCTAATGATGGTGGTTTAAGTTAATGGTCTATAGTGAATGGTTACTACATGTTATTGCTACTAGTTGCTATTGGTTCTTTGATGAAAAAAGGAGTCATGAAGCAATTCATGACGATTTATCAACCAGTATGAATCAAATATTTGGCCACAAATCAACCATCAATTTACCATGACTTACCGTTGTTCACCATGAATGAATCATCATTTAAATAGTTTCATCGATCAACTGAGAAAGCATAACGAATCATCATTGACCATCCTAAACTACTGTTCGCAGTTGCTCGCATGATGTAGTTCAAACAAGGGGTACTGCAAAATGCGAAGCATCATGAATCATAGTTCAAAACTATGAAGGGCTATTCCAAAAAAGAACAGCATTCACCATTCCGATAGTTATTTGATATATTTGTATGAGCCATAATTCAGCATCTTTAACCACCATAGTAGTCACATATACATCACTCTTAACAAGCACCACAGTTCACCACTAGTTTTACCATCTCAACAACCCAACAGCTGATGCGATCGTTGGAGGACAACTTCTGGGTTTCCCGGACGCTTGGAGTGCCGATGGTTCCAAGTTGGATTTGAAGAAGGTCCCTGGAGCAGTTCGTGGACCGGTGGCGGCGGGACCGGTGGTTGAGGAGTTGAGGAAACTGTTCATTGATGGTTCAGTGATGATCTGGGTAGCCTGGTGAGATGAAGCTGGTCATGAGACTGGTTTAGTTGACTGATGGTGCTCATTGATGGTTAGTCTTGGTTCATCATGTTTAAGGCTTAATGGTTCATAAAAACGATCCTGTTTGGACTATCGCTGGGTGTCCACATGATGATACCCTTTTGAGCTGGCCTGTTTGAAGGGTGCATTCGCCAACAGCTGCTTTGGTAGAAGTATGGGTGGGTTTTAAGGGTGATTTGCCTTCTGGAACAAACCCCCGAGTCAACATGGGCAAGTTTGTCCGGCGACTCCATTGCCTGGCAATGCTCTCTGTGAAAATACAAGATATGATCTTGGTGGCGCAACTAGATCCCTTGCTAAAAGTTTAATGGCTTCAGTGACTATATAGTAAAGAAATCACATCGCACAAAGGCAGAAAATCTAAGTGAGTGGCTGTAAGCCACCCAGAAATACAAAATGATCGATGTCACAGACACGCAAACCGACCACTTCTTGCTGCTCTATTTCTTCTCCTGCGAATCGCCCTGTGAGTTAGTTCCTCAACATCAACGAAGACATCCATGAAGACATCAACCTATCGACGAACGAACGAACCAAGTTCAACATCAGTTGGCCTGGCAGCTACGAACCGAGAGCATAACGCGCGGCGCGACCTGGGGCCCCGAACCCATGTAGGGCAGCAGCACGGCTTCGGCCCCGGTGACCAGGACATAGTCCAACTGCGTCTCCTCGCAGCGACTCCCAGGGGGCCTTCCTTGATGGAATTAGATTGTTGGTTGATGGTTAAATTTGCTAGGTGATGGTTGATTAAGAAGGTCAGTTCAGATGATTCACATGGTTGATTTGATGGTTGGTTGATGGTTGATGATGAAATGATGGTTAAATATGGTCAATTGATGGTCAGTTGATGGTTAATTGATGGTTGATTGACGGTTACCCATGGTGAAGAATGGTTGCATCAACAGCGACCAGTAGTGGTTGATAATGGTCAAGAAGGACCAATTGTGGGTAATGAGTTTGGTTCATAAAGGATTAATACACGGCTGGCTGATGAACAATGATCAGAGCTGAATGGTCAATTGAGGATAATTGGTGGTCAACAAGGGCTAGTTGACGGCAAATAGTAGAAAATGGTTGGTAAGATTTTTTGAAGGATCCTATGATAGCCCCTGTCAAGGGTTCTTTATTGTAATCCATGCTTGAGAATGGTCAGAGATGGTGAAAAGTGGCAGTCAAAACTGATGTTCAATTGTTTGCCAGTAAGTGCAAATCATGCTTGACTACTGTTGATAACTATGAGTAAGAATGGTTGGTACCTGCAAACAATGATGTTTCACAAGAGCAACCATGATTAACATTGGTTGATAACGGCAAGTTGATGGCTGATGCTCTTTGATCATGGTTGCCCTCATAGCAATTGTTCCTGATGGTGAACAACGGTCTGAAAATGGTCAAAAAAACAGTCATCACACTCAATATCAAAATGGTTATATACTGATTGTTATATAATGATTAATGGCTTAATCAAGGTCAATTGGTGGTCATCACACTTATGAGAAGGCTCCGTGATGATTATGTAATGATGACCCACTGATGAGTGAGACTGGGCATTCACAATGGTGTGCGGTTAGCACAAGTTGACAAGAAGTGCTGGTGAAAATATCCTCAAAGCTTGTCTGTGGGCACAGTGGTCAAAATGAGTCGTCAGTTTGTCACCATCTTTTGGACTTCATCAGACCCTCAAGGTAGCTGATCTGCCAGTGCCAAGATCGCCCGCGGCAAACATGAACCCCCAAGCAACCTCGCATCTCTGCCTGCGGCTGCAAGCCCATGACATTCACGGTGCGTTCCAACACCTCCGAGGACCAGTTGATCTCCTGTGGCGATCGCCATCGCCAGGAATCATTTTGGGTCAGCTAATACTGCGGATACCAACCTGGATAAGATCATCATCACCATCATCATCACCATCACCGTCATCATCACCATCACCATTATCATCTTTTTCTCCTTCTTCTTCTTCAACATCACCATCACCATCATCATCATCATCATCATCACCATCATGACCACTATGCTCTTCACCACCATCATCATCATCATCATCGTCACCACAAACATCATCATCATCATTATCATCATCACAGTCATCGCAAACATCTTCACCATCACCATGACGATTATCAGCACCATTAACTTTATGTTCATCATCATAATTTTGATCATCACATCATCATGACCATTATATGCTTCACCATCATCAACATCATCATCATCATCATCGCCATCAACACCAACATCTTCATCTTCACCATCATCACCATCATCATCATCATCATCCTCATCATCTTCATCATCATCATCATCATCACCATCACCATCATCATCACCACCACCACCATCATCACCAGCATCATCATCATCATCATTATCATCATCACCACCATCACCATCATCTCCATCATCTTCTCCATCATCATCTTCACAATCATCATCTTCACCATCATCATCACCATCACCATCATCATCACCACCATCGTCTTCACCATCACCATCATCATCTGCACCATCATCTTCATCATCATGATCTTCATCTTCTTCAGCATCTTCCTCACCATCATCACCATCACCATCATCATCACCCTCATCATCCTCATCACCACCATCATCATCACCGCAAACATCATCATCATCAACATCATTATTGTCATCTTCACCGTCATCCTCATACCCATCGTCATCGTCATCATCATCATAACCATCGACGTCATCATCATCATCATCATCATGTTCTTCTTCTTCTTCTTCACCATCACCTTCATCATCATCATCATCGCCATCATCTCCAGCACCATCATCATCATCATCCTCATCATCATCACCACCACCATTACCATCATCACCATCACCATCATCATCACCATCATCATCACCATCACCATCATCATCACCATCATCATCACCACCACCATCACCACCAGCACCATCATCATCACCATCGTCATCACCACCACCATCATCACCATCATCTTCTTCACCGTCATCATCATCATCATCACCACCACCATCATCATCACCATCACCACCACCACTACCATCACCATCACCATCATCATCGCCATCATCACCACCACCATCATCATCACCATCATCATCACCATCACCATCATCATCACCAGCATCATCATCATCATCACCATCATCATCACCATCATCATCACCATCATCATCAAAATCATCATCATCATCATAATCATCATCAAAATCATCATCATCATCATCATCATCATCATCATCATCATCATCATCATCATCATCACGGTCACCATCATCATCATCACCATCATGATTCGTACTGTCAGTTTTGCCATGGTATCGCTTAATCACTGTCATTGACCATCCTTCACCAATCATCTGAGCACCACCGGCCCTGGACATCGGCTTCTCCTCACCATGCGCAGAGGGCCGAATCGGAATGGACGTGCATGGCCTGCCACCGCGGTTGGTAACAAAGGCTGAACCACCATTGATGGTTGATTGATGAGTGCTGAATTGGTGCTGAATTGGTGCTGAATTGGTGGTTAATTCGTGGCAATTGATGGCTAATTAGTGGTTAGTTCATGGTGGTTGATTGATGGATTATTGAACGATTGATTGATGGTTGGAGGCGAATGAAGTAATGGCCAGTGCACGCATGATTGATTCTGAGATAACGAGTTAAGTAATGTTGAGTGAATCATTTTGAACTAATGGCGATTCATCGATGGTTCAGTATTGGAGAATATGTGATTGATATGCATCAAAGATCACCATTAATTGAGAACCTACGATGAACCAAAAAAAACAACTCATGGCTGCTGGTTGATGATATGTTCATTCACGACTGAACAAATTCTCCCCTTTTCATGAGTAGTAGAATGGTTCATCAGTGGTAAAATGGACCATTGTTCAGTGGTGTTCATAACGTGGCGGGTTCTCGAAATGGGGGACCACCAAATCATCCTCCAATAGGCTGTTTTAAACGATCAATGGTTGATTTCAGGGGTCCCAATTTGAGAAACGTGCATAGTGTGATACCCGTTTAGCTGGTTGGGTTACCTAGTAACAATGGCGATTACGGTCAGTGGGTACTACCATGACCATATCAACATGGACAACCTCATATAGTTGTTCAAAGTTTAATCATTACGGTTAGTTATGATCCCCCATTGTAAACCATCATTCATCACAACAAGACATTATAGACTATTAAATTATACCCATTACAAGCCATTGATTGTAAACCATTGTGAACCATGATAAGCCATTACACACCATTAATGAAAAAAAGCCATGATAGACCATTAAAAGCCATGACAAGCATTAATTGTAAACAATTATAAAGCATGAAAAACCGGTATAAGCCGTTATAAACAATTGTCTATCATTATAAACCAGTATCAACCATGATAAACCACTATTGGCCATTATAAAACCATTCTGAGCCATTTTGAACCATTCTTGAGAATTAAAAGCCATGACAAGCCATGATCAACCATTATAAACCATTATAAGCAATTGTGAACCATTTTTGAACCATCATCTATCATTATAAACCATTACCAGCCATTATAAGCCACCATAAACCATTTTGAACCATCGAGAAGCATTATATACCATGATCAACCATTATAAGCCATGATAAACCATTTTGAACCATTAGTTATCATTATTTAAGAAAAACATCATAAACCATCACCAGCCATCATTGATCATTGTAAACGATTCTAAACCATTCTAGGCCATGGCGTCACCATGTGTAAACCATCCGAAGCCATGGAACAACAGCCATCACCCCTGGGACCCGCCACTCGGCCTCAAGATTTCCTGCTTGCAGCCCAGCAAGCCACGCCTTTTTTCATGGCGGGGTGTGACTTCGCCCATGAATCAGTTACAACAGTATATAACAATATCATGGAAGTAGTATGGAAATATTATGAAAAGAGTATTCGTAAATATTATGGCAATATGAAATATTATTGTGGAAGTAAATGCTAGATCATACTATGATTCCAATATTGAGGTTTCTCAAAATAGGGGTACCCCTGAATCATCCAGTTGATTGATCATTTATAGATACTTATAGTAATAAACACAACATTTTTTAGGATCCCCTATTTTGAGAAACCCTCATAGGATGGAAATAGTATGGAAAAATTGCGGAAATTGCATTCTCATGGCAATATCATTGTGGAAAGAGAGGCCAGCGTCCTGAGTGTTGCATTTTTCGGGGAAAATAGCTTTCTGTATGGGAATGTTATGGAAATAGTATGGCACTCGTGGCAATATTGCTATGGCTATATTACGAACAGTTGATGTAGCTAATTGTTGGTATTTATTGGCATAGTCATTTAGTTGGTTGTTACTTTGGTGGTTGCAGATCACGTATGCTTCGTTGGGTGTGGTAAACTTCGTGATCATGGTTGCCAATAACTGATCGTGTTGGAATTAGCCATTTGTTGTAATCAATTGACATCTACGACCAGAAACGGATGGTCATTTCCATCACTGATCGTTTCTGGGTCATATCCATCTATAACCAGAAGGGGATGGTCATTTACATCCAAGCAATCACATCCCAGCGGTTGAACCAGTTCGGTCACTGAAATGGGATGTGAACAGCCAGTGGTACAGGGTGTAGGCAGCCAGGGGCACAGGGTATGGACTAGACCCACGACCAATCATTTTGTTAATGCCAACTAAATGGGAATGTCTTGGTAATTCCAACATGATTGGTTATTATTGTTAGCTGGTCATTTTGTTGACCACAACCATGTTGCTTCTAGTTGTGGTATTGGTAAAATTGTGACTATTTTGTTTTAGTTGTCATTATTGCAACACCGACTAATATGCTGATTCTTTTTTTGAATTCATGATCTGGTTCCAATATCTTTGAACATTAGTTATGATTGCAAATGTTACACTACTGCTATGTACCACTCATCAGTGGCGACTGGGTCTTGCAAACTATTACCATGAGATAGCGGTGGTGGCTGGTTATAGCTGTCATGAGATTGTTGCATTGCTGGTACTAAGTCAATGTTTATTGCCCTCCGGCAAATCAACCTTGAAGCTAAAAACCATCATTTTCTATGGATAAACCAGCAATAAATGGTGGACGTTCCACTTCCAGCTTGGTTTACCAGAGTGCACATCATCAATGCCATCATCGTTTAGTCACTGCTTATAGTTGTACACTAATTGTTGGTTGTCGCTGCCAGTATTTATGAACCATTGTCATCATGGTTTATAATCCATGTCTATGTACATATTTTGGTTGTCATTGTTTGCACAATTGATATTGTGATCAGCAATAATGCATATATTCCTCTTGTTGATTAATTTTTGATTGACACTCTTGAAGTTACTAAGGCTATTGATTGTGTATATAATCGCACTCGTCAATGGGTATCAATAGTATGGATGTCAGTACTGATACGACTGATGATACCAACCTGATCTCATGCGAAGCTTTCATGCTTACGTTTATTGACTGAAAAAGTATATGGATATCTTGCCAGAAACCGCAGCTGGGAAAACCCTGTGGTTGGTGGTAAAGCCATGCTTTCCAAAGTAGATCTCATGTGGCTTCGCAACCAAAAAACCCTGCGGGATGTTCCAGACGCCACTGCTGTCTCCTTGGGCGGTCTCCCGAAGCCATGGGCAAAGTTCTGCTTGCAGCAACTGCTTCAATGGTCGCTCTCATGCACAAACGCCTAGCTACCGCTCTATTTAGCTGGGACCCGCCTCAGAAGCGGTTTAGCCAGCTAGAACATCGTGTGAATTCCTTGACCATGAATTTTGCCTGCCAAATGGATGGTTGCCTTTCCAAAAAATCCATCTCACCCAACCGTGAATTGATCGTCATACAAACCATAACCACTGATTGGCAACCTAATAGTGCTCTTTGGTGGTGACTCTAAATAGAGGGATCCCCCGTTTATTGCTAGAAATGACAAATAAACTGAGATGATTTGGGGGTACTTGGATGTGCACCCCTACTCAGTAAGTGGTCAATAATCATGGTTTCTAGGGCTTATGAGCTACTTTATAGGGCGTAACTAGCCATGGTTCTAAACCCAGCTGCACATCGCTTCGTCAACACCCTCGTGGCAGGTGACAGGCTGTTCCAACTTGGTGCAGATCGAAGTACCTAACGCGATGGCACACGGTGGCGCCCCGCTACCATGGTCGTTGTGGTTGGGCCACCATGGTAGTTGATGGCTAGCGCTCATCATGGGTTAGTTGTGGTTTACTATGGTTAATGATGGCTAAAAAAATGGTTTACAATGGTTTATAATGGTTAATCATGCTTTAGCATGGTGTATGATGGTTTATACTGGCTTATAAAATTTAATTCATGATGGTTAAGAGGGGGAATAATAATTAGCCATAATGGTTATACAACCACACGGGTTTGTCCGCCATGGTAGTACCAATCATCCAAGTTGATAGCCGTTTTGAATAGGGAAACCAAGCAATTATGGGAGCACTCCAACGGTTTATCTTGTGGTAGCATTTTTGTAGTTGTAGATGGTTGTAGCAAGTATCGAACAGGTGGTACTTATGATCAATATGGGTGAAGAAGGCTATTGCCACACCGGCAGCAACCTCTGGAACCAGCAACAAGAGTTTTGATTAAGAACAGTCAATAGTGGAACCATGAACAATAGCTTGTCGTGATACGTAGTCTCTGGCTATAGGCTACCACAAGTGCTCGCAATCTTAAGGGTTCGGTTTAATGATACGCTACAAAAAATTGGAGTGGTACTCTTTGATAGTCAATGGTCAGGTGTGTCAGAGCTACAGACACAGACTATATACCCAAGATTATTGTTGCAGCGTATTCATGGCTGGAAATATAACAAGGATTTACCAAGATGATAGGCATCCAAAGATAGGTCATGATGGGTACGAAAGGTGAATGGTAGGCGTGGGTTTGCAACCGATCGCCCATGGTGAACACCGGTGCTCCACGAATGATGTTAACGCACGGACTCTCCTTGGTCGCCCGCGCGAGTGGTCGATATTTTGCGTCTCACCCGGAGATGAGGATAGCACTAGCCACTGGGAAATACCATGTTGATTTGTTTGGTGCTCAGGGCCAACCAGTTGTGCACCATGGAATCTCCGGTGCAACTCGTTGCATCCTCGCAGTTGCATCATGTCATTTGAGGGATTCCATTCAGTGGCCTGTGGGATGTCATAGTTGGTTGTATCACCAAGTTTGACCAAGTTGGTGACATTCCGAAGTGCCATGTTGATTGGTCATTGAGCATAGGTTGTTTGTAGCCGCAAATATGGTTGTGGGTTATACTCTGTACCCCTGGCTGCGCGCATCCCAAAAATCACAGCACTAGTCCAACTGTTGGGATGTGAACCACTACTCCCTTTTTGTAGGGTTAATACCGACCCATCCGCATGTGGTGACGCCAAACAGGACTTTACATTGCTCACCATCAGCTTCACACAGCAACCCAACGAAGATCAATGGTGTGGCTCCGTGCTTCTTGCAGGAAGTTGGTATATGAGCCACGGTCAAGAGGTATGGTCAGGAAGCGGGGCTGGTCATCCAATCAGGTTTTGCGGACAAATTGCTTGTTGTGCGAATTGACAATGAGTTCAGAAGCAACTTCGAAACATCAACCATGACTATAACCTTTGACCATTAATTATTGTTGATGATTGTACTACCACATGATGATGAGTCCAAGGGCAACTTCTACTCGAACAACTCGACTCTTCTCTTCGACACTCCAACATCCTAACTGTCTACTGAAAACGACAAAAATTCTACTCTTCTACTCCCCCAAACCACCAAGCAAAACCACCACATAACTTTAACCTGAGAATAGCCATGAGATGGCCATTGCCATCATCACAGTAAGCATTAGCCATTTTAGCCACTATTATCAAAACCATACTCATAACCAATATCCATACCTATAGTCACGAGATGTCACGAGGGTATTCCCAGTTTTGCTGCTGGATGACCATGTCGAAGATCAGAACAAAACTCAACCACGGCCATGATTCGTTTCCGGTGATTTCCCACCATCATAGGATCTTCTCCCTGGCCATGTGCCTGCTTCTACTGTTAAAAGGGCTGCTTAGTGATCAAGACAACGTCCAAATCATGGGGCCCTTTGGATGTGAAATCGGCACTTCTGATGAAACAAACGTAGCACAATCTGGCAACATTATTCAGGACCCGCTTAGTGGTTGAACCACCCCTATGAAAAGTATTAGTCAACCAACCACTTCTTAATGACTACTAGGGAAAATGAAAAATGTTTGAAACCACCAACCAGAGGACCGTTGCTCATTATTGTTGGTCAACACACTCTGCAATCAGACAGCTGGTGAACTGCTAACCATGATCAATCACGGTCCGTCGTTGTCAAACACAATCAACCAATATCAAGCATTCTTCATCAATCGGAAACATCAGCAGTTAATATCAATCACAATCAAAAAGTATCAATCGCTATTAGCCATCAATTGACCATTTCATGAAACACTATGAAAACAAGTTCTTGATAGCCATTGATCTCTCTTCACCATTATCCATTCCTAACGATCACAATATTACCCTCGATTGACCTTGGAAGATCACCGCCCCCGCCACAATTCCCTACATCTTCGGCGATATTCCAGCCATGCAGGCGTTCATTTACTGGACGGTATTGACCACATCAACCCATTATTGAAAAATATTAAGCAAAATTAAAGATAAACCGGTATAACTAATCATTGTCAACTGGTAACCGTATCTTGAATCATACAATCAACCATTATGAACCATCAGTTGACCAATCTTAACCATTATGAATTATGAACCACTATCAATAATTCTTAATCATCATTGATCCATAATTATTAACCAATTGCAATCAATCATGGTTCACCAACGGTTCACCAACACCTGTGGAGCTGTGCCTGTCGCTTCTGCGCTCGTCTCAGCAACTGCAAGGAACGCTTCGATCGATGGAAGTGCCACGTGTCCTGGGCCAAGGAGAAGTCCGTGGCTGGTGGCTTCCTGGTGGCTTCCTGGTGGCTTCCTTGGTGGGTCCTTGGTGGGTGGATTCATCAGTTGGGGGTTGGGTTGGGTTGGTGCGCGGGCCCCCCTTGAGTTGTGACATACCTGCGGCTATGTTTCGAGCGGGTCGTGTGATGAGCTCGCAACCAGGGCCCGAGTCTTCCTGAACATCCAGTCATTGCTGCTTCTTTCCTAGTACAAACTCACCGGGCAAGTTGGAGGATCTCTCTTTTCGGTCTACCTATGAATCAGCATGTAATTTCCAGCGCCCGCGCGATCCCCGGCACCGTCTCCTCCAAGCTTGCCTGGGGCGTCTCGGTACCCTTGCACCACCCGGATGGTTCATTACTGTGATGCTTTGTTCATGTTGATAGTGCTTAAATGCTTAATAGTGCTGGATACAACAACAACAACAACAACAAGAACAACAACAACAACAACAACAACAACAACAACAA
>VSDK01009136.1:578658-630716 GCA_009767595.1 Symbiodinium kawagutii | reverse complement strand
AACAACAACAACAACAACAACAACAACAACAACAACAACAACAACAACAACAACAACAACAACAACAACAACAACAACAACAACAACACCAGCAACAACAACAACAACCACAACCAACAACAACAACAACAACAACAACAACAAATAAATGAAGAATCAACAACAACGGAAATCTTGATACTGGCTGGAAATGGCTGGTACTTGTTGTTCAGGCTTCGCAAGGCACTCACTTTGGTGGAGTACTAGTTGATGGACGCCAAGTTCTGATGTTCACTGAGTAAACTGCATGGCACACCAGGCAGAGGTGGCAAACCATCCACGAGTTGGTGAAAAAAATGGTCGTACGATGGCCACAAAGCTGACCTGAAGGCTCGCTCTTCTTAGCTTCGGCGCTCTTGGTGATTCTTTCTCCCCATCAATCACGCGTAGCCATTCTTAACAATCACCAAGAAGAATGGCGAAAGAATCAAAGCCTACCATTCAAAACCAACATCTTCATCGCCAAGACTATCAAACATTCTAAACCATCGTCATGAAAATGATGGTGCAAAACCATGGACTTGGACCCCCGAAATCGGTCCTGGACGCAACCCATGGCCACTCCATGGGCGGATGGAGATTCAGATGATGAGTTGAGATGGCCGGGCCCTGGATTTGTTGCAGTTTCTATGCCTGGAAATGTTAAAAGTGCTGGGTACAGTTCCTTGGTGCGGCAAGACCCATCACCCAAACTGCAGTTCAACTGGGGCAAACAAGAAAGATGCCAGGTCACACCGCAAAAAGAAATGATCAAGCTCTCCAACACTTGAGGGCACCATGCCCATCAAGCCTTCAGATTTGTGAAGCCTTAGATGACCAGTTGAAGCCATTAAATGGGGTTGTCCGTAAATGGTGATACCCCCCAAAACGGCCAAATTCATGATCGACCCATCATGAATCGTTCACTCGCCATCGTTGCACAACTTGAGATCCCCTTGAAAGCTGAGCACAGCTGCGACGGCCAATCATTGGCGGTACAGACTTCTGGTCCGCAACCGAGTCTCCAAAAACTCTGTTCTTCACAGTGCAAGTTGCCAGAACCATCAATGAACAATTAGCTAACCATTCATCATCGTTGATTGTAACTATAGCCAAGCACTATAGTCAATTACTATAGTTATTCATCAAGTATAGCCGTGAACCATCATTGCCCATGAATTCACATGACGAACCAGCTTGTAAACCAGCTGGTTACCCACACCAACCCGTGAATAGGTTCCATGCGTGTAGACATAGAAGTGTGTGCATATACACATGTGTGTATCTCTGCTTAGATTTGATTTTTGATGTAGATAAATGTTGCGTAGGAATATGCAAAAGTATTTTGATATATATATATATGAATATATATGAATATACATGCATTTTTCTATGTACAAACACATACATGTATATAGATAAACAGACAAATAAAACATATACATGTACATACCTACATATGTACACCTACACATATGTGTGTGTGCTATGCATTTATGTATATATGTATGTGTACACGCGTGTACTCAAAGTGAGAATGCACGGCAAGCTGCAAATTTGAGTGTCTGACTAATCATTCCATAGTCATGGCAGTCGATGGCAGTCCCAGGGCCACATCAGCAGCAAGGAGTACCTGGAAATTAATGGCCAGCATTGGTTGATACTAGTCCATAGTAACCATCACTAAGTATAAATATTGCTAAGAGATACTGTAGCAATCATAGTAAGCATCATTAACTATAAGTATTGCCTAAGAGATAGCTATAGCTATCAGCTAGAGCTACTAAGCATCCATTACCGAACTCACGAACTGACCACCCAATGGCACCCTCGGCCCACCCGGGCACTGGGGTCCTCTGGAAGTTCACCACGGTCTCCTGGCACGCCGGCCAGCGACACAGCTTCGTGTGTGAATATCTGCAGCGCAGTGATGACTTTTGTGGTGAAAATGCGTGGTTAATAATGCTTATGTAATGATTAGATAATGATTATAATGGCGCTATCAATGATCAAATGTTACAAGATGGTTGTAATGGCTTGATGTGTCATTGATCATGGTTAAGATTGAAATGTTTGATAATGATCATTGGCGGTCTAATGGTTATAGTCGTTCGTAATAACAATAATTACTAATATTAATGGTTCAGAATGATGCTTAATAATGATGGTTGATAAAAATCACTAGTGGTGTGGTTAATAGTGATCATTAGCTGGTGGTTATATCCCTTTGAAAAATATTAGCGAGTGAATCCACCATCCTAAATACAGCTGACAAATTAAAAACTTTTTAAAACCACCAACCAGATATGCCAAGCCATGTAGCACTGCCAGGGTAACCTGAGTGCATCGTCCAAGAATAAATAGCAGGGCTATTTACCAAGGGTAAAAAATGGACGTCCTTTATCATCATCACTATTAACTAGAGTCAACTAGTACTAATTAAATCACTAACAATTCTCAAGCATTGCCATCGATAAGAACTAAACATTGACCATTGCTATTTACCATTGTCAACCATTCTGATTAAACATTGCCGGTATCTGATGGTTTCTCAAGTCACAGGGGTACCCACAGTGACATCATCTAGTTATCAACCATCTATAGTAGTAACCTCCAACCATCACTTTGGGCTCCCAAACTGGCTTGAGAAACACAGGCATACCTTCATGTAGCTGTGACCTTCCAGCTGTGCACTGCAGAATTAGGAAACGAGAAGAAAGATTTGGTGAATTCGTGATTGTTCTTGTCAGGAGTTGACGCAATCATTCGCTACTTCGTGGTTTCTCAAGCCAGTTTGGGAACCCCCAAAGCTATGGTTGGTTCAAAACTAATAA
Organism: Symbiodinium kawagutii; assembly: GCA_009767595.1. Lineage (NCBI taxonomy): Eukaryota > Dinophyceae > Suessiales > Symbiodiniaceae > Symbiodinium > Symbiodinium kawagutii. The sequence goes on along the minus strand of VSDK01009136.1, from coordinate 627,864 downwards.
TGGCTAATGAACTGGATGATTTGGAGGGATCCCCTATTCTGAGAAACACCCACTTGAGAATGGCGCAAGTTAATCATTCAATTGCCGTGAACACAAGATGCCAATGAGTCTTCTGTTAGATTCATGTTGATGAACCACAAAAATGGACCACAATAGCTGGTGTTTCACCGCCAAAAATGGGTGTTTGTTAATGTGGCTCGGTCCCATTGGGCAGTCAAGCGTGAAGAACATTTACTTTTTCCTGTTTTCAACCCTTTGGTGGTTTCTCAAAATAGGAACCCCCCAAGCACCCAGTTTGTTAACCATTTTTAGTACTACCACCGTATGAGAAACCACCATTTACCAATGACGATTTATTTTGATCGCTGCCAAACTACTATTGTGTGACCATTCTCCCTGGATTAAGCATTCTGATCACGCCTGAACAACAATCATCAACCTGTGTCATTATCAAATACTACTATTTGGTTAGGCCAGTCCTGGCAGTTCCAAATCGCTCCACCTTTGAAGGGCCAGAACATGATATCCCTGGCTCAAAATCGCTCCCTGCCAACCAACAGCCAGGATACAACCAATTCTTCACCATTCGATGCGCAGCATTTCTACCATTCTCATTACCAACCACGTGCTGATGATTACCAATTACCACCATTTCTCAATCCCGCTGGAATCGATATGTAGATACTACCTACGGTACGTAGTTCATCAAAGTTAGTTCAAAATGACACTTTTGAATAAACATTAATCATTTACAGTGAAGAAGACATGTTGATCAGTAGATTCCAAAATGGTGAACAAGTGTTATTTGCCATTTTGCACTACCCATCTATCAATTACCAACCCTGTTTGCCGTTGGCTTTCCATTGCAATACAGCTGTCTATCAGCTTGTCATTGTAGCCAACTCTTTTCATTGTCAATTTCCATGAATCATTGACCACAGTCGTAGTGACTTAATCAACACTTCTTCACGAGTGTGCGCTAACAGTTCACTAAAATCAGCTTGAAGATGTGCTAGCGATGAAATAGTGGGCAATTACTTAATATTGCTTACCTTACTAGCATGAGGCTTTGTCCAAATATGGTGTACTCCCAAAAAGTTGTGGCTTTCCTATTCGTAATGGTTATGAACTTGGATGGCTAGTAGGTACCACCATGGCCATGGACAAACCCGCGTATAGAGAACTTTGTTATGGAAGAACGTACAATCCTGCTCCGCCTCTTAAGTCACCTGCAACTTCAACCCATACAGTTCTTTCCCCATTGTGTTTGGTCATTATCCCCGACTATCAACCACTCTAAGCCATCATCAGCCACGAACCTGTATCATTACCAACCATGGGCCAACCATGGACCAACCATTGACCAAGCATTTTTCAGCAGAACGCCTTCAACTAGTGGAACCAATGAGTCACCACTCAACTGCAACCATTGGCTCTCCACGGTGGTGCCCCGGTGGTGCCCCGGTGGTGCCCCGGTGGTGCCCCGGTGGTGCCCCGGTGACGACTTGGCGCCGCGCCTCGCGTGGAGCTTCGCACTCGGAGCTCGCCAGCGCGAAGGCCGTCGGCTCGGCGGCCGCGGGCATCTGTGGGCCGTTCCAACGGCATCTATGGGGTCGCTGAAGCTGGGTGATAGATGGTTAAATATGGCCATAATGCCTTGCAAATATATACTGTATATATATATATATATGATTTATATGATTTATATGATTTATGATTGGTGACATAGTTGATCAACATGGCTGTGTTTGATGGTTGGCTATGCTATATGGTGAACATGGCTGAAGATCATTAGCCATATGGTCAAATATGGCCGCCATAGTTATTGCCATGATTATAGCCATAGTGAATGGTTAATCAATAGGTGATTGGTTGTCAAATATGGCCGGCATACTGAATTGACTATATTTGATGGTTGATTATGCTATCATGGCTATCATGAACGGTGCTGATAGGTTAAGAATGCTTAGTTCATGCTTAATCCTGTTAATGAACTTAGTCTAACTTAATGACTAAAAATTATTGATGGTCGTGACCTGGTAGAGCTTGGTGATTTATATCTTCACTTTGGTCGGCTTCCCAGCTAGGCGTATCGGTAACCTGACCCACCACCAGATGCTGGGGACCATTCCCCCTTTTCTGCGCTCGAAAAAGCTGACGAAGCCAAGGGCGTTTTTCACTGACCAAGAGACACCCTCCAGCCATTTCAACCAGAGACGGATGTGTCGTTGATTTGTGATTTTCTGATATCTTTTAAACGAAAAGGTCATCACCAAACAAAAATCTACAATCTCGAGAAAAAAAACACATTTGTCCTCTTTTGGATTCCCATATCACTGGAGGGCGAAAATCCGTTGTGATCGCTGAAGTGGGACTGCAGCAACCCAGAGATCAACAACCACTGCATTGTCGCTTGTCGCTCCACATTGGGGAGCGAGGCGCAGTCGATGAAAACCCTCTGGTGCGTTGGTCATCAGGGATAGGCCTGCATCATGAGTTCAATATGAGCAGCCAACTTGAATGTCACACTTCTGAACAAGTAATCCCTTCCCCCTAATACTAAATATCCCCCGTCCCCGAAACAATGAACACGGTGAGCCATTTCATTAGAGGGTATTTAGCATTCGGGTCCGGGAGGGCTGAATTTTGGTGAAATAAGTAGAATTCCTTAATGAAATTCTATTTGCAGTATTGCTAAAAATTGGATCTCGAAGCTTGCCCCTAAGAATCAGCTCAACTTCCATAATAGACAAAAAAATGATTTCAAAAATTGAGTGAATTCCCTATTAGATTCTATTCAAAATAGCGCTAAAAATTGGATTTCGAAGCTTGCCCCTAAGAATCAATTCAAATTCCATAATGATAGAAATTGAAAATGTTGATTTCAAAGAGGAACCTTAAAGTAAATGTTCAGCATCACAGGAATCAGCTTATGCAGCTCATGAATCATTGAAAATGCCATCAGTTCATCGCTTTCTTCGACTTGAATTCCCAGACCGTTTTCTGATCAACTCACCGAATTCCGCAGGTCAAAAAATTGCTGGCACATGCGCCACTGGTGGAGGCGATGTCCCCGTATGGAGGAGTTTCTGGGAGCTTGGAACCAGTTGCTGGATGTTTATCCTGTGACCAGCACTGGGGGCATCAAGATTTCGAATCATACAATCTTTGACTACCCAAATGGTAGTTCACTAGTCAAATTCGTTGATTCATACGCAAGAATGGTAATTTTCCGCTGATTGCATCCCCCCAGCGCATCACAAAATTTCACAGAATCAAGTTGCAGGGATGCAGTTGACAACCCAAGCACCATATATCACCGATGTGGTGGAAAAATGCAGTTCATGATTCCATTCCATTCGTCACCGCGAGGTGGTTGCCATTCTGTTGACTGCCGGAATGACTATCATGATCGGTCACCCTTCATCACGGCTAATGATTGATGGTGCGTGTGTAAATGTAAAGGTATGCATCAATATGGAATCATATTAAAAACAGGTGCAGATCCATCTTTTTAATTGCTGGTTCATTGGTTCATACTGTTCACTTAGTTGATGCTGCATTCGATCGTTCGTTCGTCAAGTCATGGTCAATGGTTGTGCCTAGGCACGGCGATTCATTTGTGGGTAAGAAATGGTGACACGCACCGGTATGCGAGTGGATTTGCTGGTTTTTTGGCCATCTTGTATATAAGTTTTACTCGTAGCTAATAGCACCATATGGTGGTTTCTCAAAAATGGGGGACCTCCAAATCATCCAACATGAGCCATTTATAGTCATAAAGCAACCACAACTTTGAGGTTCCGTATGGCTTGAGAAACCCCCATATAGCAATACCACACAAAGCTAGGTGCTATACATACACCAAATGTTGTGTGGATAATCACAGCCGGTCGATCAAGTTGTTTCGCTTGTCCAGGTGCTGGGAATTTCAGGGTTTTGTTCATAGATGTCGTTGAATTGGCTGATGGTTACTTCGTCATTGGAAAATAACTGCTAGTTGATGGCCAACTGGAATTCACTGATGGTCAGTTGATGTTTGCTTGATGGTTAGTTGATGATTCCTGGTTGGTTTGACTGGTTTGCGAGGGGTTACCAACATAATTGAATAGCCTTCAGTGACTTCAACCTTTCCAGAAAACGCCTGTCTATAAACGTGGATGGTTGGTGGCTCTATTCAAGGGGGTGTTCAAGCCCATGGTCTCTACTAACCATCCAAGTTCATAGCCTTTATTGGCCTAGGGAAACCACCAGTTTGGGGCTGCACCAGTTTTGGACAAAACCATATCTACTTTTTGGGCATCTGACAAGGCAATGGATACTCCACCGTTTGTAGATTACAAAGGGAATGGTGGTGGCAGTGATGGCGCGGCCAGCGACAATTACCAGAGGAAACGACCTGAATCCATTCAGCATTGGTTCACCATTTTCACTCACCACCACTCTAATGTCTCAGGATATCCGCCAAAAGCGTTGGTTTCCCATTAAAATGGTAACCCCCGCAATTAATCCACCTGGGGTTTAGCTTCCGGGGTAACCATGAACCATCTCCCAGAAACAGCTCCATTCCGAGCCGGCCAATTGCCGCCCGGGTCATGCGCCACAACGTGCGCGAGGTCTGGAGCGGTCTCCAAAAGGGAACCGCGTTCCCCAGTTAATGATGGATAGTGATAATTGATGAACGATGGTTAATGATTCATGGTTTGTGGTTTCAATGATTGACGAGTGGTTAATTGATAAGTGATGGCTAAATAGTGGTGAAAACATGATTGGCGGACAATGTTCCATGACGGTTGATAGTGGTCCATAGTTAACGCCTCATAGTGCTGAGTTGGTCGTCTTTGGCCATGGTCAAGTGTCATGATTCTTCATGATTGATGTTCAATCATGGGGATCAATGTTCAACCATGGGGAATGCTGTGTTTCACCAGCAAATTTGGCGGCCACTGCGATTTCCTATCTACCAAGGCGGTGGTTTCTTAAGCCACAGGGAACCAACCCCCAACATGATGGTTGGTTTAGTACTAGAAATTTACTCACATGGGATAATTTAGGGTTACCCTCATGATTTGAGAAACACCCAGGTACACATAGGGGTTAATTTGTTAAATGGATCTATATATATATATATATAAATTGTATTTGTTTAACCCAGATCTCATTAAGGTACCGCCACTTCGGTAAACAGGTGTCAATCCTGGAGCTCGAATGGCGGTCCAGTCGAATGGCCAAGGATTGACATCGTATAACCATCGTCACCCACTTGGCTGGAAATCATTTGCCACGGTCCAATGTAAGCATCATCAACCAACACATCGGCAACCAAAAGGTGCTAGTTTTTAAGATGAGAGCCAAGCATTTGGGAAGGTAAACCCGTTTATGGACAAGCCGCTTCTCACGATGGGGATGCTGCCTGCTTTCACCCATGACCCATTGGATGCAGTTGAATGATTCACCGGAAAAATTGACCATTGTGAGCCATCAAACTAGTGAATTAAAAAATTGAGTCACCGTTACTGAACCATCATTGACCAATGATCAAGTAATTGACAACCGTCAAATAATCATGGTTAATTACCATCAAATAGCCATGGTCAACAACCGTCAAATAGCCATGGTCAACAACTGTCAAATTAACCATCAAATCACCATCCAAATCACCATCAATTCACCATCACAAGCTCATGGAAGCCCATTCGCCATGCCAGATTTCATGGCGGTTTCGATTCGATACCCAACAATAGGCACTCGGGGGGTTCCTTGGAAGACACCTGGGCGCACTTCCTCGGAACGTGGTGGGTCCATCACAGGCCAAGGCCACATCAATGGATGGAATCATGTGATCCAATCTTTAATTCATATGTGTATTTTTCGACCTGATCGAACAAATTGTGTTTACAATATTTATCAACGTTGGGCCACCAGCAATCTGAACCAATGACTGTCTATCAGCCATGGTCAGACAATATTGAAAAGGGATCCATCAATCAACCATGAAGTCGATGTGTGCCCGTGACATGTCCAAATTGCTTTTTTGCCTTGATGAACCTGCGGCGCCGATGACAGGAGTGACACCAGATCACTTCCGCCGACCATGCCAACATCAGGGTGTTTCCCATGGCCAGAAAAATGAAAGCATGTGGCGTTTCGGTGTTTCCATGTGGAACCATGGATGATCACAAGCATCGACCAGCGTTTCGATAATTCCCTTGGTTAATGCATTAATTTCAGACATATGATCAACCAACTTCTTTCTGAATTTTTTTCAAAATAGGGAAGGAAGGAAGGAAGGAAGGAAGGAGAGAAAGGAAGGAAGTAAGGAAGGAAGGAAGGGAGGAAAGAAGGAAGGAAGGACGGACGGACGGACAGACAGAGGGAAGGAGGGAAGGAGGGACGGACGGACGGAGGGACGGAGGGAGGGAGGGAAGGAAAGAAGGAAGGAAGGCAGCGTGCCGTTCTGCAGATGTCGGCTAGGAATACAGGCAGTGTGTGTCAAAGATGACGATCCCAACCATGAGTTTGTCCGGAAAACGGCGACGCAAAGTGTGAAGCAGCAAAGATGCGACACAGTCTGAACCAACAGCATTGTGACAATGAACTGGCAAGAGCCGACAATGTGAACCAACGGTTTACTACAACCCGTCCTTTTTTTTGGCCATTACTGAACATTATTGTCACACCAGCCAAGCTTCAACAGGGACGAAATGAACAAAAGAAATCGAGGACATGGAGAAAATCAGGCGCGGAACATGTCTCCCGCGGCGAACTCTGAAAGCACAGCGAGCTGAACACTGAGATGTGAAACTGCGCCTCGAGCCAAGAAGATGAGAATGTTTGCTGGATAGCGTTGCATTGCCGTCGATCCCAGTGTGAAATCCAAAGCAGAGACAGATCGGTATAGATGGACATGGTGGTTTCTCAAGCCAGTCTGGGGTGTCCAGAAATGGGCGGCTCACTAATTTGAAAAAATACTAGCGGATGGTTGGAAAGGCTCCTGTGTTGAGAAACACCCATGTACGCGCAAGTAAATGTACTTGCAGATATACATGTAACTGGATACGCTTGACCGCAAGCAATTGGGACAACACCAAAATCAATGTTCAATTTTTCAGTAAACTTGTTGATTCTATGCATCAAGGATTGCAGCCAAGAGATTATTCGTCCAGATTGCCTTGGTTTGCTTTGGGAATCAAGAACCCACATCTTCGGCACAATTTGTTCTTGCCGAATCCCAGAGGTTCGCCCTCTGAACGTACAGGTCCACCAAGACCTGACCTTCTTGCTTTGGTCTTCGCGGTTCGCAAACATGACCCTTTTTTCAACGCACAGAAATTTGACAGAACCATTTCATGCATGTTTAGAGCATCCGCGATGCAAGAATTATATATGCTTATTTGATACTGTGATCATATCTGAATGCATTGTCACAATTCAATGCTCTTTGAAACAAATGTTTGCAATATCCTGGCCGCGACAAGTGGCTGTGCAGAAGTGCACTTGATCTTCGCCCTGCCAAGGTATTATTGGACATTCCAGCGCAATATGAGTACGGGAATGTGTTCAATTAGCAATGTTCTGCGCCCCCTGGAAACAGCAAAATCTATCTACGATGCGTGATTTCTTCAAATGAATAAGTCTGCGGACGTTCAGGACATGTAGCATGTGAAATTTTGCGATCTGCTCGATTTGGTGGTATTTATTGGTTATGTATGCTTTTCTCTGCCATGGTGACATGTCACTAGGATGTCCCTGTACAAGCTCGCGTCATTTTTGGAAGATGAAAATCACCTGGTTTTGACGACTTCATCAAAGCTGGATGGCACCCCTGCAGAAAAAAGAATGTGTTGTTCGAACATAAAGCGTGAATGGATCACTGTTGGAACATTGTTCAAAACTCACTATCCTTCAATATGGGATTTTTCTTCTGGAGAAGCTATGGCCATTATTTGAAGGCACAGGCGCATCTGTTCATGCCACTTGGAGAACAATGATAGAAGTCCACCCTCAGATTGCGTCCAGCAACCAGCCGGGGCACTTTAACATTTTGAGACAACACACTAGCATACACAAGCTGTGTCTTCGCGTGGCAAAGACATTTTTGGAAATGGTTCGAAGAGCTCAGCAAGAAACCTGCAAGATCTTGAAAAATTTGGGGACGGCATCACTTCTCCGTGCAGGCCGCCCAGGCCTATGCCAGACCCGAGGTGCTAAAGGTATTCTTGAGGCTAGCTGCAAGGCTCTGGCACTTTGGTACTGCAGGGGCTGCAGCTCCTGGAGATCAGAGTGTTGGTTAGCCTTTGGGTAGGCTTTCGCGTTTCATTTCCAAAGCATGTTTGCCTTTCCTGTGGAGCCTCTTACCTCCACTTTAAGGCTGCCAAAATCTTGACGCGCCAAAGTCTAGGGCTGCCGATGCCTGCTTTTTTAGCGGCGCGAAACAGGGTGCATGTTGTGGCAAGGCGAAACACTCTGCCACTGCGCGCTGCAATATGAGGCGCGCGTGCCGCAGCAGTCATGAAATTATGCTACCGCCTTGCATGCCAGCGGCAATGACTGAAAACTCTTCGAAAATGCTACGAAACTGGGATGGCAGTCTTCAACGACAAAAGGCGAGCTGCAAACCGTGAGAAATGGAGAATGTTGTGTCATGCGCGACGCAGCTGGCAAGAAGAGAAAAGAAAGCATGAGAAAACTCAGAAAACAAAAAACCCAAAAAGCCCGATGTGCCCATTGATGCGACGCTGGGGTCAGGCCGATCCTGACGTTGAGCTGCTGTCGTTTGATGAGCAGCTGCCAGGTGACCCGTTACCCACGAAGCATCACAGCCGCTGCTTAAGAACCTTCCCTAGTGATGCTTAGTAACTGGCATGGAATCTTGGGAACCACTTGGTTTTGTGATGATCACAGGTTGCAGCTTGTAGCTTCATTGAAATCATCATCACCCAATGTTGAGAAGCATCATCATTGCGTGCCCCTTTTGGGCCCTACAAGAAAGCACGGCAACGAAGAAGAGTTCCAAGCAACCAGGGCTTGGAAAGCCCCTCATCGCCCTTCAGCCCCCGAAAAGAACAATGGATGCAGACCGTTGGATCGGAAAAGAACAACAGATGCAAGGAAAGGGTAAAGCCAAACAACACAATGCGAATAACAACAGTAAGAGTAATCATAGTTTGTAACAAAAAAAGTATATACTACAACATAATAGCAAGCATAACAAAAATAATAAGAATAACACCAACTGGACTAATTAATGATAAGCGTGAAAAATATCAATAAACAGAACTACAGTGGTATCGAGAATACTACTGATAATACCATGCTGGGAAATTATAGTTTCCATTCCTTTCATGTTTGCTTCTTCTGCTGAATTCAGATATGCCGCATGGCTGGAAACAAAAGTACTTACTTTGCCGCAGAGGGACTGACACCATGCCAAAGAGAATCAAACAAAGTGCTGCATAGGTGCGACTTGCTACTTGGCCATAACAAGTGATGCAAAACCGAAAAGGAAACTTCCTTTGAAAAATATCCGAACACCAATGTAAGTATATTGCTATATGAATAGAACTTACTTTACAACCTTATTTCAAGCTCTATATATAGCTTAATTACTTTATAACTTATGTAACTTTTGTGTTTGCGTTTTCAGGATGCAGATGGCCATGGGAAGGCTTCCAACTTCTCAACCTAGCGTGTCTCAGTGCCAGATCTGAGTTCCGGTGCGGGAAAATTGGCGCAAGTTGAAGCTGCTCTGATGAAAGTGGTCTCGACTCATGGTGAGTTGATGGTGAAACATAATGCTTGATATCATGGTTCATAAGTGAAATAACATGGTTAAGACCATGGCCAATGATAGTTGATCCGAGTGGATCGCATTGATGAGAATATTCGTTAATGATGGCTGATCATCAGATGAGTCTGTTTTGATCGTTCACTCATTATGGTGCCATGGTCGATGATAGTTGATATGGGTGTTTCTCAGAATAGACCTACCCCGGATTATCATCCTTTATATGAATCATGTATATCAATAAAGTACAACTTTGGGATCTCCTATTTTAAGAAACACCCATATTAATGGTTAGTTCCTTGATGGTTTGTAAAATGGTCGCATTTGTCCATTGACGGTTAAGAACGATTGGTATGATGGCGCCAAATCGATAATAATCGTTGATGATAGCTGCTGGCGCTTGACAGTGCTTCACATTGATGGTACTTACCATTGGTTGAGGGGTCTCCACGATGCTTGATAACGGCTCTCTTGATGATTGATTAATAATCACAGCGACCAACAAATTTCTTCTCGTCACGAAATTGCTTCAAGTTCACATCCCTAGTGATGTTGGCTAAATCTCTATTGCTAATGGATTTAATCATGAGTCCACAATTCACCGTTACCTTGGTTGACCATTGCTGTTTGGCTCCCAAAACAAATTTGTTGCTGGCTCTTGGTGCTTAACCAATCCACATTGCGCGGACCGGAGGCTAATGGGACCGTTCAGATCTGGCTGGCACATGTCACTGCAATTCGGCAAGAATATCAAGCCAGCGTCACAGCTAGTCGGTCTGGCTGGAATGTCACATGTCACCGCTTAGCGGTTTCAGAGCCTGCGTCACATGTCACAGCAATTCGGCTGCGGTGAGTGCGCAAGGCAAATCGAACATATTCGGCAAGAATATCTAGCTATGCCCTAGCCATGCAATGTCAAGCTCAGGTTGAGCTGCTTTTGTCATTTGCGAAGCCAAAACATTGTTCCGGAGCCACATCTTCAGAGGCAAGAGTCAATCCTATATGTACAAATATATGAATATAATGCACAAATATCTATGAACTATGGGCAAAATGTTCACTTTAAAAGTCTGCCTTTGTTTTGCATGCCTTGCCCATCCATGTTTTGCATGGATGCATGTGAAAATGTTGAAGCGGTTCGCCAAGTTTTAATCTACATTGTAAACAATCATTTGGGTAGATGTATAGGTATGCACATGGGGACATATGTTTCAACATCTACACATATAAAACCAATATCTCAATGTGCGTATACCTCTACATATATATATATATATATGCTACCCCGGTACCATATGTATATATATATATATGTGTACTACAGAGGTATATGTGTCCACATGCATTGCATACATACAAATATATAAATGCATACAGCTTGCATGTAGACAAACAAATACATACATCATATATGAATATCTGCATGTATATTCCTAAATGCATCTGTCGATGTGTATATATGATATATATATATATATATATGTAAATGTATGTATGCTATATAGTCTTAAACCATATCTGCATACATCATGGTTTTTAGACTTCCTCACCAAACCGTGTCTCAGTACCCAGAAAATTGTGGCTATCAAAGCAGTTGGCAGGAACCGACCCTGACAGAACCAATACTAGCACAAACCGTGAGATACTTCAATTAGTTTAACTGACAAAATCAACCTTTGCGTATCTTTCCTGGCACACATCATCAAACATTACCAATTACCAACTCTAGATTTTACTGTAACCGTTGCCACAAATTCAAAGTCACTTTGATATCATCAATCATCAGTCAATTTGTCATCCATCGAACATTGATCATTACCATCCAAACCAACAGTCATCAAGAGTCATCAACCTTCGTTTACCATCATTGGACATCATTAAACATCACTTTTAAGCATCATTAAACACTGTTAACCATCTGCTCACTATCAATCTGCCACTCTACTCCAAAGGCGGCTCCGAGCAAACTCTACGGGTAGCTCCAAGCGATTGCCACTCCAAATGCCTGCGACACAGCACCACTGTGACGGGAAGCGGTGCAGTCAACGGATGGGGGGGGGCGAATGCTGAACAAGGACGATCAGTTACATCTTGAATTTTTGGTCAATGAGTTGATAAGGGCAGGGGAACTGAGTGTTTTACTGATGATTGATGATTACAAGATTATTCGTAATGGTTAAGAAGAGGGGATGGTTCATGATAGTTGATGCTGATGCATGGCTGGCTCATGGGAGGTGCGGATGCTGTGTATAAAATGGGCTGCCCATGGGATTCTGCCAGCCATGAATGATGGGCTTAGGCCGGCCAGTCCAGTGGTTCATGTTTTCAACAGGGAAGGGTTTCAGCAGTCTGGGGGAAGCCACCTTTCTTCGCCGAAAATCAAGGACTCACAGAATTACCCCCACATGACTAAGGGGGATTCAAAACCATGGCTATCACCTGTTCATATCATAAGCCACGGATAGCCACGGATAGCCATAGACTCACAGGAATTCCCACAGCATTTCCCCCAACGGGTCAGGAGGTGCCAACACAGGAGCGGCACCAGCTGCGTAGACCGACCAAAGGCAGCCGCAGTGGCCACTGATGACTCGAGTAGCGCACCAAATCGCTGGTTTCTGGCTGAGAGTTGGGATTCTTTCCAGTCCCAAACCAGGTATCAAGTAGCATGGCTGCGCTTTCAACATCCACCATATGTTTCCATGATGATAGGATATTGGTTCCCCATGTTTCGATATTTCATGAGTCACGGCTACATCCCGCTCGCCAATGAGCCAATCTCCCAACGAGCTAATGAGGCAATCTCAGTCACCAATTGAACAAAAACACTACCACCTCATCTAAATCCAGTCATCATATGCCACAAATGCTACCAACCCATCTAAAGCTAGTGATTCCATGCCCACACCCCCGGGCTTTAAAGGGGTGAGCTCCCAAGGAGTGGAGCATAGCAGGTCATGGGGCGCCCACCTTGGGTCACCTTGGGTGCGGCGCCATCAGATGGAAATCACGTCGGCAGTAGCACCTGCACCAAGCCCAAGGGACCGGACGAAGCCACCCCACCGTCACTGAGTCAAACGCTGGCAACGTGATGGTGGGCATTTTTATGCGGCATTTGTTTGTTGTTCTTTTCCATGGAGATTTATAGAAGAGATTACACTCCGGCAATATTAATCTGGAAATCGAAAATTCACCATTGATGCTGGTTTTACTTGCTCACATCGTCATTTTAGTTTCCTAGTTAGCTTGCCAGAGAATATAGCAAATTTTTCATATAGAGACTATGAATCAGATTATGGAGATTCGTTAATAGATTCCCCAAGTTCGTTCGAGTTGTTTTTTCACGGGTTTATCCGTTTATCCATCAAAATTGTGGTACCACGACAGTTTTGCCATTGTTAATGATTGAAAACCACAACAGTTTTGGGAGCCATTCTTGGACAAACACATACGGTCGAAATCAATCAAGGGACCACTGCTGCTGTGATGCAGACTTGCATTTATACGTGTGTTTCTCAAAATGGGAGACACTAGAACTGCTTGGCTTATTACTATAAATGACGAATATTGGGTGATTTGGGGGTAACCCCCATTTTGAGAAACCACCATTTACAAGCATAATCATTCAAAGAAACGGGAAACCAGCAGCAAGATCTGAACCTCTCGAGTGGTCTTGGGATTTCCTGTGACAGCTCACCAACGCGATGGGGCGATGGTTATGGAGATGCCGGACCGGTGCGGTGAGCCACCGGAGGTATCCCTAAGTATTCCAGTGGTCAGCCCCAACGTGGTCAATGATAGATCCTGAAAAAAACCGCCCCTACCCGTAGTTTAGCTTAAATAGCCGGTGATTCACCATCACATAAAGGGGGGTGACTATATAACTCATTATCCGCCGACCCCTGCTCATGCCAACCATGGCAGGGGCGGCGCCTGGGATCGCCGTAGGCGTGGACGTTCACCTTGGCTTTGGCTTGGCATCTACAGTGCCAAGACCAAGGCCGGCAAGTTCCACCCGTTCCAAGGCAAGTTCCGCCCTGGGAACGCACAGCAGCAAGCCAATGCCATACCAAGGCCGACATCAATCCTTTTTTAGGGGGTTCAGCCCTTGCTCACCTTGGCTTTGGCTTGCCATCTACAGTGCCAAGACCAAGTTCCACCCGTTCCAAGGCAAGCACGGCCCTGGGAACGCACAGCAATAAGCCAAAAGCCAATGCCATACCAAGGCCGACATCCATCAAGTGTTTTTTAGGGGGTTCAGCCCTTGCGTTTGCCCGCCCCGAAAAGCCCCGCCACCCGTTCCCGAGGCATTCTGGCAATTTACAGGACTAAGACCAAGGCAATGCGACAAAGCCAATGCCAATTGGGGGCGCCTGGGAAGGCACAGCAGCAAGCCAATGCCATACCAAGGCCGACATCCATCTCTTTTTAGGGGGTTCAGCCCTTGCATTTGCCGGCCCCGAAAACCCTCGCCACCCATTCCCAAGGCAAGCACGGCCCTGGGAACGCACAGCAATAAGCCAAAAGCCAATGCCATACCAAGGCCGACATCCATCCCTTGCGTTTGCCCGCCCCGCAAAACCCCGCCACCCGTTCCCGAGGCATCCTGGCAATTTACAAGACTAAGACCAAGGCAATGCGACAAGGCCAATGCCAATTGGGGGCGCCTGGGCAGGCACGTTCTGAGGCATTCTGGCAATTTACAGGACTAAGACCAAGGCAATGCGACAAAGCCAATGCCAATTGGGCGCCCCTGGGAAGGCACAGCCATCAAGTGTTTTTAGGGGGTTCAGCCCTTGCGTTTGCCCGCCCCGAAAAGCCCCGCCACGAGGCATTCTGGCAATTCACAGGACTAAGACCAAGGCAATGCGACAAGGCCAATGCCGCGCCTGGGAAGGCACAGCAGCAAGCCAATGCCATACCAAGGCCGACATCAATCCTTTTTTAGGGGGTTCAGCCCTTGCTCACCTTGTCTGGGCTTGCTATGGCAGAGATAGGAGCTGAGGCTTTCCGAGGCAACTCCAGGGGCTAACACCAGCTCTGATATACCAGGTTCAGTCCTTGCTCACACCAGCTCTTAAAAAGCGGGGTCGGCGGCACCTGGGCGTTAGCCCATTCTATTAGCCATTAAATGTCCACGTTTTGTTGGTCTTCATCCCTTAGAAATGACTCATTATCAACCATGATAACCATCAAATTTGGATCCAACATGAACAACACGCTGCTAGGGGTTTCATTTCAGGTAGCCATTGACCATTGTTATGACGGGAAAATACTGGCTAATACTGGTGAGAGATGGATCATTGTTGTCACAATCATGGTCAATCAAGGTTCCTAATCATGAACCTTTATTACTAGTTTATGGAGTTTGATTCATGATTACTGGCAATTATTGACCGAAAAATCATTTTCTACGTTGTTATTAATGCCTAACGGAAAATGACGCGCTTAAAGCGCTTCATAATCTAGTGGCGGTGAATAGTCCTCACCTCACCGGAATTGCGGACTAGGGATCACACGAAAAAAAATGCCCAAACAGAATATGTCTGCACACAAACGAGTATCCTATTTATATGTGTGAAAAAAATAAATAAACAAACAAATAAATTAATTAATGAATCAATGAATAAATAGATATGTATACATATCTTTTCAAAAAATACACATCAATGACATTATTACAACATGTATGTGCGTGCTTGTGGATACAGCAGCAAATGGGCGTAATTCGAGGCCATTTCGGATAACCATTTTGGTAGGGAAAAACATGGCCTTTAGGGTACCTGCTAGGCAAGGACAACCCGATACATGGTTCTTGTAAAGAGCGTGGATCATCAACAAGCCCAAACGTTGGTCGTTAGTCTTGCTAGTAACCACCGTGAATCGTAGCTGATCATGCGATTCATCGAGTTCAAGAGGGCGGTTTCTGTCACGTGCTATCTCCATTAGAAAAGAAGTGTCACACAGAATCAAACATCAATTGGCCATGATCGCCAGTCATTCACCACCATTAACCAACCATTCACTATCCATCAATTTTGAACGATCCTGAAGCCTACTTGAGCACAATTCTCAAGCATTCTTGAATTGACCATTGATTGACCATCAATTGACCATCAATTAACCATCGACCAACCAACAACTAACCATCAATTCACCATCAACTGACCATCAACTGACCATCAATTAAGCATCATTAACCATTGGTGAACCACAATCATCAGCCACTTTTGACCATTCAGCACGAGTCGAACCCGTTCCCACCGTTCCCTCCAGTTTCGTCCCTCGCCTGGCTTAAGTCTTCGCCCCTGCCCAGCGAAACGGCGTTCGCTCAGCGCCCAATGGGGGAGCCAATGTGGCTCCTCATGAATGAGAGTCAGCCTTCTGTAGTTAGCTGATGTTTAATGGTTAGTCCAAGGTCAACTGATGATCAATAAAAAGCTAATGATAACAAATAAGCCGGTGACTCGATGGTTAATCCTGGCCAATTGATGTTTAGTTTGATATTTATTTGAAAGCGAATTAGCTGGTCAATTCATGGCCAATCATTGGTTGATGGATGATTCTTATGTTAAGGGCACCTCACTGCCATCTTTTCATGTTAAGACACTGTATCCTTGCGGGTTTCTTAAGTCATGGGAAACCTCAAAAATGATTGGTTTATTACAGTACCTAGAAATGGTTCATAAAGCATGATTTTGGGGGTACCCCTATGAATTAAGAAAGCGCTACATAGTATATTCATATTTAACACACAACATCACACGGTCCCGGTCGAACCCTGTATCCCTTCTTTTCACATCCCAAATAAGACAAAAAATGATGCCAAGCTGTCGAGATGTGAACCTCCATTCTTGGTTGGTTGGTTGGTTCCCAACTCGCCGTACTATTCTTGCTGGGTATCAATCATCACCCATGATCAACCATTAAGCCTCATCAATCCTTACTTACCAACCATGTTCCCGGACAAGCAACTGTATATAAATATATATATATATGTAAATACATCGACATACCTTATCCAGCCTGAAGGGTGAAACGAATCTCCACAATCTACAACGATACTCTCTGGAAATCTAGAATATTGATGGAAATCCACTGTTTGTAGATGAGCTGGCTAGCAAAACTGATCGTGCATCATTGCAGGTCATTGCTATCTTCTATTACCCGAGCAATTAATTATACACTATTAGTGATTGGGATCACTATTGCCATAGCCATCTTCCTGATTGTTGACCATAGCTGCTATTACCCAAGGGTGAATCCAAGCATAATCACCGCGACCAGATTTTTAATGATAAAATCGTTGATCTGAATATTAGAAAACATGATGGAAAGAAATGAAAAATAAACATGGTAACATCATTTCCTACTTCAACACAGTTGGTCCATGATGGTAGGCAAATAACAATAACGCGCCCAACAAAAACGTGGGGTTGTAGCCGTAGCCTATCCAGCAGAAACGGGAAGCCCCACGATTGGTTGCTGAATTAAGAAGCACTTTTCACCCGATCAGGGATTTTGTTCCACCGATTCCTAGATATTAATCGGGTGAATCCCTTTACTGGGGACACCGAAAAGGGGCAATTGTTCAACAAACAAAAACATCAAACTTCGCTAGAGAAGAAAAACAATAACTTCGGAAAAGAGAGCGCAGTTCCAGGGATGAAACCAGTGACACAGATATTACAACAAAAAAGTTTACAGCGAGTTTCGTCTCCCAGGTAGAAGCTCATGTTCATCCTATGTCCAATATCAACCTCAACCAACCTTAACCAACCTTAACCAATCAATCAACCTCAACCAACCTTGGCCCACACGGCTTTGTCCAATAATGGTTGGCGATCATTGGTCCAACCCAACCAACCTCAATATTACTAGCCTTACCAACAAATTAACCAACCATTAAGCATTACCTAACCATTATCATTCACCACCCACCTTCACCAAGCACCAACCAACTTCTCGCCTGAAGGCACTCACGCCTGGAAACTCGAGCGTTGCCGCCACTCTGAGTTCGTAACGAGGGATGCTCTACCAGGTAACTTCAGGTGCAACTTCCGGTGCTCAAAAGAATGGCTTGAGCAACTTCAACAACTTGATATGGTGATATGGTAATAGACAAAGGCAACTTCAAGAGCTTGAGAATTGCTACAAAAACAATGGTTGAGAACAGTAGTTTAAGACTTGATATGATTTGGTTGGTTACAATAAGGATAAATTAAGTACAGTACTGATACTGTATAACCAAGCAAGTTAATAATATCAATCAACCGTCATAATTAGCCTACTTAAATAAATTGATTCATATTTACAAAAAGTATAATTTGATATGGAGAGCTGCGTCGATACCAATGAGCACAGGCCTAACATCCCAACAGTTGGAGGAGTAACTAGTTGTGGCTGATGTGAACAGTCAGGAGTACAGGCTATGGACGCACAGCCATACAAAAAAGAATAGTAAGGGCAAAGTAACTTGCATGGTTACTTGGTTACTTGGTTACTTGTTTACTTGGTTACTTGCTTACTTGGTTACTTGGTCGGTTACTTGGTTTCTTGGTTGGTTACTTGGTTGACTGGTTGCGACTGGTTGCCAACGGTTGCTTGCTACCGGCGCGTTCATGCTGGTCACATTCTAATGGACAAACATGCTTCATTGTTTTTCTTGCGAATGGCATCCTTGCTGGTTTTTCATGGTAGATGATGGCTGAAATGCTCAAACCTAGTTGATTGATGGCATATTCCTCCCATAATTTGCTCGTGATATAGCGGTTGAACCATACCTGTACACGGTTAAAACCAGTTGATGGTTTGTTTTTGCTTGATGGAATCGACAACCAGGCAGTCACTGAAATCTGTGAATCGAAGCTGCAGGGTGCAGGTCCCAGGTTGACCTTTTTCACAATGCATGTCGACCACATAATTTGAAACTGACAAAATGCACTGCCCAGAAATCTATAGGGGTAGCAGGTATATTCCATCTATCCATCATGCCCCCTAAATGTTCGATTTTCAAGACTAGCTTCAATGAATGATTGAGCCCGCCTACCAATATCTACCGATGGGGGCGAGCCGATTTGACTCGGAGGTGAGCTCATGCCCTCTCTTTGTGACCCTGGGAAGGGGGCCTCGACTAACATCGGCTCTCACAGATATCGGCTGATCATGGCTTTTGACATTGATCATGGCTATGATCATTCGCATTGCCTACTAACTCTTAGTCATGCTTAACAATGTACTCGTGAACAATGACGGTCGTTAATTGCTAGGAATGGATGCTTATGATCGATATCCACTGTCAATTGATCAGTGATAATGAGTCAGCATTATTCGCTATTGGATCAGTGATAGATGACATTTGAGAACTACTTTAATGTTTAAAAAATGAATCATCATCAATTAGGCTAGAAATTATCCATAACTACTCCATGACTATCAGTGAATGCTCATGCATCATGAGCAGTACAACACATCAATGACTTCTCATCAATTGGACTAGTAACATCTATATAGTGATAATCCATAACCAACTAATCATCAACTGCAGCGTACTCCATGGCTCCATAAACCAGCCTGGTTTGGACGCGCTCAAGCAGCACGTCAGGATTCTCGCCTACCTGCAGCAGTTCGGCCGTTGATCATCGTTGAATCAAGACATCAACGGCGTCTGACCATGGCTTAACGATGGCTATAACCATGGCTGGCGATGGTTGAACTGATCACCGGCAAATCATGGGAGGAATATACCCAACAATTATAGTTCGTTGCGATTCCACTACTGCCTCTGAGACATCGGCAAGTTTGTAAAGAGTGTTAAGAGTGTGCGCAATGAGAGGAAACTAGAATCAACAAACCCTAAACATCGGTATACCTATGGAGAGAATAGCGTCCCCAAGAAAATGAGGTGCTTTGAAACTGAAGAATCACAGTTCCCAAGAAAATGAAGAGAGCAAACCAATCATTTGCAAATCTGTATTAACGAAAATTAAGTGGGTCAAAACCCTGTACCCCTGGTTCCCCTACCATTAACCATTGGTTTCCTTGTTATTGTTGGTTATTAACCTCCATTATTGGTTGGTTGATATATATATATATATATATCATTAATACTGGATTCAGTCGTGCTTTGCGTTGGCTGGACCGAGTCTTGCTACGCGTTTCCAAGGCCCCACGGCTTCCCGGATGGACAAACTCCAACTGAGCAATGAACGCTTGGTTCAATGATGGCTAAATGATAGTAAAATAAAGCAGCTCACTGCTGCTTGATAGTTCAATGCTAGAGAAATGATGGTTAAATGATCGTTCAATGTTGGTTAAATGATGATTAAATGCTGGTTAAATTATGGTCAATGACGGTCAAAAATGATGGTTCAAACTGGTTGAATGCAAGTCATATGATGGTCAAATGATGGTTAAGTGCTGCTTAAATGATAGTTGGTTCAATACTAGTTAAATGATAGTTCCATTATGGTTCAATGTTGGTGAAATGATGGTTCAATGATGGTACAATGAATTTTCACTGCTGGTTGAATGATAGTTCAATGCTAGAGAAATGATGGTTAAATGATGGTTAAATGTTGGTTAAATGATGATTAAATGCTGGTTAAATTATGGTCAATGACGGTTGAAAAATGATGGTTCAATACTGGTTGAATGAAAGTCAAATGATGGTCAAATGATGGTTAAGTGCTGCTTAAATGATAGTTGGTTCAATACTGGTTAAATGATAGTTCCATTATGGTTCAATGTCAGTGAAATGATCGTTCAATGTTGGTTAAATGATGACTAAATGCTGGTTAAATTATGGTCAATGACGGTTAAAAATTGATGGTTCAATACTGGTTGAATGAAAGTCAAATGATGGTCAAATGATGGTTAAGTGCTGCTTGAATGATAGTTGGTTCAATACTGGTTAAATGATAGTTCCATTATGGTTCAATGTCAGTGAAATGATCGTTCAATGTTGGTTAAATGATGATTAAATGCTGGTTAAATTATGGTCAATGACGGTTAAAAATTGATGGTTCAATACTGGTTGAATGAAAGTCAAATGATGGTCAAATGATGGTTAAGTGCTGCTTGAATGATAGTTGGTTCAATACTGGTTAAATGATAGTTCCATTATGGTTCAATGTCAGTGAAATGATCGTTCAATGTTGGTTAAATGATGATTAAATGCTGGTTAAATTATGGTCAATGACGGTTAAAAATTGATGGTTCAATACTGGTTGAATGAAAGTCAAATGATGGTCAAATGATGGTTAAGTGCTGCTTGAATGATAGTTGGTTCAATACTGGTTAAATGATAGTTCCATTATGGTTCAATGTCAGTGAAATGATCGTTCAATGTTGGTTAAATGATGATTAAATGCTGGTTAAATTATGGTCAATGACGGTTAAAAATTGTTGGTTCAATACTGGTTGAATAAAAGTCAAATGATGGTCAAATGATGGTTAAGTGCTGCTTGAATGATAGTTGGTTCAATACTGGTTAAATGATAGTTCCATTATGGTTCAATGTTGGTGAAATGATGGTTAAATGATGGTGAAATGAATTGTCAATGCTGGTTGAATGATAGTTCAATGCTAGAGAAATGATGGTTAAATGATCGTTCAATGTTGGTTAAATGATTAATTAAATGCTGGTTGAATTATGGTCAATGACGGATTAAAATGATGGTTCAATACTGGTTGAATGAAAGTCAAATGATGGTCAAATGATGGTTAAGTGCTGCTTGAATGATAGTTGGTTCAATACTGGTTAAATGATAGTTCCATTATGGTTCAATGTTGGTGAAATGATGGTTAAATGATGGTGAAATGAATTGTCAATGCTGGTTGAATGATAGTTCAATGCTAGAGAAATGATGGTTAAATGATCGTTCAATGTTGGTTAAATGATTAATTAAATGCTGGTTGAATTATGGTCAATGACGGATTAAAATGATGGTTCAATACTGGTTGAATGAAAGTCAAATGATGGTCAAATGATGGTTAAGTGCTGCTTGAATGATAGTTGGTTCAATACTGGTTAAATGATAGTTCCATTATGGTTCAATGTTGGTGAAATGATGGTTAAATGATGGTGAAATGAATTGTCAATGCTGGTTGAATGATAGTTCAATGCTAGAGAAATGATGGTTAAATGATCGTTCAATGTTGGTTAAATGATTAATTAAATGCTGGTTGAATTATGGTCAATGACGGATTAAAATGATGGTTCAATACTGGTTGAATGAAAGTCAAATGATGGTCAAATGATGGTTAAGTGCTGCTTAAATGATAGTTGGTTCAATACTGGTTAAATGATAGTTCCATTATGGTTCAATGTTGGTGAAATGATGGTTCAATGTTCATTAAATGACAGTTCAAGGTTGGTCAAATGATGGTTCAATGGTGATTAAATGATGGTTAAATGCTGGTTGAACGATGTTTAAATGATGTTCAAAATGATGGTTAAATGATTTTGAAAATGATGGTTAAATATAGGTTGAATCAAGACAAAATGATGGTTAGATCATAGTTAAATGAAGGTTAAATAGAGAATAAATGTTGGTTCAATGATGATCAGATGATAGCTGAACAATGGTTCAACGGTGGCGAAATGATGGTTCAATGATACTTAAATGCTGGTGAAATGAGGGTTCAATGATGGTTCAATGATGGGGCAATGTTGGTCACATGATGGTAAAATGAACTTAGATGATAGTTAAATGATGGTTAAATGCTGGATAAATGATGGCAAAACGATAGTTAACAATATTAGCTAGACAATGGTTCAATGGTGGTGAAATGGTTCAATGATACTTAAATAATGATTGAATGATGGTTCAATGATGGTTAAATGATGGTTCAATGTTGGTTAAATGATGGTTCAATGTTGATTAAATGATGGTTCAATGTTGGTTAAATGATGGTCCAATGTTGCTGAAATGATGGTTCAATGTTAGTTAAATGATGGTTCAATGTTGGTTCAATGTTGGTTAGATGATGGTTCAATGTTGATTCAATGATGGTTCATTGTTGGTTAGATGATGGCTAAACCATGGTTATTAACTCAGTCGGCGACTATAAACCCTCATCAACGATTAATGCTTTTTTGTAAAAATAGTTGTTGATGGTTCACAGTGATGATGGTGGTTAGTAATTGGTGCATAGCGATGATCAACCATTGTAAATCTACGATAATTATATAGTTACAAACCGTGAGGGCTAGCTATTGATCGTTAGTTGTGGTGATTAAAAAACCGAGCTGTGATTATTATGGATGGTTCATGGCCAGGGTTATGATAATGGTTATTGATGATGGTTAGTATATGTTTGTTTCTTTAAAAAAATGGTGTGTCCTTCTAGCTGGTTGGTTTCCCTGTTGATAATCGTTATTATTGGATGTTTAGTACCACCATTTGTGGACCCCAAGGGCACCCATGAACATCAAAGGATATGGTCATTATTGGGTACCATCTGTGGACTGTGCTTGGTAAATTTCCCAAGGATAAGTCCCTATGGTTTATTGATGAATAAATGGGGTATGGGCTACTAACTGCGATGCTTCGTTTGGATAAACCCTTATGCAATCCGCGAATTTCCCAAGGAGCCGCTTCGCAGTAGTCCACTGGAAGTCAGCACCGAGTCACGGTGTGCAGGAATCGATCCAATCTCGCAACCTCGTGAGTCGATTGGCGGCAACACAGCAACTCTCAGCCACGGATCCGTGATACCGTACTCGTGGGCTTGAAAAAATGTGGTAACTGCGGTAAACGGTAAACTAGTGGCTGACTACTGGATATATAAACTGATGGCTAACCGCAACCAATGGTTGACCAATGGTTGACCCATGGTTGACTAATTTGCCAACTGTGAGTTGATTATGGTTGACTATTGGCTGGTGGTTGACAAGTGGGGATAAGAAATTGCGAATAATGAACCTTTCTGGGCGTATCAACAAGAGTTGAAGCCTGAAAAAAACACAATTTGTTGATTCCTCTGGAGTGACACTAAGCATATTTCTAGAGAGAAATAAATCAAAAACCACTGGCAATACCGAACGAGCTGTTTTTATCTATGTCCATCCCTGACGATTGGAACCTGTTGATGGCCGCCCTGCCCTGCGGCTCTGCAAAAATGACGTTGAATACTTCAGTGCAACCGCTGGGTGAGCGCTGGAGCTTGGCTGGTTGGCCCTTCGCCACTTCGGTGCCAAGGCACGTGTTTGTCATGCGAACGTTTTTCCGGCGCTCGCCGGCCCGCTGCAGCCACCGGAGGGAAGGCTCTGGGAGGCGGTAAGGCATCCATGGAGGAGTCCATGTCCTGCGGGAGTGGCTTGCCTCAACCTGTCCACTGCAAGCTTCGGGCCTAGCCACAACATGATGGGAAGTTGGTCGGTGGTTTCTTCAAATAGGGGACACCATGAAACACCCAAATCATCCATGATTAATCATTTATAGTAAAAACAACCATATTTGGGGGTTCCCTATGGCTTGAGAACAACCATTTTGGAGGATATCTAGTCCGCGCCAGGCATCACTCCGAAACAGGAGCGCCGTGCAAATCGGACCCCAAAACTCTTTGCTGTCCGACAAATGTGAACTTTTGCCCTCCATTTGGTACCTCACTAGGCATGGCCGCATACAGGAAGAAGACTACTTTTCATGAGGATGTTTCACAACGCTGACTGTGTCTAGAAAAACCGAAATCACCATCAGCCAATTTGTTCTAACCAACATGTCATCAGTAGTACAAGCATGTACCTGATCAACAAGCTACGCAAGTACAGAATCTGATAGGCTGGAAAGGAAACACAACTTGCTGCTTTGGTGGCTATGGGTAGAAATTAGAAACGCTATAACCCTGATGTACCATCACTAAGCATTGTATTCCCTATTGTTGTCTCTCATCATCCACCGCAAAATTGATGGTGGGTTGGTGTATCTATCCCCTATCTTTGGTGAAATGATACCCGAGTTTCAACCATTTACTATCACTGGCTATTCACCCTCGGATTGTTGAATATTATCCTCCATAAAACCCTATACTATTGTTGATTATATCCTACTAACAGTGTTGGTTAATGACCCTACCATGGCTGGATATCAACCATACTATTAACCAGACCTTTGTACCCCAGGTTCTATTGTTCGTGAACTTATCCCTCATAGCCATCACTGATGGCCACCATGAAAACCTGATCCGGTTGCTTCCCCGAAAAGCTGCAGTCCAGGAGATCTATCAAATGATGGCTGCGAATGGGTCAGACCGGAAAATTGTTTGGAGAAGAAAAAGATTCAATACATGGTGATCAAATGATGAGTAAGTGATGAATAAACGCTGAATAAATGGTGAATAAATAGTGAATAAATAGTGAATAAATAGTGAATAAATGGTGAATAAATGGTGAATAAATGGTGAATAAATGGTGAATAAATAGTGAATAAATAGTGAAGAAATGATGAACTAAACTATCAACTACTGGAGAATGGCAAATTGAATGGTGAATAAAAACTCGTATTGACTACCGTTTGCTTTCTCCTGGAAGCTCCTGCGCGGCTGTCGCTATGAAACACCCCCCCTTTAAAAGGCCTACAAGGATACCCTTGGCTCCCTCCCTACCAGCCAGTCAAGGAATCATGAATTTCTTGGCGATGGGCCATGTCCAACATTGATCCGTCACCACTATGAACATATCAAGACAACCAATCATCAACCACAACAAGCAAAAGGATCTTCACCATTTACAAACCATCAATCAATCAACCATTGCGAACATTTATGAATCCCAAGCATCATTAAATGATTCGATCGCCACAAAGAGGAAAGCATCAGTGGAGCTTCAACGGGAGATTCAACGATGAAACTGGGCCCCCGTAGTCGCCTCCCTGATGCGCGCCGCTCGCGCCTTCAGGCCATCTTCCATCTTCAGGGAGCTGTCGGCTGTGCTCCGATTGCTGAGGTCCATCCTGCAATACACCTGGAGTCACAACTTCAAAAAATGAGTCGCAAAACCACTATGGTTCATCATGGTCATTATTGGTTTAATCATGGTTTGATAGTGGTTCATAGTGGTGGTTGATCATGGCTGTGGTTGATAGCGGTGAACAATGGCAATAATGGTTGATAACGCTTGAAAATGCTTGATAGTGATGGTTGATCCCGATGGAGGTGGTTTCCTAAGAACGCGACACTGGTTCACCGCTACTGACCAGCCCACCGGTGTGGCCAAACATTGGTGTTACCCTCATCTATCTCGCTAGAAGTTGCCAGCCATAGCGATGATTCAAGGGTGACCATGGCACTTCCAGCCCTGAACCTGGGTTAGTTCGCTGCTTGAATTGAGTCGTATGCCCAGGCCCCACCAATCAACCAACTAATCTAGGCAGTTAGCTATTTAGCTATCGTTCCATACTTGGTTGATCAGCTTTTTGTATAGACATTAGGCTATTGTAGATCACCTGGTTCTACTAGTTGGTTCATAAGTTTTCCACACAACTATTTTAGATGATTTTAATAGATGCTTGATGACGGTGAAACTCGGCCAGCCTGGAAACCCCCCACAGGGTGGATGATCAGTTTCCACAAATCTCTTGGTCATGGGATGGCCTATGATTTGGAGGGCTGCCCTCCAGCTATGACGGACTTCCCAACTGCTTGAACGAAATGCTTTAATACCTATAATCGATCACCAATCTATGAAAAAACCATCTATAATGGTCGAAAATCGATCCACCAATGAATCCACCAACTATAGAAACAACTCAACTATAATAGCATTTAGTAGCATTTCAACGCATTCAACAGCTATTTAAAAAAAAAAACATAAAAAGCTGATCCCTTGAAGTTGATGAAATCCAGCAGCCAGGCTGGATGTGCGGCGCTATAACCATGGCTTCTCACCAGCTGAACTAACCACCATAAGCCCATGGTTAACACTTACAATCTGTCAGGATGCACATATGGAACACCATCTGGGGATGAGAGCTAATCTTTTTTCATCTCCCATGGTTTAGCTGCTCATGTGCTGGAAATTGTGATCCTCTTTGGGGCTGCACAGCTGAAAAGGCTTGCGAAGAAGAGATTCTCAAGTTGCAAGACTGGAAGTTTTCGAAGGGCAAGTTGCTCCTCAGAGTTCGCTTCTAAGTGCTTTCCCAGTTTGAACCGATGATTTCTGTGGTCCAGATTCCTTGTTGATTCGCTCGTGTCGTGTTTATCACTCAACCAAGTCCTCATGCTTTAGCGACAAACCAAAACTTGTGTTTTTTCCTATGAGTGATGGTTATGAAGTTGGATGGTTAGTAGGTACCAGCATGAAAACAAACAAACCCCAGTGATTTTTATCTAACTTTCTCAGTGCAAAGTTGCGACTTGCTTGGGCAGTGAGCAATACCTGCCGCCGTCTGCTGCTTGCACCCTGACAGCGACAAAAAATCCTGACTGGGCAAAGGTGGTGAAGTGTGATTAAAACTGGTTGATATTGGTTGATCATAGTTGACTAGTGATTAGGAACCGATTGATACAAAGCGAAACCTAGGGAACTGGGAACTGACCATGATAACAATGAATCATCCTCCCATTGATTCAGGTGACATTCCCTACATTTGGGGTGCAACAAAGAAACAATCCTCGTCAACAAAAGTGGCCCCCATCATCATTTCAAAAAACATTCCATCATTCTTGGTCCCATGATCAGCTGCCGCTTTTGGGTTTCATCTTCACATCACGAATCAGGCGATGGTGTTTCCTGGGCGGGCCCACGTGCCTCCTCATCAATTTCGAAAGTATGTTTCAGTCCATCCTCGCAAGCGCGGTGAACAGCAAAGTTGTGTGGTTCCCACCCACCCTTGGGATTATGGAGTTTAGGTGAGTATGTGTCGACAAAAAGAAAATGATCCAACTTTGGCTACTTGCAATGATCCGGCTTCTTCTGTGATTATAACCGCTATCGACCGTTGTTACAAGCATTCTCAACCATAAATATACCCAGCATCTATCACTCATGGCTTAGTATAAGCATTACTGACTTCACCCGTTAACTATGATTGATTATGATTAACTACTACAGTACTCATGACTACTCATTTCAACATTTCTCATGCATTTATTGTATAACTACGATTGACCATTGTACTGCGAGCTTCAGAGCGTAGCTTTGATCGCTGACATATCACCCCTCTCCCAGCAGTTGTTGCGGAAGCTCAAGGCTTCTATGTGTTGGTCAAGGACCCCTTACAGTTCATATCCCCAAATCAGAGTCAAACTTGATGAACTACCCATTTTTCATCATAATATGATTATGACTCATAGCTCTATGTGCAAATATGCAGTTGGTGCATCTTGTACATTCAGTGATCATCAGGCCTCGTGGATGATGACCTCAGCCACCAAAGTGGTACCATTGGCACCACCTTTTCAACGACCGACTTGGAAATCCGTCTATGGAAAATGAGAGCTCCGATTGTCCAAGTCCGTAGCAGTAGATGATTGGATTCCCCACTCATCCCCTGCTGCTTATTGCATGGTGGTACTTGCATGTTTCTCAAGTCATAGGGGTATCCAATAGGAAGCATTGATAGTGGCCATTAAATCATCGGTTTCTTTCGGCATGATCTGAATGATAGTTGGCTATTGCTGAGTATGCAGGGGCAAGTCGTTGCTTACTGATCTTATCAAATCATTGCTACCTAATCTATTAGTGGACTGCCTGATCCTCAAACACCTCGGAAAACAAACATTAGTCGTGCGAAGACTTGCTACCCGCCTACTCTCGGGGAAACTTCAAAGTCGAAAGTGAAGAATAGCAGTACTTTTGTCGTGTATATCAAAAACAAACGAGTGACTAGTATCAAAAACACCGCTGGGATCAGGCTGAGAAGGGGAGGCACCCAGTTTTCCGGTTCGTGAACCCTTCCTGTTTCGACTTTCAATTATCTCCTTTAAAATGTACATAATACATAAGTTAACCTTAATGGTACATCGGTCAAACATGACCTAAATGGCTTAGTCTGATCGTGATCCACCGGTCACCACGGCACTCCACGGCCGCCAGCTCCTTGTGGGAAGGTGCAGCCACGAACGGTTCCTGTGGCTACTGGGCGGCTCCAGGTGCATCCCAGTGACTGGTCTTCACAGATGGGACTTGGGGATATAAGATAGCCTATCAGCCTATCGGCCTATTGGCCTTCCCTTTTTTCATAAGACTTGGGGAAGGGTATGCTCTCATCCATTTACTATCTTCGCGATAGCCTATGGCTTTTCGTAAGACCAAATGGCTCATAGGATGGTAAACCGAAGCTCTAAGATGCTTCATTTTGTAACTCTCATAGGACTTTTCATAGATTCAGAGCATCAAATCCATCACAGTGCCGTCACAGTTCCATTCTGATTCCCCTCGTTCCTCACCACGGGCTGTCCTTGACCTTTGGCGCACTCTGGCTGCAGCCCATTGCCCCGGAAGCTCCACCAAGGGGCGTGAACGAGCTGAGCCACTGAAGCTGAAGGGGAAATGTGCCTATGGTGATTGGTTGCTCGATGGTCATGAATTCTGGTTGTCTATGGTGATTTCACTATCAGAATCACATATAATCACCGTAAACAACATTTAACCGGCATTCATGGTTAATCGCCATGAAATTTGCCATTGCGTACTGACGAATGTTAATGATCCAGCCATGACAACCATAATGATGATTGGAGATGGTGATTCTTGTGATGTTCAATTGTTGGTTAATGCATAATTGGGTGTTTCTCAAAGTAGGGGTTCCAAAAAAGTAATTGGTTTATTGGTGAACTGGCTAACATTGGATGACATGTGGGGTCCCCTATTTTGAGAAACACCCAATTGACCATAATGACTATCAGCAATCCAGCTCCTGATTACTGATGGTTAGTTTCGTTTTTTGTAATGATTGATGGTTGATAACGGTTAATGGGCAACCATGTTTCTCATTCCGAAGATAGTTTGTTCATGTGACCAATAATGAGCAACAGTTGTTGCTGTTGTTGTTGATGATGATGATGATGATCTCAAAATGGTTGATGATTGAGAAATAGGACAAATTTGGGCCGGCAATAGTTCATAACTGATGATAGTGAACCATGATGGTCAATCGCACTCAATCAATGGTGGGGAATACTGGTTGATCATGATTGAACCTGGATGACACTGGATGACACCGGATAATGACTTAAATAATGGGATTCCTGATGCTGAAAAATGGTTGATAACGGATGATCATGACTAGTAGTGAGGGTTATGATGAGTTTAATGATGGTTGCTGATAGGGTTTTAAAAAACTCTAATCATGGTTGAAAACCGTTGACAATGACAATGATGGTCTATGATGCTTGGTAATGAGGAGAGGAATATCCAAACAGTTTGCTAAAAATGTCGAAAATTTAAATGGCAAACCAAACAGTAATGGTCAAGAGAGAAAATAACAAGAACAACGCCAAGCTACACAGCTTCTATTCACCCCAAATCGAATGTGGCATCTTTCCCCTTTGGCTGCTCGTGAGTTTATGGCCTTCGGAAGTTCTGACGATGCTCAGTCAATGCGAGCTTCCTCCCAACTTAAGCAGTGCATGATAGACTTGACTGAACCATTAACCATCATTAAACCCATTCCGATTCACAAACAATCACTGATCACCATTGGATGACTATCATTCATTGACTACGACTATTAACCTGGGCCAGCTTCAGCCACTATGCAGCTTCAGATCATGGTGATAAGCAACACCAACTTGGAGAAGATACTGGCGCTCGGAAAAATCCAAGCGTTCACGTCAGGCTTCCACTTCTTTTCCAAAAAAAGTGATCAGTTTGATGGGTTTTTGGCGCCTTGGGGTAGTGCCATGGCTGCAAATTTCAGTGTGCCGCTTTGGGATATTGCCCGACTTATCGTCCGGAATTCATGGATTAAGTTTCATGTACACACTTTGTACAGCTTTGAAGATCAGTTCATGGTCACAAATCTGTGATTTCCGACGTCGAAACAAAGCATTTATATCAACCGGACACTCTCAAGATGACCAAGGCTGTCAGTTGCCTGTCTTGCAACGTGGTAGCACCCCACCTCAAAATGTTCATCATCGGCGAAGCATCCTCATTGGTGCATCTAGTTGTCGTAGTTGTCAAGATAGATAGTCATATATGGATATACAGATATTGATACGAGATGTGCATATATGTACATAAATATAAGTATAAATATACAAAATACATATGTATATATGTTGTTCATTCATATCAGCTCGTCTGATAGATTAGTACCTCTTTACATGAAGGAAACCCATTCCTTTTCCTTCACGGATCGAAAGAGCATGTCCAGCTTTCAAAGTCTCCTGAGAAAAAAACACCAAAGATTGAACGCTTGCTCTGGAAAAAAATCGCTTCATGCAGTAGATGATCTGAAACCGTGAGTAAATCAACTGAATGGTGACATCTCTGGTGCTGCTGGTACCGACTGTGCAAATTAAGTCTTCCCTTCACAAGTTAAGCAGTCGTGTGTTTGTTTTAATTTCAAGTACTCCAATGCTTGGGGTTAGAAAAATCTCCCTGTTCGTTCATAGGAACTCACGTTCCCCGAAGACCTATTAATATGTTCTTCCAGAGTCCAGAAACTTCTGATAGGTTTCTGTGGCCACGCAGAAAAAATCAACCAATCACTTGGCTCTTGAATGATGAATCCCGCCTTTCTGCCCTATATGGTTGTGTCCTGTTGTGTCCATAAATGGTGTACCACCCAGCAATGCTGTCCGTTGAACCGCTGGATGATGTCCGGCACAACCCTGTCACCATGGCGACCCGCTCAACCCCTTGCGCTCCGCCTGAACGTCCAGCATGCGGAAGACGCGCTGGAGCTTGTTCAGCACCTCAACCCACTTCACGTCCAAGGAGTGATGTGATCAACTTATAACTAATATCAGTCAATATATAATCAACTTGTTGATTAATGAATATGATCAACTACATCAACTAATCACTATTGACAATCAACAAATGCGACCAATGATTAACAACCTTTCCAATTCAGCCCTTCATGTTGACCATGCAACCGTCATGGCCTGTCACCAGGAGGACAGCGATGTCAAAAATGCGGATGACGAAGCCCGACATGTCTGATCACTGACAATGGTTTTTACGAATTGTAGTAGACTGGTCAATGCTTCGACCGTGGCTCAAAATGATTGACAATAATTCCTGCCTAATGACGCTTCCTCTTGAACGATCACGGCAAAGTGAATAATAGGTTAATTGTTGCGAAACCATGGTTGACAGCGGATCGCAGGGCTTCATGATGAACCACCCTTGACAAATTTTGCCCCCCAAGCATCCCTGTAGCCCAAGGTTGTGAGGTCCCAACTGTTGCCATTGCGAGCGGTGGGTGTGTTCAAAATTGTGAGATGATTCTGTGTTAATAATACACAAGTAGTACCAAAATGGGCTGCCCAAGATACCAAAACCAGCGTAGTACCAACAATGCAGCCACAATTCTTTGTACACCAAAATGCTGATACACGGAAAATCTGGCTGATGTAGTTGGTAAAATATACACTCATTTTGGGTGAAGTGGTCGAAATGGAGACTCAATATTTCCTAGGAATATACGGCAAATTGAAAAACCAATGATATGAACCCATGGCAGCATCTTGTTGAAGTACGGTAGCCATGTGCTCGCGCTGGTTGAACTGATTCCAAGGTGTGGCCACTTGCTTCAGTCCTCAAGCCTTGCTGCCTTACTTCTTGGCTTCACCTACCGGGCACTCGTCAAGTCCTGGCTCCCGGCTCAGCCGGAGCCATGGGTACACGGCTACCATGGCTACCTCCCAACCAGATCAGCGCTGCGCCTTTTGTCGAAAGCCTTCACCTCAGTGGATGCTCGACCGGGCCAAACTTGTCCCCCCGTGAAGCTTGTGACCTCCCCTGATTCTGGAAAACGATACCTAGAGGAATGGCTACGAATATATGATTCATGGCAGCTGGGATCATCACAGATCTCATACTATGATCATTTAGGAATTCTACTCGATACATCATTGAGAAATGGCTAACAACTGGTGGTTTCTGAAAATAGGACCCAAAAAAAATGGTGGGTCTGCTATTCAACATGGCCATTAATGGATGATTTGGGGTGGGTGTACTATTAGAAGTGACTATTCATGAATGATTCCGGGGGAACGAACGGTCAGTAAATAACCCAAATCATGGTGACGATTCATGGTTTCCTTATGATGATATAAATATATTTAACAATCTATCTAAAAGACTGGTTTCCTCATGGTTTCTCGCCGGTGAAAAAGGTTCGTCAGAAACAGTTGCAGTGCCCGAGTCATCCTCCCTAGAAAAATCATGCAACTCTCCGGGTTTCCCGGTGAACGGGCCACCCGTTTCGCCTCCGAGTCCTCCCAAGTCATCCCATGCGCCACAAGTGACGTCTCTGAGACTCCTGGTACCAGTTCTCCCAGGCAAAGATCTGACGGACCTGGACATCAACCACGTGGAGAAACCGTGGAAAAACGGCTCAAACTGTAGAAAAACCGTGGAAGACCAATAAAAGTCCTGGAAAAGGCTGTAAAAACCGTGGAAAAACCTGCGAGGAGCCTCACTTCACAACAAAAGTGAGATCGAAAAGGCATCAGGGCACAAGCTGATCAGCTTTACCGCGAGGTGTTGATTCATAAAGTTGCTGCCAGGGTAAGCGCTGAATGATAAGCAGTCAGCAATAGTCAGATGTATAGCATTGTATAGCTGTACCAGATTGTACCAGTTCCTAATTATGCGACCCAAGATGCCCTCCTCCCAGCAGACAACATCGGGGGTTCCAATTCCCGATGCGAAACAGAAACCGTCGCTGCAGTGCCAGCTTTGGGCGTCCCGCATATTCACGGGCCCCCACATTGAGTGTGACTCGAGATCATGAATCATCAATCGACTACTATTCATGAATTTGCACTCTCTTGTAGCATCCAAAAATCGCCCGACAAACACAGGCAAAACGACCTTTTTGAAAGGGGGCCAATGATTTGGCAGGTCGCTCGTCTTGAAACGTACCTGTAGTGTTGTGCAACCATCCCAATGACACAGCCACTTGTCATTTTTTAAGATAGATTTCCGATGATTTCTACGTGTCTATTGACATAGATTACATCATGAGAATCATCTTGATCACCATCGTATTTCATAGATGTCGTTGGTATCTTGTACATCGTAGCTTTCTAGCCTGCGAGTTTCTCACTGGCTTGATTTCAGCCTGTTGCACCAATCTGAACCAGTCACATGGCACCGCCCGTAGACGTTAGTAAGACCAAAGACAGAAATAAAAGCAGCTGGTGAAAGAGTCTTTGGTGATAGGAGCTAAGTTTATGTTTCTGGCTAAAGTCAACCTGTGAACTTGGTGAAGCGGTTGACTGGTGGGTGACGGAAGTGACGCCGAAAAATGTTTATGCCTACATCAACAGTTGTGGCTCAAAAGGATTGATCTCCAAATATAGTTGGCTTCAAAACAATGCTGGGAACCGACTCAATAACATCTATCATGCCTTGAAAATCACACAGTGAGGTCTTTCATCCGCTAACCATCAGTGGTTTTGAGGTACCAACTTAGTCGCTGGTTGGACTCATGCAGCCTGCCATGTTGCCCAAGAGTTCATGGATGCTCAGAGCCCCTTCTTGGATATCCACAGTCATTGTTGCGGATCGAGACCTCTTATCATGGCTATCCCTCAACCTGGAAACGATAGTCTTAGTTGGGAAGCAACCATTGATTCACCATGAGTTAACCATCACTAACTCTTGTCAACCGTTGATGAATGGTTTACCTATATAGACTTACAAATATAAGAAATCACCATTCAAAAACCGTTTATAGATTCAAAAAAGTTAACCACAGCTTTTTGTGAACCTCTGGTAGTCCCTAACTTAGCCACTAGGTCAGTTCACCTATGGGCCTCACCTAAAAACTACCGAGCTGAACCCAGCTTTACCCATGAAAATGATGATTTTCTGCTTCCTTTTCGTTCGGGACCAAAGGTTCACCCACCAACGAAGCCAGCGCATCGTGCGCGCCACGTTCGCGCCGCGTTGGCCTCAGGTTCCAAGGCTAACTCCAAGGCCACTCGCACGATGGACTCGTGGTGCGACTCCTGGGGCAACGGACGGTAAACTATGGAGTTGTCAATGGAGTTGTTAATGGTTGATATGATGAGTAATATGTTGATGGTTCTTACTGGTAATTTCTTGTGGTTCTTTATAGTCAACTATGCAAACTAATGGAGCTATTAATGGTCAGGGATGCCTATTGTGATGCTATTTATGATCCTATTTATCATGGCTATTATAATTCGTACTTTGATGGTAATTAAGATAGTTGTGCTGGTGGTTACTATGATGGTCACTACGATGCTGATTGTGGATGTTATGACAGTTATATAGTAACTGTTGTTGTATCCATTGGCAGTTAATAATAATCATTATCCACAATGTGCTGAATATTCATCATTCTAGTGTTGATCAAAACACACTGTAGGGTGAATATCCATTTTTGTGCTTGATAACCTTGGTAATAATGAGCTTGACAACCATCATGGATCAATAAAGGGGTTGATTATGCTTAATAATTCTGCATGCTAATTGGCTGATCGTCAAACACCTTAATGGTTGATAAGCATTAGCAACTATTAGAACGATCTGCCATGGTGACCAATCATGGGTCACCATCATGGTCCATAATTAATGGTTCCCTACTATGAGAAATGACCGTCGTGATCACCATCATTTACCAGTGCAAATGTTGGTGATATTCCTGACACCCTTGGTGATTCTTTGTGCTATCCCCTCCACCAGCAACCGTCAAATTCTTATGCTTGATTTTGGGCCCATGATATGACCATTTATGCATAGTTGTGTTTTCTTGCTGGATGAGCGGATACAAACCCAGTTTTGATTTTCAACCCTTCTCAGTTTGCTGTTGATGACATCATTGTTGATTATCAGTTTTTGATGATTGATAATGATCAATGATGATTCATGGTGGTTAATGACTAATGACTGCGAATGATGGTGGTAAGTATTTGGTTAACCCCATGCGCTCTTTCCAGTCGGCTCAGCTGTCACCTGTCGCGGTTTTTTGCAGTGCTGGCTCCCAATTTCACCATGGCTGTAGCTGGTGATCTACCAC
This sequence comes from Symbiodinium kawagutii, assembly GCA_009767595.1. Taxonomy (NCBI): domain Eukaryota; class Dinophyceae; order Suessiales; family Symbiodiniaceae; genus Symbiodinium; species Symbiodinium kawagutii. The sequence continues at coordinate 591,906 of VSDK01009136.1, read as the reverse complement.
GGATGGCTTGTTGATGGATCTCCCATTGATCAGTGCCTCCATTCTTAGTCATCACTGACCCTTGTACTACCTTGCGGTTGAAACCCTCTTGGTGGCTCCGAATCGCTCCCCTATTAGAAGGGGGATACCCCTGGCTCCGAATAGCTCCCTCTTAACCACCAGCCAGGATATCTTACCACCATATGGCCATTGTAGCCGTTATGGTCGTAAGATCAACCAGTTAGACGATATAACTTCCACTTCTAACCATGATTAATCATCATCCACTATAGCCATTATGTTTACGAGCATTATTCAGCATGACCCACTTCCGGCCAACCATCAACCATCATTCACCATCCTCAACCATCACTGTAACCATCAATGAACCATCATTAGCCATTACCAATGCCAACCCTGAAGCTCAACCTATCGTTAACCATTATTGCTGGCTATTGTTCCCTTATCATTACAATGGTTCTAACCCTGAACCCCTAAAAACCATGGAATTTCACCTTCATCCAGGGTCAACATTGCAACCACTACTGTAACCATTGCCATCAACCCATCAGCCCAACCCCTGCAGGGTGGAATTGGTGCGGCTCCAGCAACAGGTAGAGCGCTTTGGCGACACCTTAACGCACAGTGTTGGGGTAGTGCCAGGGCAGCACAGTACCAGGGAAAGTACCAGGGCCTTCAAGGTACCCAAATGCCCTGGCACGGTGGTTTCTTAACCAACCAACCAATGCTTGACTAGCTGGTAAGTCGGTGATAATGGGGATAATAACCAACAAGAATAGGAGATATACCAGTGATGCTGCTGGTGAAAGTCCACCACTTGCAGTACTTGGCGCGGTTCACTGACCCACCGACTCTGAGATGTCAGGCAGAGGAGAAACAACCGGTGAAACACCATGGAAGGGTCATGCTTTCTGGATGCTTGGGAAACCAACCTCCCCAGAAGCCCAACTAATGATTGCCAGCCAGCCTCTAGTACCCAAAAGAGCATTGCGGGCCATCAAGACTCAAAGTCCCCGCTGAGGATCAAACATGCAGTCTTAACCATCCTGAACAATCCCTGACCATTATCAACCAGTACTCATCCATTGATTAAAACTTACTTAGACTTATCCAATGTGGAGCAGAGTTCAACCTTTGTGACCAATATCAACCATTAGTTAGTTAAACCATAAGTCAACAACTATTAAACATAGTTTGACCATGAGTAATCATGTCAATCAAAAAGCCACTAGATGATAATAAACCTCATGATTCAGCGATCACCAGACCTTTCCGACCTTTCCCTGTGCGCCAGCCCAGTGGCTCATGATGCCCTGCAAGTCCGCCATTCGCGTCTTCCAGTCGATGACATCCATGGCGCAACTGGCAACGCGCACGGTTTTCACTCACAGCAACTCGTAACGTGAAGATGAAATCGTTGATTGATGGTTCATGAAATGGTTTGTGAAATGTCTTGTGGAATGGTTGACGGTTGATGAAGTGGTTGACTGAGTGCTGAAGAGCGGTTGAGAATTGTGGTTCATCAATTGTTGACTGATGCTTGATCAATGGTTAACTAGGTGACAGTTGATGAGGGTTAATTGATGAGGGTCGATGACAGCTGATGATACTTGAAGATGGTTGTTGCCAGTAGTAGTCAAAACGCCGGCAAAGATTATGGTTCAAGTTTTGCCTGAAACGGTAGTTAGCGGATAGCGGAAGTGATGATTTGCAATTGTTGAATGACGCTGCAAGGCTAGGAAGAAAACAACAGTACAAATGTCAATAAAAAGCATCAACTGGCGCTAAAGCATGGAACCATTCTGATCCATTCTCATAGTTACTACCCTAGACCAACGACAGTCATTTGGTTCCTGGCAGCACATCATGGATGAGATGATGACACCGATATGAACAACACCATGATCAGTTCCATCAAGTATACAGTCAAGTGTGAGGATCATGACAAGTAGCAAGTCGTAACACCGTGATGTAAGTCGAGGCAAGTCACGGATGTCCACCAACACAAAATGTCGCTATGGAAATTTCTTACAGGAGCAATTGAAACTGTCTTGACCGCCGTGGTGACAATGCAACTAATAAGCACTGAGACAAAGATCAAGACCAACAAAGTGTTGTTTTTTATCGGTTTGTATCACCTTTTGCATTTTTGTCATCATGTCTTGTTCATTTCTTATCATTGTTTTTTTATCATGTTTTAATCATTTGTTATCATCTCTTATCATTCTTATCACGTCTTATCATTTGTTTATCATGTTTAATCATTGTTTAATCATGTTTTATCATGGTTCAATCATTAGAAAACTGGAGGTCCTCTTTTTCTCTGAACCTGGCAGTGTCATCAGAACCTACGCCTATAGGACGCTTTCGAGCTGCAACTGTTCGCCAACTGTCCATATGGGGATGACAAGATGTCTAAGCGTTGCCAAACCAACCTGCCATCCTCAAGAAACGTTGAATGGACGTTTATGTAGTTATACGTGCTGTTTTTACAAAGTGGTTTTGTGTTTGCAATATGGATCCATATGGTGTGCATATTTTTTCTCACACATTTGTTCAGTCATTTACAAAGAAATATGGATATATGTATAGTATGTATGTATGTATGTATGTATGTATGTATGTATGTATGTATGTATGTATGTATGTATGTCTGTCTGTCTGTCTGTCTGTCTGTCTGCATGCATGGTATGTATGTATGTATGTATGTATGTCTGTATGTCTGTATGTCTGTATGTCTGTCTGTCTGTCTGTCTGTCTGTCTGCATGCATGCATGCATGCATGCATGCATGCATGGATGCATGGATGGATGGATGGATGTATGTATGTATGTATGTATGTATGTATGTATGTATGTATGTATGTATGTATGTATGCATGCATGCATGCATGTATGTATGTATGTATGTACATATAAATAAAGATGTATATAAATAAATATATGTATATGTACATATGTATATATATATATATGTATATGCACATGGATGATATCAATCTGATGCAGTTCCCCCCGTCGAAACCACCGCCACCTGTCGCTACTCCGCCGCGCGAGTCGGAACTTCATGGAGGTTTCCAACATGGCGCGCTGGAACCCAACAAAGGGTGATGGTTAAATGGTGGCGTGGATGGGGCCATGAAAGGCCTCATGGTTGATGGTTGATGAAGTGGTTAAGTGATGGTGAATCGATGGTCAATCAATGGTTGACTGATGATTGATTAACACTTAATTCAGGTGGTAGGTCAGGGCTATGCTGGGGTCTTTCCAGTTGGATGAGTCAGTGGTTCCGCAAGGGACCCAGAAAATGGTCGTGATCTGTTCGAGGTTGCCCCCATCCGCATGAACCAGTTCTGCTTGCCAGCGCCAGCCATTGCCGTTTCGGTAACTCGCGGATGTGGCTAAAAAACTTACCATCTGTTTTGGTCACATGCTGAACAAAACAGCTGCAGGATGGTGGTGGCGGCAGGAGTCTGATCCCAACCTGGGTACATCCGCAGCAGCAGCAGCAGCAGCAGCAGCAGCAGCAGCAGCAGCAGCAGCAGCAAATGCACCTTTTTGTTAGGAAAAGCACTCATTTTGAAGCACATTTTGTGGACACCCCCCTGGTCGCCTGGTTGCCTTTGGAACATTCCAGCAGCGTTAGTCATTTATACCCAAGCAATCACTCATTACCCATTTGTTGGTCAGGATTGTTCCCTATGACCTATCATCGCTTACCACTAATTTACCCTGATTAGCTCCTGTTAAAAGTCATTCTTCAGTCCCAAACAAGCCATTCATTAATAAATGCATTGTCAAATATTCCCTGTTGCTGACCATGAGTCGGCCATTGTACCTGGTGTGTTTTGCACTTTCCATCATTCTTCAATCCCAAATCGCTCCCTGGAGATCCTGACTCCGGTGCACCGTAAGCTGATGCGGAGAAAATTCGTGCTCAACAATCAGCGGCATGAGAATTAGTCTTCTGCCTCAATAAACAATGTGAATATGTCTCTCATTTTGGGAAAATCTTGAATGTGGATAATCGGGGATATTCTGCCAACTGTCGACTCCGATCATTTGCAAATATGTGTGGGGACTCGCAACAAACGGCAACACACCAATGACTAATAATGCTCAATTATTCACTAATCAGCAAAGGATAATCATGCAGTAAATCATTGGATGATTGATGGGGACAATGGTCCCCAATCATCAGACACCAACAATATTGAATCGCTATCTCCAATTCATCATATCCTGGCATACTCCCAATATGAAGCTGGATGATGATGGGAAATTTTGGAGGCTATCGTTGTCTGTTGTGATGCTACAGACGAACCGACTGTGGTCGATGACCTTGGGGTTCCACAATAACACATGAGTATTGTCCGCGCCCCTCTGCTATTGGCTACTCTCCGGTGTCAATCCACGGCATGCTCCCAAACAAGCAATACTACAGTTGTATTTTGTACCAAGGCGTACACAAATCTGTGCTAAATATTCATATTTGTTAACAAAGTGTTTATATAACTTAGTTATATAGAATGTATGAATGCAAGTATTCTGTATTTTGTACTGTATACACATACGTATATATATATATATATATATATTCAAATATAAATATATATATATATATTTAAATATATATATATATATACATATGCGCGTGTTAATACGTGTATAGAGAGGTATACACATGTGTATAGACATGTATGTGCATGTCTATGAACATAAAAAATATTACGTATACTTCTATATGTATACACATACGTGTATACATAAAGAAGTATCTGTGTGTAGATACATGTTTTGTAGACATAAGCACGTATTTGTGTGTGTGTGCGTGTGTCTGACTAAGTCTCTTGGAACATCTATACATATATGTATACACATATGGATACACGCATGTATATGTAAATCAAAAAATGTGTGTGTGTGTAAATACGCATTCATGTATGTATGTATTTATGTATCTATGCATCTATGTATCTATGTATCTATGTATCTATGTATCTATGTATCTATGTATGTAGGTATGTAGGTATGTAGGTATGTAGGTATGTAGGTTTGTAGGTATGTAGGTATGTAGGTATGTATGTAGGTATATAGGTATGTATGTAGGTATGTATGTATGTACGTATACGTATGCAAATATATTAATATACATACACAGTATGTACGGCCCATTCCCTGGTTCTGCCTGCGAACATCATCGTCATCATCATCATCATCATTGTCATCATTTTCATCATTCTTGTCATCATCATTATCATCGTCATCATCATCATCATCATCATCATCATCATCATCATCATCTGGGACGTGCATCTCATGTGAAAGCCAGGGGCCTGGTGGAATCTATGACATGTAAAGAACGGAGTAGTTGCATGTCGTGCAATAATCCGCGTGGCCTGGTGGGTTTTGATGGCATGTATCAGAATATGCTAGTTGCAGGCCCTCTATGCATGTCTGGGCAAAACCAGGGCACTGCGCATCTATGTAGGCATACGGTATATGTAGACCATATGAAAGGAGTACATGCATCTATAAATGAACACGCCTTTATGTATACAAATACAGACTGATATATCTATTGCGGGTATATGTATTTACATTTTATTAAAAAAATATAGAATATACAAATATGTGTGAAATATCTACCTGTGTATGTGTAATTATGTGTAATTATGTGTACTTGTGCACATTGCTTGCAGGCCATGACACTTCCCCGCTCGTTTTCTCGCCGTGGCCGCTTTGCCGGGCGGCAATGGCCTTGGCCGCCGCGGCTTCGTTCGAAACCGCCGCTTCGCCGTTCTGCTGGAAGTCTCTCTCCGCAAAGCTGAACCTCAGTGGTTGACGAAGCCATTGGTTCACCAGTAATGGTTCACAACGGTGAAGAATGGTTGATGAATGGTTGATAATGGTTAAGGATGCTAATTACCATGGATTCTGGGATTCTTGGCTTGTTCATCTGAATCATTGGCGAATCAACTATATAGCCACCTTGGGTTGTTAGTTGATGATTTGCTGGATCGGTCAATGAATTGACCGTCGTTACTTGTTTGTTAATTTCATGGGACGTCGTTGACGACTTAGTCATCACCACTATGAACTTATCAGCCGTCATTGAGCTTCATGAAATTGCTTGAAACTGGGGCCCATGTGCGAGAATTCAAACCAGTGAAAATGGTTGCTCACAACGGTCGTACCTAGAGTGACCGTCGGGTTTGATGCAATCATTAGATATTGTTGACCGGATGTTCGCAGGATCCCCATGGATCCCCTCTAAGCCACAGCAATGAAGTACATCGGATGTACAATCCTTCTGTTTCACCTCCAAGAGGAGACTCTTAGCTATGAAAAAAACACATTTGATCCTAGAAAAAGTGTTTCAAATGCCCTTCAAAGAGAATAAAACGGGCAGAAGATTATGACTTCGGATGGGTGTCCATACAGGACCCTTCAAGTGATTATAATCAAGCAAAAAAGCTAACCAGCTGCTTGGAAGATTAAACCTCTCAGCTGAGGTGTCCATGAACACCTCAGCAAAACCAAGCCATTGAGCACCAACGACAAATCCAACCCTTTGAAAACCTGCTCGGAGGTCTAAAGCCATTCCTGGCCATTCCTGGCCAAAACTTCTTCAGTCGTTCGTTGCAAAACAAGCCTTCGAGTGAAGAGGGTGAGCCGTGCTCCACATGAGCCATTTCGGAAAGGGTGGTTTCTTAATGGCCAGCTTTAAGATGCACGGACCAGGTGAGGCATTCTTTGGAATTCCAAGTTCGCCCCCTTCGCAGACTCCGCCAAGGCTCTTCCGGACTAACTCCACCTGCCATGGATTCCACCAAAACACAGGAACAGGTGATCATCTCTGTAGATTGCAAGCCTGGACCCATCTTAGGCCCTGGGCAAACTACCCCACCCAGGCAAACGAAACCATGATTGGGTGGTTGATATCGAAAGATCACTGAGGAGTGCCGCATAACCATAGCAGTTCATGGTTGTCTGTATGCAGCTCCGCGAATGTAGTACACACATCAGCACCATTCTGGCAGGCTTTGAGTCCTGATATCTCATTGCATCTCATGGTCGATCGTGGCTCAACGAATGCCATCAAGCCAGTATCAACCATGTATTTGCCATGTCAACAGGGAACACGGGTTAATGATGGTTGGTACTGTCGAATGATGGTATACAATGGTTCATCATAGTGGCTAGCTGAGTTGATACTGATGGGATGGTGAATGATCGCGGTCAATAGTACCGAATCATGGCATTTGCCATGGTTAATCCTGGTCAATACTGGTGAATGATAGTGCTGCGATGGCCTACATTTTGATCATCTGGGTTCAGCGACGGCGAGATCCGGTCCGTGCTGTCATTCCAGAAACGCCTGGGAAAATGACCACTGATTCAAGCGATAGCAAAAGAATACACCAGAAAATATACACCACCTGCAAGTCAATGGCACAAACCTGGAATTGAAGCCATGCTGGGGGGAAGTATGAATCAATAACAATGAAATATGTCAAATCAAATCGGGGTCGAAGATATCCATGGTCGTGTCTCAAAATAGGGCACCCCCAAAAATGGATGATCTACTACTAGACTACAAATGGTTATCATGGCATGAGAACCGGGCCTACCGCTGTGGCTTTAGAAACCACCATATGGAACAGGTATCTGATCCTGCAGTCTCTTACAACGGGCATTTCCCTTTCCAAGCCAATGGTGGAACCCACTTCTTGAGGCGAGCAATGGGGAGCAGTTTAATGGTGATGCTGCATGATGATCAATGAGACTTTGTGTTGGTGATGATTTGTGATCATGATGATTAATGATGTTTAATTTCTACCGATGATTGTTAATGATGAGCTCACTAATGTCTCGATGTTGGTTTTCTTTGGCATTGTCCACCAGTTTACTGTCGATTTATTGGTAGCTGGGTCGCCATCGCCGGCTTTGTTGGTTCAACAGGAGGATAGAATAATGGTCAATGACGATTTAGAGGCCGTTTATTGGTCATGACGATTGTTGATGATTGTTGATGGTGGTTCATGGTGGCATATTGCTTACAAGGGCCTATTGGTAATAATGACGGTTTGTCAATGTTGGTTCACTGACGGTTGAGCATATCTTCCTCAATACAACTATGCACCAGTTTGAAGAGCTTCCAAACTATTGCGGGATTTACCCGCGGGTAAACTAAGCTGCAAGTAGAAGACCAACCATTTATAGATGGTTTGCCTACTCACGAATGAAACAGTTTAACTTCCAGCTAAGTGCACCACAGGGTAAGAATCACAAATTAGCCAGCATCCATCCTTGCTCACCATCATCAATCTTCCATGATGTGGTTATTTCTTGATGCCGAAGCTACTAGTCGGCTGCATAAAACACAAGCCACTATCCTTGATACATTAACCAGTGATTGACAGATTGATGGTTGAAAATGCTCGACACTGGTTGACAGATCATGTGGCACGTTAAGGCCAAAGGGGACAGACTCAAGCCATGCATGATAATGAAGACGATGATGTATGATGATGGTGATGATGATGATGATGATGATGATGATGATGATGATGATGATGATGATGATGACGATGACGATGACGATGACGATGACGATGACGATGACGATGACGATGGCGATGGCGATGACGATGACGATGATGATGATGATGATGATGATGATGATGATGATGATGATGATGATGATGATGATCATGATCATGATGATGATGATGATGGTGATGATGATGATGATGATGGTGGTGATGATGATGATGATGATGATGATGATGATGATCATGAATTACGCCAGCATAGACCCCAGATAGCGGGCGCATTTCGCATCATGATTTCCAATAAGACAAACGGGAAACAAAGGGGAGACAAAGGAAAGACAAAGGAGAGACAAAGGCAGACAAACATGAGCAGCGGCAGCGCAGCGGCAACCAAAGCGCCGATCCAGAGCCACAAGGAAGACAAAGGGGAGACAAAGGCGGAACAACGGGAGACGAGCATGAGCAGCGGCAGAGCAGCGGCAAACCAAGCGCCGATCCAGAGCCACAAGGAAGACAAAGGGGAGACAAAGGCGGAACAACGGGAGACGAGCATGAGCAGCGGCAGAGCAGCGGCAAACCAAGCGCCGATCCAGAGCCACAAGGAAGACAAAGGGGAGACAAAGGCGGAACAACGGGAGACGAGCATGAGCAGCGGCAGAGCAGCGGCAAACCAAGCGCCGATCCAGAGCCACAAGGAAGACAAAGGGGAGACAAAGGCGGAACAACGGGAGACGAGCATGAGCAGCGGCAGAGCAGCGGCAAACAAAGCGCCGATCCAGAGCCACAATGGGAGACAAAGAGGAGACAAAGGGAGACAAAGGGGAGACAAACGGGAGACAAAGGGGAGACAAAGGCAGACAAGCATGAGCAGCGGCAGAGCAGCGGCAAACAAAGCGCCGATCCAGAGCCACAAGGGAGACAAAGGGGAGACAAAGGCGAGATAAAGGCGAAACAAAGGGAGACAAGCATGAGCAGCGGCAGGGCAGCGGCAAACAAAGCGCCAATCCAGAGCCACAAGGGAGACAAAGGAAAGACAAAAGAGAGACAAAGGGGAGACTAAGGGGAGACAAAGGGAGACAAGCATGAGCAGCGGCAGAGCAAGGGAGACAAAGCGCGCAGCGGCAGAGAAGCGGCAAAACCACAAGGGAGACAAAGGGGAGACAAAGGGAGACAAGCATGAGCAGCGGCAGGGCAGCGGCAAACAAAGCGCCAATCCAGAGCCACAAGGGAGACAAAGGAAAGACAAAGGGGAAGCAAAGGGAAAACAAAGGCGAGACAAAGGGGAGACAAAGGGGAGACAAAGGGAGACAAGCATGAGCCGCGGCAGAGCAGCTGCAAGCAAAGCGCCGACCCAGAGCCACAAGGGAGACAAAGGAAAGACAAAGTGGAGACAAAGGAAAGACAAAGGGGAGACAAAGGGGAGACAAAGGGGAGACAAACGGGAGACAAAGGGAGACAAGCATGAGCAACAGCAGAGCAGCGGCAAACAAAGCCCTGATCCAGAGCCATAAGGGAAACAAAGGAAAGACAAAGGGGAGACAAAAGCAAAACGAAAGGAAAAACATGAGCAGAGGCAGAGCAGTGGCAAACAAAGCGCCGATCCAGAGCCACAAGCGAGACAAAGGGGAGACAAGGGGCAGACAAAGAGCAGACAAAGGGGAGGCAAAGCAGAAACAAAGGGGAGACAAAGGGAGACAAGCATAAGCAGCGGCAGAGCAGCGGCAAACAAAGACAAAGGGGAGACAAAGGAAAGACAAAGGGCAGGCACAGGGGAGACAAAGGGGAAACAAAGGGAGACAAGCATGAGCAGCGGCAGAGCAGCGGCAAACAAAGCGCCGATCCAAAGCCGCAAGGGAGACCAAGGGGAGACAAAGGCAAAACAAAGGGAGACAAGCATGAGCAGCGGCAGAGCAGCGGCAAAAAAAAAGCGCCGATTCGAGGCCCTTCCATAGAGAAGTAAGAACCCCTTATAGCTTGTCAGCTATCTGGGGAAAAAATGTGATGATGATGATGATGATGATGATGATGATGATGATGGTGATGATGATGATGATGATGAGGATGACGATGACCATGAGGATGACGATGAGCATCGTGATGAGGATGGTGATGAGGATGGTGATGGTGATGGTGATGGTGATGGTGATGATGATGATGATGATGATGATGATGATCATGATGATGATGATGATCATGATGATGATGATGATCATGATGATGATGATGATCATGATGATGATGATGATCATGATGATGATGATGATCATGATGATGATGATGATCATGATGATGATGATGATCATGATGATGATGATGATCATGATGATGATGATGATCATGATGATGATGATGATCATGATGATGATGATGATCATGATGATGATGATGATCATGATGATGATGATGATCATGATGATGATGATGATCATGATGATGATGATGATCATGATGATGATGATGATCATGATGATGATGATGATCATGATGATGATGATGATCATGATGATGATGATGATCATGATGATGATGATGATCATGATGATGATGATGATCATGATGATGATGATGATCATGATGATGATGATGATCATGATGATGATGATGATCATGATGATGATGATGATCATGATGATGATGATGATCATGATGATGATGATGATCATGATGATGATGATGATCATGATGATGATGATGATCATGATGATGATGATGATCATGATGATGATGATGATCATGATGATGATGATGATCATGATGATGATGATGATCATGATGATGATGATGATCATGATGATGATGATGATGATGATGATGATGATGATGATGATAGCCAGGAGGAGCGGGCTTGCGTGAAAAATCTGGTGAAGGACCGATGTCCCCCCAGGCCGCCTGAGCAGTTGCTTATTAGCTTTGCTTCAGCGAAAGAAACTTCCTTCAGCTAGCTCCAGCTAGCTTTCGTGACTACCGCCATGTAGACCCTGAGGTTTCACCGTCAGAGCCTTCAGATTGGCACCCTTCAGCGACGCCTTGCAACCCACTGGACCTTGGCTCACGGGGTCTCGTTATCTTGAAGTTCCCCAGTTTCAAGCAGAGGTTGCTGTGCATCTTTGCAGCCTGGTGTGGATTAAAAACGGAAATCTCCACATGTGCTTCCACGCAATCTTTGCTTTCGTTCTGCAATCTCAACTTGGTTCTCAAGACTTCTCCTTGATCTGCAGGATTTCTGCCTTCGGCAAGGGCAAGCAGCTGAGAATGGATGGAGCCCCAAGCGGTTGGCTGCACCAAATGTCGTAGATTGGGCATGGTGTCGCTGTGTGGTCGACGGGAAAAGCTCAAATGAGCTTGCTCCACATCTAGTAAATCTGTGGTCCCATCAACCAACAAGGTCATCTCATCCACTTCGCTACAAATGTGCAGAAGAGATCTCTCCGAGACATGCGAAGTGGAAGACTGCGAAAATGTTCTGCTTTTGGTCCTGGTTTTGGTTCGAACATTGTTCAGGTCTGTTGGATTCCACCCTCCTCTGCCTGTCCTCACTGCTACTGAGCACGCGTCGCTGTCTTGCTTGAGGGCGAGCAAGTGATAGGTTTCTTCACCTACCATTAGTGGCACATGGAAGAGGTCAACACCCACTCGAGAGAATGTAGAAGATGAAGATCCCAATGCCCCTTGCGAATGCTTCAACGACACTCGCAAGCGAGGAGGGGCACTAATGCTGGATGCTACAGCTTGCCGAGACACAAAGAATTGAAAGCGCTCACGCTCATCTTCAACCAACAACTCATCGAACTTCCGGTTGGAAAAATCTGAGTTGGGGGTCATGAGCAAAGTCTGCAGGCATCCAGCCTTCCCAGAGATTTGCAGCTTGCTGTCTAGCAGGACTTCTCCATCACAAACCCCACGGAGCACCCTTCGAAAACTCAGCACCATAGACTCTGAATTCGTAAGGAGTGCAATGCGGGATCTGTCGTTGAATTCCATGACACCTGCAAGGAAAACGATGAAAGCCGAGATTATCAGCTGCTGCACCAGAGTGACATGTGCAGAAAGTGGATCTACGTTCCAGGCATTCCATGTCTCCATCACACTCAACAGAGCTTGTCCAGGAACACATGTTTGTATATCTACAAATAGTGTTGCAACGGCGAAGCGGACAGAAACAATAATGCCAGTGAGGATGAGCTCGTTCTGACAATCACCACGGTGGCCATGGAGCCAAATAGCCATCAAAACATGCATTGCAAGCAGAAGGAACCTGGATGTGATTTGGTTCAATGGCACCATGTTGGTACTGAACGCCACGTACAACACCCAGGCAAGCATTGAGGAGAAGATGGGCAAGTTGGAGTGCGCATTCTGGTTCCAACGAAGGTGGAGCAACTGGCCCAGGATGCACACCGCTGCGCTGTGTGTGCAAGCTCGGCAAGAGGTATGATATTGTTTCATTCGTGCATCCCATAGAGCTGCTTCCAAGCGTGCGTTTGATCCATCCAGCCCATGCAACACGGCATTTGCCGTACGACGCAGGATAGAGACCATTTCAGAACCAAAGAAACAACCATGGATCACCAGCAACGCGACCCCACTGGTCATCAACACTCCGGACACGTCCCTTATACCGGACAAAATGGCGGCTCAATCTGGTCTCACCTGTTCCGAGATTTGCTCAGGCCTTGAGCCTAGTTACTGAT
>VSDK01009136.1:541158-573658 GCA_009767595.1 Symbiodinium kawagutii | reverse complement strand
GGGCCATGAATCTTCTGCGGTCAGTCTACTTGTTTAGATCTGCTTGCTTGCACATCTGGAGCGCCGCAGTTTTCGTTCCATCGGGGGCAATCCGACTGAAGGCAATGTCACCAACCACAAAATGAATCAAAATGAATCATAATGTCATTGAATTAATGAATCCAATGCACTACTATTTTGCAAGCATTCTGTCAAGAAATGAATTGTAGGCACCTCTTTTGTAATGACCATAATGATGCTGATGTAGCAATGAACAAGCACTATATCCAATGATTTCAGCAGGGCTCCTGTTCTCTCGAGCGGCTCCACCTGCCCTGCCAGCGCCGAAAAAAGCGACTCGTCCACAGAGCTCTCCGACTCACTCGCCTCGGCCTGCAACAGTGCCAATGGTGAAGAGTTCTTATTGGTTCATCACTTAGTCCGTTTAAGACTTATTGGATATAGGACTTATATTTCATCACTTATTGGTTGGTTAATAGGACTTGTTGGTAAATAACACTTGGCTTATAGCACTCAATGGTTAATAGTCATTCAATGGTTAAAAACACTCAATGTTGGTTGAATAACGGACATGTTGGAAAATAACAATTGGCTTACATATCATTTATAAAGTAATAATCCCATTGATACGGTAAACAAACTCGTTGTTATCATTAATGTGTATTACCTATTAATAAGGGACGTTAATCAGTTCATTATCTCAATGTTGGTTGATAAGCTTAATAACACTCAATTATGTAAACACAAGTCTCTCCCAGCATTCCGAGGGAAGAGATGTTGTCAATTAATCAGCAACTATGATAGTGATAAAATAATCAGTCTCAAGACTTGTTACAACTCATAAACAATCATAGTGATTAGATTTTTATCGTTGGCAAATTACAGTTATTGTTGGTTTTTAATGGTTGCGAATAGTGGTTGAAATTGAAATATATAAATAAACAAACAATGATAAGAATAACCATAATGATTTACAGTCAAATCAACACATCTGGTATTTAACCATAGCTGTTACACAAACTGCGGCTGACCGTTTGTGATCATTTCATGTCCTTCATGAACTGTTGTAAACAACTATTCTCCTTTGCAAGTGATGCATTCACGTGCTTACCCGTTCTTGTTGGCTAGCCCCGGCTATTGACTGTTGACTGCCACACATAGATACACATGGCTAGTGACTATTGACTAACATCTATAGAGAGACATGGCTTTTGACTGTTGACCAACACTATTGACTTTGGGCTATTGATAAACATGTTTAGCACTTGCTATTAAGCGGAACTTGACAAGCTTTCCGCAGTTCAGTCACACCCAGCCAACAGTGGTTGGTGCTTGGTGACTATCAAGCTTGTTCCCTCTTCAAAATTGAGGTTAATGGTTAATGCCCCTATCAATCATGTCTGCATAAATCTCATCAACCATCGTTCTGTACCATTCACCATCATTATCCAAAATTCACCAATAGCTTAAGGTTCCTCCTAAAGTCTGTCCAGGTACTTCCAGTGGCCCCCAGATCAGCGGAAAACCCATGGCAACTCCATCGCCCACGGAACGGACGCTAAGCCATGGGCGGTTGTCCGTGGCCATGGCGGAACCTATTGAGTATCCAAGTTCATGGCTGCTACTAAGAGTGAAACTAGTGAAACCACCAGTTTTGGCGGTACACCATTGCATCAACTGATCGTACTTCTGACCATAAATCATACGTATCTTGCTCCAATATCAATGCACATGCTTCAGGGTTCTGACTTTGCAGACTGTCATCTGAGACGAAGAACCGCCACAATTACTGTTGCTATCGCTATCAAAGTTGTCACACCACCATCAGCACCACGACTACTAGTAATCCTGCTGCTGCTGATACTACCACTACCGTTCCAGTACAGTTCTGGACGTGGTTTGTGGCACAAAGCCAAGGTCCCATATTGAAGTGGTTCGATTTCCATCTTCGCTGACCCGTTTTGGCCATCCATTGGTGCATAAATGGAGCCCAGCCTGAGAGCCCAGCCTGGTCTTTCAGCTGGCTAGGCATGGACCGGCATGGAGGATCCACTTCTTTGGCGAGCGCCCACCAGGCACAAGTTGATACTTTTTTCTCAGCCGTAGCATTTGAGGGATATTCACTGAGATATTGATTCTTCATTGACATGCAGCCGCGTATAATATATATATATATATACATATGTATATGTAGAAAAAACACACAAATAAATAAATGAATAAATAAATAGATAGATAAATAAATAAGTAGATAAATAAATAAATAAATAAATAAATAAATAAATATTATAGATAATAGAGAGAAAGATAGATAAAGCAATTAATAAGTAAATCAATGAATAAATGAATAAACAAAATGAATAAAAGATAACATGTAGGATAAATACTTACCATCATACATTCATGTGATATGGTACCAACCCCAAATGTCTACCTTATATATACTATATCATATGTAACATTGATCTACCACTAATAAACACCCTCGACAAGTATGATTATCCTCTATTATCAACCATTGTTAACATTCCTGACCAGTACTAACATGTACTAACCATTATTGTTCACTATTGCTGGTATTGAGCTTTATTAGCCATCATTAAGCATTATTGCCCCATGGGGAATACACTCTTGATGGTCGAACCACATATCGCATGATCTTCTGCACCTCCGAAGCTCTTCCGTTGGCGTCGGCCCCTAAGCGACAACCACCAATCGGTTGGATGTGGGAGATGTTCAGCGGCGTTTCCGTGAATGACTGTGGCAAATCATGGTGAATCATGATGAAGTGATGGATAATTCATGATTCATAAGTGATCTATTGTGGTCAATCATGGTCAATGACGGATAATCATGGTGAATCATGTCTTTGACAATCAGCTAATAAATTGTCAAGCGGTTGATGATGTTAATCAAAACAAAGCGATCTCAGTGGTGCACACTTGGCACTCAGTCAATGACACAAGCTAGTTCTTTTTTAACCAGAAGAAAGAGCTCTGCTGTGTGAAGACTTATCCATATCTCAGGTATGCATTGTGCCATTGGGGCCAGCACTTGCATGTCAACCTGCTACAAGACATACTTCGAACCCAATCCCCAAACGAATGATGCGAAACGAAAGGAAAGCTGTGTGTTTTTCATTTTTTTCAATACCAAAAAAAGTCCGAAGCATACCACTGGTTTTGATGTTCCGAAAAATGCCCTCAGCCGATAGCTCCGATAGCTCCGATAGCTCCGATAGCCCGCCATCGAAAGAAAATTGCCCCACTGATAAAAACGCCTTCCCCACGACACAAAAACTCTGCGCTGTGCCACCAGGTGCGGAGCAACGAGCAGCGAGGTGCGCAAATCAATGGTGGTGAACCACGTCTACTCGTGAAGGACTCATCATCACAATGATTTCATGATGAATACGACTTGTCAACTGATAGTACAATGACTAATCACTAGGACGTGAACTACGGCTTTACTCAGATTGAGGGTTAGCTTGTGAAATATTACTGTGATATAGATCTTAATGGCTCATTTCACTTTGACTTCAACCACGGATCTTCACATTGCAGGCGTCTGCCGTGCTCAAGTACCTAGAGGTGAATCATGTGTACCTGTGGTCACTTTTCTGCAGAGATATCCCCTAGTTCGATTACTTGGTTTATAAGCAGGACCTAATTATAAAGATTTATAATAGGTCTGGCTGAGTAAATTTAATAGTAACTACTATCTATCAAAAACTGGGACCGTTTTTTCAACCCCATTCCAAATCATGACCCGGTTCTGCTGGTTTTCTAAATCCCGGTTCCTATGTTCACTACCCAAAAGGTGCTTGCAGTTCTACCGGCCGAGAATAGGTGGTTTCAATAGTTGAATTGTGACTTGTTGTGAACTTGTTGTCCGCTTGTTGATGAACATTAACCAGCTATCAACTACTAACCGCCATCCACATCATCAAGAACTTCATGAACCATTCTTCATTCATATTACCACTCCAGCATGCCTTTTCATATGACCAGTACCCGCCGTTTACCAGTACCACAGCCATCATTAATCATTAGCAACTATTGTTGGTTGTTTTTGACTACAACCACTAATAACTAATCAATGATTGATTGTCACCAATCGTTTAAATGGCTAAATCATTCTCAACCACTGGTTGCTGTTACTTATTGACCATTGGGAACCACTGATCCACCACCACAAACCAGCTGAACTGCACTAACTATCAACCTTGCAAGTATTGCTAAGCATCACCATGATTGACTACTATACCGTGGTTCACCGGTACTACCATTGACCACGATTGATTCATTGATCAGTTGTTAACCATCATTAATCAGTACTAGCCATTAGCTAACCACTGTTAACCATTAGTACCCACTATTATCCGCTAGTAACCACGGTTCACCATCAGTTCAGCACTGCTTGCTGGTCGTTGACCTGAGCGGCCGGTCCCCGCCTAAAGTCGCCGGCGGCACGGGTAGGCCCAGCGCAGAAGCACCCAGCAGTTCAGTGCAACGCAGCAAGGTTTTCAGTGCCTGGGCAGCAAAAAATGATGATTGATTGACATTGATGGATGAATTAATGATGGATAATTCATGGATATGTGATGGTCAACTCATGGATATTTGATGGTGCATAATGGTCAATTGATGATAAATCGATAGATGCTTGATGATAATCGCCTGATGGATAATACATGGCCAAGTGCTGGTTAATTGATGGTGAATTGATTGTTCGCCGATGTTCAGTACATGTTAAATGGCAGTAAATGATGGGTTGTTCATTTGTGGCTAATTGATATGGTCGTACAGGTCAATCAACAGCAAATAACAGCGGTGAATTAGTGGTGAATGATGGGTAATTGAGGGGTAATTGATGGATATTTGATGGTCGATGGACAATGAGGGCAAAATGATGGTGAATCATTAGCTCTTGTTGATTAATTGTGCTTACTTGACAGTGAGTTGATGGTGAAATGACTTTAGGGTTGATTTATAGTCTGTTGATGGTAAATGGTCTTAAACGATGGTCACATGACTGGTGGTTTAGTGACGCAGTGGCATTGATAATCAATTGCACATAGAGGATCATAGAGGTGCTTATGACATATCTTAATTACTTATAACAGATTAATTGGTGGATACTGATGGTTGATTAGTGGCTGATGCTGTTTAATGGTTCTTGCTGCAGGGTGGCGTCGAAGGGCCGATGAAGCTATGAATGACCGTAATCCATGGTCTTTAATGACCGTTGGTGAGAATTCATGATCTTTTGGACATCTTGAAGTGTCTGGATGTGACAAAGCAACAATGGCTGGCTAGAACTATGATATCCAAGAATCAGCTGTCAGATGAGTTAGTTAAGGATCCAAATTTTGATAGATAGCTACTTATGTAAGCATCAAATAAGCCCATTAGCAACCCTTGACTACGTAAAATGACCCTGATATTTGAGCTACTGAATCAGATGAGCTGCTTAAACTGGTGGTATATTCATGTGCATCTGCCATGAAGGTGACGAATTGTGTTGAGAATACTCCAGATCTTTGGGCACTAAAAGGAGATATTAAAGAGCAAGGAACAATCAATCATATTATAGCCATCATTATCCATCAGTTAGCAAACATAAACCCGATGTAAACGGGAGTCAGCAGCCACTGCTAGCTGGGGTAGAGTCAAGCAGCAAAGGCATTCCAGGATAAGACACTAGCATAGAATTGCTTGTGACAAGTTGCCAGTTGGGTGGGCTTCGAAGCCAACAATCTAATGTTGTTTTGGTACGTACAAGTGCGAATCAAACAAATGGGCAACTTGTTGATGCTCCTGATCCTAATGCTGGTGACTATGATGAAAAGCAAAGAATGAAGATAAAGAAAAAAATCAACGATGAAATGACGCTGAGGATAGTCATGATCATGACGATAATGAAAACCATGACCCAATGACCAACCATGACCATTACCTCCACGGCAAAAACAGCAGAAACAACCACAACCACCACGACGACCACAAACCCGAACGCGACGGCGGCCATCACCTTCAAAATTACGAAAACTATGGCCACAACAACCAGGAAGAACACACACCACGACGATGAATGAAACCTCACCTACAAAAAAACAACCCCAAGGACAAGTTCAAACAGTATGACCGCCATCACAACAACAAATACCTGGATGATGACCACGACGCCAGTGATGACGACGACGACCACCACCACAACAACAACAACAACAACAACAACAACGCTTCGGTTGGCTGTGACCGCGCGCCGTCAGGCGCAAATGTGTGTGTGTGTGTGTGTTTCCAGTGGTTTTTCCAATACTTTGTGCGTTTTGACCATCTTGTGTTTTGTTGTTTTTTTTCGATTTTTTTGCCGACCTCTGTTGCAGCCCAGCTTTTCTTCGCAACACTACAGCCAATCTCTGTCTTTGGTGACATCCAAACAATCAGCTGGCGGGTTTTCCAACGTGGACACTTTGGCCTTTCTGTATTCACCCTCGACCCTGTCCCAACATCGACCCTGTCCCAACATCCTCAACATCCTCAACATCCTCAAACGTGCTTTCGCGTGGTATGCACACACTGCGCAAATTGCATTGAACATCAACATACCCACCACCCCACCCCACACCACCCCCTCCCCCCTGATTCGCAACGCAAAAAGCGCGCGACGACACCCCAACGGAGGGCAGCAACAGCAACAGCAACAGCAACAGCAACAACAACAGCAACAACAACAACAACAACAACAACAACAACAGCAACAGCAACAGCAACAGCAACAGCAACAGCAACAGCAACAGCAACAGCAACAGCAACAGCAACCACAACGACAACCACAACGACAACCACAACGACGACAACAACAACAACAACAACAACAACAACAACAACAACAACAACCGACCCGACGACAAGAAGAACGAGACAACAAATACATCATCAACAACATCAAACGCAACAACTCACTTGATCATTCGTTCCACTGCCACTGTCTTATCGGAACGCATATCCCTACTGCAACCAACAGGCGGGATAGCAGGATCTATCTGCTGGCTTGGCCTCGTTTCTCTTGCCGCTTGCAATTCAGCATCAATAAAATGCATTCAGAGTAGACAACACCTCTAGATCATGTCAGTGTATGAGTGCTGGAGTATTGATGAAAGTATCAGTGCTATAGATGAGAAATTAATCAAAAGCATCACAGTTCATATAGCCGTCTTCGATGCTTTTCCATGACCAAGCTACAGACCTTCCAGTGGCATCAACTGCGAGGGTTCACCAGCGATGGTCAACGACCATCAATGCTCATCCCCAGGGCACATACACCATTAGCAAGCGAATTCACCATGGCAATGAACTGAACTAAATATGCTTAAATATCCATCCATATGTTGACAATTACGCTGAACCAGTAGTGAGTTCACAACAAATGGAACCATTATGCTGGTTCCATACCACGAATTTGATGATCCCATACGGGTGGAAACCATCCAAGAAAGGCCAGTGAATTCACCATTGAATTAACAACCACCATCGAACCATTCGACTGGCCATGAACCAGGGCCACTCACCATCAATCATCAGCTAACCATCAATCAACCATCAATCAACCATCAAACCACCATCAAACCACCATCAAACCATCATTTCACCATCATTTCACCATCAATCAGCTAAGCATCAATCAGCTAAGCATCTCAATGATTGGTATCTCCACCATCAAACCACCAGCATTTCACCCGGTAGCTTCATCTGGCTGGTGGCTTCGCTGGCCTCGTTTTCCGCCTCAGCGGCCTGCTGTCGCTGCCGCGCAGACCGCAGCTGCAGCCTTCTGCACGGAAGCGCTGGGTGAGGGGGAAAGGTTCATGGTTAGTTCATGGTTCTTGGTTGGTTGATGGTTGGTTGATGGTTGGTTGATGGTTGGTTGATGGTTGGTTGATAGCTGATTGCTTGGCTTCGCTTGGTTTCGTGATGATTAATCAATGGTGAAGGTTGGTTGAAGGTTAGTGATGAACTGATGGTTGATCGATGCTTAATGGTTAGTTGAAGGTTGATGGGGAATTGATGATTGATCGATAGTTGCAGGGGGGTTGATAGTTGAATATTTGATTGATGGTTGACGATGGAACAATGGTTTTATGATGGTTTATCAATGCTTAATCGATGGCTAATTGATGGTTGATGCTGGTTAGATAAAGGTTTAGATTGTTGGAGAATATTGTCAATTTGATAATTCATGTTATGGTTAATTTGTGGTTTCTAGCCTGCTTCCGCTCGTGACTTGGTTAGTCACTGGTAAAGTAATAGTTGACCGATGTTAAGGTAATGGATAAGTAATGGTTGAGAACGATTAGCTGATCCTCATGGTTGATGTTTGATTGACCGTTGATGTTTGATGATAAATGGATAGTCAACAATGGAAAATTGGTTTATTCATGGTCAACAATGGTAAATTGAATCTTATGGTTCAAACAAAATTGGTAAACTTTTTGATGATCGTTGTCTTCAATGGATTCTCAACGTTGGTCATCATGATGGGCAACAATACTGCGCAGCCAGTTCATCAGCCGATGGTCACCAGCAGTCCACCATGGCGGTGGTCAAGCATCACGATTCACAATGATCATTGTGGTTAGAAGGGCTGATGACGGTCAATAAGCTGGTCGATGGTAAGCACTGGTCAAGAGTGGTCAATGAGCAACCAGAATGAGGGGTTGAACTATGGTGAGAAATCACAATCAAATTATGATTTGCTACATAGTGGTTGAAAGTGGTTGCTTCTGGATAATAAGGAGGTAGATTCGTGTAATGCCTCATGATGGAAGACAGTAGTGGAGATGGTAAATAGTCACAAATGATCATATTTGGTTGGAAATGTCTGAATCTATAATATACAAAAATCATGACTAATGATTTGGGGAAAAATGGGGGGGATTGTGGTTTCTCATGTCTCACGCGGTTACTGTAGTAATTAGTTAACAATGGCTTACAACATATTGACTGTGGTCATGTAAATGTTAGACAGAATTGTCACTGCATCATTTCTAAATGATGGTAAAATCTAGTGGCGAAGCCCCTTTACAGTGGTCTCTACGAAGGTGTTCAAGGTCGTTTTTCCCCATCAACAAACCGCCTGAGTATGGAATCACGGGAACCTTCAATGCTTGGCAAAACATTGCCAAGGTCAGGCATGAACCCCGCGTCAAAAGATTGGTTCACCAAGAAATTGAACTACCAGTATTGGTTTTCTGACTGACCTTTGGTTCATAGATGACTGACTACTCTTGGTTTCTAGTTCATATCAATAGTGAACATCATTGATTCATTGATTCATTGGTTGCCAGCTCGTATCAACAATGAAAATCATTCATCAATTAATCTACCCAGCAATTATCTTACCAGCAATCAACTATAAATTCTTGACCATTTAACAATTGGTGAACCAGTGAACCGTGAACTATCAACCAGTCAAACCATTGGTTAATTCAATCAACCTTTCAAAGAATATCAACCATCAATGAACCATTGAACCGTTGAACACACTAGCATTGAAGCATTGACGCATTCAATCGGCACGAGCCATTGCCTTCACAAGCAATTCATCGCTAAGCAACAAAGTGAGCATCATCAACGATCAATTCAGCAGAGTATTAGCCATCATTGACCGCCATTATCATTAGCCATCAATAATCCACCTCTCGATTTCCAAGCACCGTCACCAATCTGTCCACCTCAGCTGATCCAGCGGCCAGACTCTCACCCTCCAAAAAAAACAGATGCGTGGTGAAACATGGTGAAACATGGTGAAACGCATATCTTTTGGGCGGACAAGAACGACGTTGACGCATCATGCACAGGGAAATCACGGGTAATCTGGTCATTTGATTGATCGTAGCTCGGTGGCACCCCATGTTAGAACCATCTCAGTGAAGGTCAACCATCAGCATCGTGAAGGTGATCGTCTCTTGGAATCCCATGGAGTCCTGTAGATGGCATTGACGAGACGGCAAACAACAACTTGGCAAGTCATAAGTGATGGTAAATGGATGATTAATGAATGGTGAATGGATGCGTAATGGATGGTTCAAGCTGGCACTGTTCTCGTTATCAGTGTATGATCAATGGATGGGTAATGGATCGTTCAAGCCATGACCAGCCCAAATGAACACTGGTTGCCCCTTGGCATCTCCTGGATGTTCACGAACCAGCACCAATGGCATTTCAAAAAGGTGACTTTCCCAGAGCCTAAGCATGAAATTAACCAACATCAACCAGCTCAATAGCCACAACTCCTCCGACTGAACCATCCTCAACCATTGGTCGCCACTATGAATCAGCGAAGTCTCAACAGTACCAGCTTTGCCACAGTAATTAACTTCTTAACCAACCTTAACCAACCTCAACCAACCTTAACCGACCAACCAACCAGCCAACCAACGGCTCCCCATTGGCACGCGACGGCCCGCCTCAGCACCTCGTTTTCCGCCAGCAGATCCTGCCGCGCGCGGCGCGCAGCCTTGGCTTCCTCTTCCAGCGCCAGGCGTAGGGAGCTCTTCACCGCCTGAGCGTCGGAGGCAACTCGCTGAGCGAAAAAATACAAAGCTTAGTTCAATGCTGACATAGCAATGCTTAGTTCGTATATTCTTATATGTTATTCTTATATGTTATTCTTATATATTCTAGTATATTGTAGTTTATTATAGTTTATGAAATATGGATACAATGTTATATACAATGCACATAAAATATGTTTTGTATACATACACTGCTCGTAGTAATTAGTAGTTATATGTATAGTTATTAGTAGTTCAGTAGTTGTAGTTATACCTATTTATGTACATGTGTCTGAAGAAACGGATTTCTGATTGCATCATGATTTCTATTGAAGACATATTACGTGAGCCGCTTATCAGCTATTCATGTTTCACATCTCATGAGAACAAAAATGTGATGAAGTGATATGAAGTGTGCATTGGTGATTTTTGTGACTGGCAAATCTCAGCCGACAGCCATCACTATCTCCAAGAGGTCGAACATGCCAGAGTTGAACACAATGCAGCGGGGCCCCAGGAATCCCCAAGGGACAAGTCACATTGGATTGATCAAAGTGAACAAAAAATGCCAGCAGATCTACCACGTTAGTGACTCATCGATGCATGTTCAGTTTCGCTTCCCTTCACATCAATTCTGCACTGCGAACCCGTTTTTGCTACTGTACAAAGTCTTCACGGTGAGTGGCAAGCCGCTCTGCCCAGAAATGCTGCTTTTGAAACTTGGGAGTGGGCCCTGAACAGTCAACCGACTCGTTATCCTGTTGGGGTATGCCTGTCCCAGCCCTGTCAAGCAAAATCTTGCAGAGCGATGGGAGCATGGCCATCCCCGAAAACAGGAGCAAGCTCTGACAATGAATCAGCAATGAATCACAGGGTCAAAAGACTCCCCATCTGACAGCTGGGGTCGGAGCCTTGTTAGTTGCACTGTGAATTCACAGGATGACTCAGAAACCACGTGGTGATACGGTCCCCCATTTTGGGGGCACAACACCAACATAGGAAATCGCAACAAAATGGCGCCTGAAGTTCATCGAAAATCAAAATGGTAAGAAGAGCAGCCGACTCAAAATGGATCAATCTTGGTATTTCCAAACACGCATAGCTGGACTGCTGGACCAGAATATATCCCCAAAATTGCGGACTGGTTTCCCTCAAACAAATATAGCTGGACTGCTGGACACCCTCATCTCAATCCCAGTGAGTCTTCCTCGCCGTCGCTGCTTTGCAACGCTCCGCTCCGCCTCGCCGAATGGCTGAAAAAGGCCGCGATGTACTCATCGTGTTGAGCTCCGCTTCAGACACGAGCAGTACATCGTTAAGCCAACTGCTACGCCCAGCTGCTGTGCATTGCTGTGCAACTTGAGTAGTGACAGCGGTGTCACTGAAGAATAGCATAACCTATAGAGCTGGTGTGACGACCAGAAGTAGTCAGTTTTCTGAAAATTTCTGGGGTGCCAACATCCGGGTGAAACAAATCCCCATCCACCAGGTAATCTTCCATCGATCATAGCAATGTGAGCTCTGCTGAGCTGGTCATCTTCACCAGCCACCCTGACCAATTCAGGGCAACCAACCTGGAGTTCCCACTAGGTTTCTAGCTAGACCTCACAATCATGAGGTGCCCCTAGTTGGGCATTGTCACTGATGAAGACACAGATTGTGTTTCAGATTTCTGGATGGATGATGGGGCAATGATGGATAAACAGTCCTTTATAAGCATCCCTAAATCTTGCTATCAGAACCCATTCATACTTCTCAAAAATATACAGGTATACCAGTCAGGTAGTTTCAACCTATGATCACAAATACTTACAAGGTGGGTCCCCAAGCACTCATAAGTTGGTTCAGAAGCGACTTAACTGGGGCAACCACCAGTTTTAGAGGGGTTATGACCCCGTGAAACTGCCGGGGGCCCACCTTCCAATGATGTTTGAACCAATCGTTGATCAATGATGACCCTTCAGCTGCACAGGACAGCGAAGAGCTGGGCGGCACAGCTCAATTGGCGAGCACTTGAGACGCTGTAGCAAAGAGCAGGGCACATAAATAATAACCTGGGTGGATGTTTGGCGGATGTTTGTTGGTGGATGTGTGTTGGTGGATGTGTGTTGGTGGATGTGTGTTGGTGGATGTGTGTGGGTGAATGTGATTTGGTGGATGTGTGTTGGTGGCTGTTTGGTGGATGTGTGTTGGTTGATGTTTGGCGGATGCTAGTGGATGTTGGTGGATATCCGTGGATGTTGGTGGATATCCGTGGATGTTGGTGGATATCCGTGGATGTTGGTGGATATCCGTGGATGTTGGTGGATATCCGTGGATGTTGGTGGATATCCGTGGATGTTGGTGGATATCCGTGGATGTTGGTGGATATCCGTGGATGTTGGTGGATATCCGTGGATGTTGGTGGATATCCGTGGATGTTGGTGGATATCCGTGGATGTTGGTGGATATCCGTGGATGTTGGTGGATATCCGTGGATGTTGGTGGATATCCGTGGATGTTGGTGGATATCCGTGGATGTTGGTGGATATCCGTGGATGTTGGTGGATATCCGTGGATGTTGGTGGATATCCGTGGATGTTGGTGGATATCCGTGGATGTTGGTGGATATCCGTGGATGTTGGTGGATATCCGTGGATGTTGGTGGATATCCGTGGATGTTGGTGGATATCCGTGGATGTTGGTGGATATCCGTGGATGTTGGTGGATATCCGTGGATGTTGGTGGATATCCGTGGATGTTGGTGGATATCCGTGGATGTTGGTGGATATCCGTGGATGTTGGTGGATATCCGTGGATGTTGGTGGATATCCGTGGATGTTGGTGGATATCCGTGGATGTTGGTGGATATCCGTGGATGTTGGTGGATATCCGTGGATGTTGGTGGATATCCGTGGATGTTGGTGGATATCCGTGGATGTTGGTGGATATCCGTGGATGTTGGTGGATATCCGTGGATGTTGGTGGATATCCGTGGATGTTGGTGGATATCCGTGGATGTTGGTGGATATCCGTGGATGTTGGTGGATATCCGTGGATGTTGGTGGATATCCGTGGATGTTGGTGGATATCCGTGGATGTTGGTGGATATCCGTGGATGTTGGTGGATATCCGTGGATGTTGGTGGATATCCGTGGATGTTGGTGGATATCCGTGGATGTTGGTGGATATCCGTGGATGTTGGTGGATATCCGTGGATGTTGGTGGATATCCGTGGATGTTGGTGGATATCCGTGGATGTTGGTGGATATCCGTGGATGTTGGTGGATATCCGTGGATGTTGGTGGATATCCGTGGATGTTGGTGGATATCCGTGGATGTTGGTGGATATCCGTGGATGTTGGTGGATATCCGTGGATGTTGGTGGATATCCGTGGATGTTGGTGGATATCCGTGGATGTTGGTGGATATCCGTGGATGTTGGTGGATATCCGTGGATGTTGGTGGATATCCGTGGATGTTGGTGGATATCCGTGGATGTTGGTGGATATCCGTGGATGTTGGTGGATATCCGTGGATGTTGGTGGATATCCGTGGATGTTGGTGGATATCCGTGGATGTTGGTGGATATCCGTGGATGTTGGTGGATATCCGTGGATGTTGGTGGATATCCGTGGATGTTGGTGGATATCCGTGGATGTTGGTGGATATCCGTGGATGTTGGTGGATATCCGTGGATGTTGGTGGATATCCGTGGATGTTGGTGGATATCCGTGGATGTTGGTGGATATCCGTGGATGTTGGTGGATATCCGTGGATGTTGGTGGATATCCGTGGATGTTGGTGGATATCCGTGGATGTTGGTGGATATCCGTGGATGTTGGTGGATATCCGTGGATGTTGGTGGATATCCGTGGATGTTGGTGGATATCCGTGGATGTTGGTGGATATCCGTGGATGTTGGTGGATATCCGTGGATGTTGGTGGATATCCGTGGATGTTGGTGGATATCCGTGGATGTTGGTGGATATCCGTGGATGTTGGTGGATATCCGTGGATGTTGGTGGATATCCGTGGATGTTGGTGGATATCCGTGGATGTTGGTGGATATCCGTGGATGTTGGTGGATATCCGTGGATGTTGGTGGATATCCGTGGATGTTGGTGGATATCCGTGGATGTTGGTGGATATCCGTGGATGTTGGTGGATATCCGTGGATGTTGGTGGATATCCGTGGATGTTGGTGGATATCCGTGGATGTTGGTGGATATCCGTGGATGTTGGTGGATATCCGTGGATGTTGGTGGATATCCGTGGATGTTGGTGGATATCCGTGGATGTTGGTGGATATCCGTGGATGTTGGTGGATATCCGTGGATGTTGGTGGATATCCGTGGATGTTGGTGGATATCCGTGGATGTTGGTGGATATCCGTGGATGTTGGTGGATATCCGTGGATGTTGGTGGATATCCGTGGATGTTGGTGGATATCCGTGGATGTTGGTGGATATCCGTGGATGTTGGTGGATATCCGTGGATGTTGGTGGATATCCGTGGATGTTGGTGGATATCCGTGGATGTTGGTGGATATCCGTGGATGTTGGTGGATATCCGTGGATGTTGGTGGATATCCGTGGATGTTGGTGGATATCCGTGGATGTTGGTGGATATCCGTGGATGTTGGTGGATATCCGTGGATGTTGGTGGATATCCGTGGATGTTGGTGGATATCCGTGGATGTTGGTGGATATCCGTGGATGTTGGTGGATATCCGTGGATGTTGGTGGATATCCGTGGATGTTGGTGGATATCCGTGGATGTTGGTGGATATCCGTGGATGTTGGTGGATATCCGTGGATGTTGGTGGATATCCGTGGATGTTGGTGGATATCCGTGGATGTTGGTGGATATCCGTGGATGTTGGTGGATATCCGTGGATGTTGGTGGATATCCGTGGATGTTGGTGGATATCCGTGGATGTTGGTGGATATCCGTGGATGTTGGTGGATATCCGTGGATGTTGGTGGATATCCGTGGATGTTGGTGGATATCCGTGGATGTTGGTGGATATCCGTGGATGTTGGTGGATATCCGTGGATGTTGGTGGATATCCGTGGATGTTGGTGGATATCCGTGGATGTTGGTGGATATCCGTGGATGTTGGTGGATATCCGTGGATGTTGGTGGATATCCGTGGATGTTGGTGGATATCCGTGGATGTTGGTGGATATCCGTGGATGTTGGTGGATATCCGTGGATGTTGGTGGATATCCGTGGATGTTGGTGGATATCCGTGGATGTTGGTGGATATCCGTGGATGTTGGTGGATATCCGTGGATGTTGGTGGATATCCGTGGATGTTGGTGGATATCCGTGGATGTTGGTGGATATCCGTGGATGTTGGTGGATATCCGTGGATGTTGGTGGATATCCGTGGATGTTGGTGGATATCCGTGGATGTTGGTGGATATCCGTGGATGTTGGTGGATATCCGTGGATGTTGGTGGATATCCGTGGATGTTGGTGGATATCCGTGGATGTTGGTGGATATCCGTGGATGTTGGTGGATATCCGTGGATGTTGGTGGATATCCGTGGATGTTGGTGGATATCCGTGGATGTTGGTGGATATCCGTGGATGTTGGTGGATATCCGTGGATGTTGGTGGATATCCGTGGATGTTGGTGGATATCCGTGGATGTTGGTGGATATCCGTGGATGTTGGTGGATATCCGTGGATGTTGGTGGATATCCGTGGATGTTGGTGGATATCCGTGGATGTTGGTGGATATCCGTGGATGTTGGTGGATATCCGTGGATGTTGGTGGATATCCGTGGATGTTGGTGGATATCCGTGGATGTTGGTGGATATCCGTGGATGTTGGTGGATATCCGTGGATGTTGGTGGATATCCGTGGATGTTGGTGGATATCCGTGGATGTTGGTGGATATCCGTGGATGTTGGTGGATATCCGTGGATGTTGGTGGATATCCGTGGATGTTGGTGGATATCCGTGGATGTTGGTGGATATCCGTGGATGTTGGTGGATATCCGTGGATGTTGGTGGATATCCGTGGATGTTGGTGGATATCCGTGGATGTTGGTGGATATCCGTGGATGTTGGTGGATATCCGTGGATGTTGGTGGATATCCGTGGATGTTGGTGGATATCCGTGGATGTTGGTGGATATCCGTGGATGTTGGTGGATATCCGTGGATGTTGGTGGATATCCGTGGATGTTGGTGGATATCCGTGGATGTTGGTGGATATCCGTGGATGTTGGTGGATATCCGTGGATGTTGGTGGATATCCGTGGATGTTGGTGGATATCCGTGGATGTTGGTGGATATCCGTGGATGTTGGTGGATATCCGTGGATGTTGGTGGATATCCGTGGATGTTGGTGGATATCCGTGGATGTTGGTGGATATCCGTGGATGTTGGTGGATATCCGTGGATGTTGGTGGATATCCGTGGATGTTGGTGGATATCCGTGGATGTTGGTGGATATCCGTGGATGTTGGTGGATATCCGTGGATGTTGGTGGATATCCGTGGATGTTGGTGGATATCCGTGGATGTTGGTGGATATCCGTGGATGTTGGTGGATATCCGTGGATGTTGGTGGATATTGGTGGATGTTGGTGGATGCTGGTGGGTGTTGGTGGATGTTGGTGGATGTTGATGGATATTGGTGGATGTTGGTGGTTGTTGGTGGATGCTGATGGATGTTGGTGGAGCCACTAATCTTAAAAATCTGTGTATCAATCAACCATGCAAAGTCGGGAAAATCGGAACCCCGACTAGCTTGTGTTTCTGGTCATCCCCCTTGGTCAGCCACTATTAACCATGCTTGACCATCGAAAATCACACGGTTTCCCTGAATCAAGCCACCAACTAATCCGACTGGCAACACATTTTGGAGACCTGAAAAATCCGAAGTCGTACTCCCTGGATGTAGAAGCCGGCCTCGCTTTGCACAATGTACTGTACGACATATTGCCTGCGCAACGGAGGCACCAGGCATAAAACACGAGTCAGCATTCACCAGCCGTAACCACTCAAGTTGTATTCCAGCTTGATAAGGGCTTCTAAAGCATAGGAACCCCCAAGTTCTGGCTGGTTTATTACTATGACTAAGCGCCATATTACTAATCACTCCGCCATTTCGATGAACAAGTGACCTGAGCCAAAAATCATGGCGATGCTAATTGAATCACAACCACAAACTACAGCAGCGTGACCATACCACAGCGTCCACAATTACAACAACCACAAGCACAAGCACAAGAAGAACAACAAAAAAAAGAAGATTAGCATATTTAGCATCTCATACTCTTGGTATCTCTTGGTGATCACCGGTACTTACATGTTTTGGCATCAACAAGTGCAGCCTCTCCAGATCCATCCAGGCAGGGAGAGACGGGCCGCTTCCAGTGTTCTCAAACTGCCAAGAATTGACCAATGGCGCTACTCTGGAGGCCTTCTCTGTCACTGCCGCTGCACGCATCAAGGTGTAGAGAAATGCTGCAATGGGTGGAAGGGACCAGAAATATTGGATGATGAAGCCAAAACCACTAGGCACATCAACATCGCTGCGGACAAAGCTCACTTCGATCAGATACAGCAGAGAAGCGCCAGATGCGCAGCCCAGCAGCAACAAAGATCTACTTAACTTCGCGGAGACATGGCGCAACATGGCCTGCAACACGTTCCATTCCGCCAAGGCTTCTTTCACATCCATGGCTCGGAAAAAGTTCACGGAGAAGCTATCGATGGCCAATTCTAAACCCGAAAGGACATGAAGTTCGAAATACACCACACCTGTGAAGATCATTGAGGCCAGGCAGAATGAGAGGCTGAGAACCAAGTCTTCCGGTGAAATCGTGATCTGCAAGAAAACCAGGCCGCGTGACAAGCACATGAACACCAGACAAGTGGAAGCTTCCAAAAGACGTCGTCCAGATTTCCGCCTCCATTCATTGATAAATCCTGCATTCCTGGCGTAGAGATCTAGGCCATGCTCATGGTCACTAATCAAATCTTCCACATCTCCAAGCATCCAAACACTCATGGCCACTGACGCCATGAAGCAGGTGGTGGTCACTGCAACATCGGTCCCATCCAATCCAACCGCTCCAAACCAAACGGGAAGCACCAGACCTCCCACGAAGAACAAGACCTCGGCACTTCAAAAAAAACTCATGGCACATCTGGTTCAACGCAGCCGATGGTTCAACATGGCGGGATTGCACCCCAATGTGCCGGCCAAACACGAGCCATAAGCCATACATCTACATAAAACAAACATGTTACTTTGTGACTTTGAAAATTCATAGTCAATAAATCCACATCTGCATTGATGGGTGTCGCTTGGTTCACCAACGTAGCGGCCGCCGCTGATTGGTTCACACGAGTTTGCCAAGGGCAATCCTAGTTGCACGAGCAATGGTGAACTGGCTTCCATGTGAGTGGTGAAAATGAGCATATGTATTTGTAAATACATCTTTTAGATAAATACATGTGTGCACAATACAAGAGTATATATGTATATATCACCCATTTACATATATATATATATATATATACATATGGATACTCGGATTCATGCCCAACACTGTTGCTTAGCTCCTGCTTGGTTGGATACAAACTGTCGCTCTACTGCCATGTGACACCATGCTATGTTGCCATGATGATCTCATCACAAGATACCATACAAGAAAATATCCCAAGTAGCCTGGTGATACCGATTCTTCTTGCGCATAGCCAATTAAGCCATATCGAATTGGTTGCACTGATTTGATGCGCAAATGAAAAGGGTTCTTCCACATGACTCTACTGACCATCAACAACTTGCACTCCTTGATTGTACACGTTCCCTAGTTCCAGCATATTCAGGAACCTCCGCTACATCTGCCCCACACATCTTTACAAGTTCCTGAATCTAAAGCACCTTGGAGAATACATTGTGATCGACTGAGTTTGGAGAATACTTTCAAGCGCGCAGCATGGTTGGTTTCCAATGGCCCAAAATTGCATCGTTTCACGAATGACTGTACCAGCTTAGAGTCTTCTAGTGGTGGGGAAGCTCCAAAAAAACACCTCCTGGCCGTTGAGACTTGTGAATGCGTAAGCAGGGTCAAGGTCTCACTGGGAAAGGGGACCTGGTTAAGGTGGCAGCCCGGACTCCTGAACCGAGGTTGTAGCCCACATAATACAGTCCACAGTTGATCTCTAGATATGACTAGTCATGCCAAACATTAGCGCGTCATTACTAAGCATCGCTAACCTTTGCCATTTGCCCGTTATTGACAAACTGGGAAAACCCATCAAAAACCATGGTCAAAGATGCTTTCCATCAGTTTTTGCTCCCAGAAAAAATGCATGGTTTCACGGCCAGACTACCAGCAAGCACCAACGCCATAGATCGTACCAGCTCCGCACGATTCCAGCCGCAACCAGCCAAGCCCTTGCACCACAAGGCAAGCCACCTGGAGTGTCCAAGTTAGGAGTCTCGGGCTCCTTTCTCATGGAAAACCAATCTCAGTGATACGTTTGAAAGATCTCTTGACTGCTAGACTGCTCCCAACTGCTCCCAACTGCTCCCAACTGCTCCCAACTGCCCCTTGATGCGAACACCTTGTGGACTCTCCAGAACCCTGTGGCTCCCGACCTTGAAACTCGGCACTCGGCACTTCGCCGTAGCCTGGTGACGTTGGAGTCCTGCTCCCCAGGGCTGCACTGACCTGCGCGTTGTAGTTGTTACGCAGCTCGTCGAGGGACAGCCTGTGGGTCTTGGACAGCACCGCATCTTTACCTCGGCCCCAAACGCGTTGCCTCTGTTGATCAACATCCGAATTCCCTGGAAACAGTGGTTACCACGTGAATTGGATTTGAATCGTGGTTGATGACTTCAAAAAATCCTGTGGTTACCACGTGAATTCGATTTGAATCGTAGTTGATGACTTCAAAAAATCCTGTGGTTACCACGTGAATTCGATTTGAATCGTGGTTGATGACTTCAAAAAATCCTGTGGTTACCACGTGAATTCGATTTGAATCGTGGTTGATGACTTCAAAAAATCCTGTGGTTACCACGTGAATTTGATTTGAATCGTAGTTGATGACTTCAAAAAATTCTGTGGTTACCACGTGAATTCGATTTGAATCGTAGTTAGTGACTTTAAAAAATCCTGTGGTTACCACGTGAATTCGATTTGAATCGTGGTTGATGACTTCAAAAAATCCTGTGGTTACCACGTGAATTTGATTTGAATCGTAGTTGATGACTTCAAAAAATTCTGTGGTTACCACGTGAATTCGATTTGAATCGTAGTTGACGACTTCAAAAAATCCTGTGGTTACCACGTGAATTCGATTTGAATCGTGGTTGATGACTTCAAAAAATCCTGTGGTTACCACGTGAATTTGATTTGAATCGTAGTTGATGACTTCAAAAAATTCTGTGGTTACCACGTGAATTCGATTTAAATCGTGGTTGATGACTTGAAAAATCTTGCGGTTACCATGTGAAATCGATTTGAATTGTGGTTGATGACTTCAAAAAATCCTGTGGTTACCACGTGAATTCGATTTGAATCGTGGTTGATGACTTCAAAAAATCCTGTGGTTACCACGTGAATTTGATTTGAATCGTAGTTGATGACTTCAAAAAATTCTGTGGTTACCACGTGAATTCGATTTAAATCGTGGTTGATGACTTGAAAAATCTTGCGGTTACCATGTGAAATCGATTTGAATTGTGGTTGATGACTTCAAAAAATCCTGTGGTTACCACGTGAATTCGATTTGAATCGTGGTTGATGACTTCAAAAAATCCTGTGGTTACCACGTGAATTTGATTTGAATCGTAGTTGATGACTTCAAAAAATTCTGTGGTTACCACGTGAATTCGATTTAAATCGTGGTTGATGACTTGAAAAATCTTGCGGTTACCATGTGAAATCGATTTGAATTGTGGTTGATGACTTCAAAAAATCCTGTGGTTACCACGTGAATTCGATTTGAATCGTGGTTGATGACTTCAAAAAATCCTGTGGTTACCACGTGAATTCGATTTGAATCGTGGTTGATGACTTCAAAAAATCCTGTGGTTACCACGTGAATTCGATTTGAATCGTGGTTGATGACTTCAAAAAATCCTGTGGTTACCACGTGAATTCGATTTGATTCGTGATTAATGACTTCAAATTACACCAGCATAGACCCCAGATAGCGGGCGCATTGCGCACAAAGATTTCCTGGGTGTGTACCATAAACCTGCGTTTTGAATTGCATGGTTTGTTTACAGAAATATTTTCGTTTTCATACATCTTAGGTAGATTTTTTTAACCCACCCTGCACAGTATTTTTCAAAGATCGGGAAGACAAAGGGGAGACAAAGGGGAGACAAAAGAGAGACAAAGGCGAGACAAAGGCGAGACAAAGGGAGACAAAGGGAGACAAGCATGAGCAGCGGCAGAACAGCGGCAAACAAAGTGCCGATCCAGAGCCACAAGGGAGACAAAGGGGAGACAAAGAGAAGACAAAGGGGAGACAAAGGCGAGACAACGGGAGACAAGAATGAGCAGCGGCAGGGCAGCGGCAAACAAAGCGCCCATCCAGAGCCACAAGGGAGACAAGGGGGAGTGGGGACAAGCATGAGCAGCGGCAGAGCAGCGGCAGAGAAAACGCCGATCCAGAGCCACAAGGGAGACAAGGGGGAGTGGGGACAAGCATGAGCCGCGGCAGAGCAGCGGCAAACAAAGCGCCCATCCAGAGCCACAAAGGAGACAAGGGGGAGTGGGGACAAGCATGAGCCGCGGCAGAGCAGCGGCAAACCAAAGCGCCGATCCAGAGCCACAAGGGAGACAAAAGAAAAACAAAGAGAGACAAACGGAGACAAAAGGAGACAAGCATGAGCAGCGGCAGAGCAGCGGCAAACAAAAGCGTCGATTCGAGGCCCTACCATGGAGAACCCCTTATAGCTTGTCAGCTATCTGGGGAAAAAGGGGGGACAAAGGGGAGACAAGCATAAGCAGCAGCAGAACAGCGGCAAACAAAGCGCTGATCCAGAGCCACAAGGGAGACAAAGGGGAGACAAAGGGAGACAAGCACAAGCAGCGGCAGAGCGGCAAACCAAAGCGCCGATCCAGAGCCACAAGGGAGACAAAGGGGAGACAAAGGGGAAACAAAGAGGAGACAAAGGAGAGACAAAGGGGAGACAAAGGGGAGACAAAGGGAGACAAGCATGAGCAGCGGCAGAGCAGCGGCAGACCAAAGTGCGATCCAGAGCCACAAGGGAGACAAAGGGGAGACAAAGGGAGACAAAGGAAGACAAAGGGAGACAAAGGGAGACAAGCCTGAGCAGCGGCAGAGCAGCGGCAAACCAAAGCGCGGATCCAGAGCCACAAGGGAGACAAAGGGGAGACAAAAGGGAGACAAGCATAAGCCAGGGCAGAGCAGCGGGCAGAGCAGCGGCAAACCAAAGCGCCGATCAAAAGCCCTACCATAGAGAAGTAAGAACCCCTTATAGCTTGTCAGCTATCTGGGCAAAAATCTTGCGGTTATTACGTGAATTTGATTTGAATCGTAGTTGATGACTTCAAAAAATCCTGTGGTTACCACGTGAATTCGATTTGAATCGTAGTTGATGACTTCAAAAAATCCTGTGGTTACCACGTGAATTCGATTTGAATCGTAGTTGATGACTTCAAAAAATCCTGCGGTTACCACGTGAATTCGATTTGAATCGTAGTTGATGACTTCAAAAAATCCTGTGGTTACCACGTGAATTCGATTTGAATCGTGGTTGATGACTTCAAAAAATCCTGTGGTTACCACGTGAATTCGATTTGAATCGTAGTTGATGACTTCAAAAATTCCTGTGGTTACCACGTGAATTCGATTTGAATCGTAGTTAGTGACTTTAAAAAATCCTGTGGTTACCACGTGAATTCGATTTGAATCGTGGTTGATGACTTCAAAAAATCCTGTGGTTACCACGTGAATTCGATTTGAATCGTGGTTGATGACTTCAAAAAATCCTGTGGTTACCACGTGAATTCGATTTGAATCGTGGTTGATGACTTCAAAAAATCCTGTGGTTACCATGTGAAATCGATTTGAGTCGTGGTTGATGACTTCAAAAAATCCT
Organism: Symbiodinium kawagutii; assembly: GCA_009767595.1. Classification (NCBI taxonomy): domain Eukaryota; class Dinophyceae; order Suessiales; family Symbiodiniaceae; genus Symbiodinium; species Symbiodinium kawagutii. The sequence goes on along the minus strand of VSDK01009136.1, from coordinate 550,008 downwards.
GAATTACCATGTGAATTCAATTTGAACCGTGGTTGATGACTTCAAAAAATCAAGAACTACATTCACATGGTATTTCTCTCGATGGATTCCCATAGAAATAGATCATTGAATGATCAACAAGTTGATCAAACAGCGTTTTTGGTCATGGTCAGGTTAGGCACTGAGATTCGAACCGATGATTGTCTATCCTTCCCTACTAGTGGCTTAATAATGGCTAGAAATAGTAGAAATGGTGGAACACAAAAGTAGTCATTGTATGCTTTCTGTAAGAATTTATGTACTAGTGGCAGTACCACCTGACAATGATGGTTCGGTGGCGAAGTTTGTTCTGGTGGACCAAAACCCATCGTTGCGTATGCCTTGAGGACCTGCACCCATCTTAGCCACGCAGAACGGCATTGGTTTCTCTGATTGAAGGATTTGTTGGATCAAAGTGGTCTCCAGCGCCAACGAGCACTTGGTGCAAGTTGCGGATAGTTGCGGTGCAAGTTACTGGATGGTCTGGATCTCACGGGTTCAGCTGGAATCTCCCCAGAAAGCTCAGCAGCAAGATCATGAAAGCTGTCTCTCAGCGAAGTCGTGCGACCTCGCAACAGCTGCCTGGCCATCAGACCTGTGCCGCAGAGGCAAAATCCTGAAGTAGACTGGGTAGCATGTTGTGCGGGTGCAGGATCAAAAAAAATAAACACCCTCAGAGCGTTGAAACTGCCAAGGCTACCCACCGGGAACCCGCATCAAAAAAATGACACCAGCATAGACCCCAGATAGAGGGTGGATTTTTTCATAGAAAGGGGAGTCATATGGGAGACAAAGGGATAACAAAGGGAGACAAGCATCAGTAGCGGCAGAGCAGCGGCAAACCAAGCACCGATCCAGAGCCACAAGGGAGACAAAGGGGAAACAAAGGGGAAACAAAGGGAGACAAAGGGAGACAAAGGGAGACAAGCACGAGCAGCGGCAGAGCAGCGGCAAAAAAAACGCCGATTTAAGGCCCTACCATAGAGAAGCAAAAGCCCCTTATACCTTGTCAGCTATCTGGGGAACAAAGGGCGAACAAAAGGGGAGACAAAGGGGAGACAAGCATGAGCAGCGGCAGAACAGCGGCAAACAAAGCGCCGATCCAGAGCCACAAGGGAGATTACACCAGCATAGACCCCAGATAGCGGGCGCATTGGGCACAAGGATTTCCAGGGTGCGTGCCATAAACCTGTGTTTTGAATTGCATGGTTTGTTTACAATAATATTTTCATAGATCTTAAGTTGCGCATTTTTATCCGAAAGGATTCTTTTGAGTCAAGCAGTTGAACAGCTCAGCACAGAAAGGAAATCTTTGTACAGGGCCAACAGTTCAACAAGGGAGACAAAGGAAGACAAAGGGAGACAAGCATGAGCAGCAGCAGAGCAGCAGCAAACAAAGCGACGATCCAGAGCCACAAGGAAGACAAAGGGGAGACAAAAAGCAGACAAAAGGGAGACAAAGGGGAGACAAAGGCGAGACAAAGGCAGACAAGCATGAGTAGCGGCAGGGCAGCGGCAAAAAAGCCCCGATCCAGAGCCACAAAAAGGACAAAGGAAAAACAAAAGGGAGACAAAGGGGACACAAGCGTGAGCAGCGACAGAGCAGCGACAAACATAGCGCCAATCCAGGCGCCGATCCAGAGCCACAAGGGAGACAAAGGGGAGACAAAGGCGAGACAAAGGGGAGAAACAGGGGAGACACGGGCGAGATAAACAGAGACAAGCATAAGCAGGGGCAGAGCAGCGGCAAACAAAGCGCCGATCCAGAGCCACAAAGAACACAAAGGAAAGACAAAGGGGAGACAAAGGGGAAACAAAGGCCAAACACCGGGGAGACAAGCATGAGCAGCAGCAGAGCAGCAGCGCCGATCCAGAGCCACAAAGGCGACAAAGAAAACAAAAGGGAAACAAAGGGGGGTGACAAAGGGACGACAAAGTGGAGACAAAGGGCGGCACAAAGGGAAGACAAAGGGCAAACGAAGACAAAGGCGAGACAAAGGGAGACAAGCATGAGCAACGGCAGAGCATTGGCAAACGAAGCGCCGATCCAGAGCCACAAGGGAGACAAAAGGGAAACAAAGAGAGACAAACGGAGACAAAAGGAGACAAGCATGAGCAGCGGCAAAGCAGCGGCAAAAAAAAGCGCCGATTCGAGGCCCTACCATAGAAACGTAAGAACCCCTTATAGCTTGTCAGCTATCTGGGGAAAAAGGAGGACAAAGGGGAGACAAGCATAAGCAGCGGCAGAGCAGCGGCAAACAAAGCGCTGATCCAGAGCCACAAGGAAGACAAAAAAGAGACAAAGGGCAGACAAAGGGGAGACAAAGGGGAAACAAAGGGGAAACAAAGGGGAGACAAAGGCAAGACAAAGGCAGACAAGCATGAGCAACGGCAGGCCAGCGGCAAACAAAGCGCCGATCCGGAGCCACAAGGGAGGCAAAAGGGAAACAAGCATGAGCAGCGGCAGAGCAGCGGCAAAAAAAAGCGCCGATTCGAGGCCCTACCATAGAAACGTAAGAACTCCTTATAGCTTGTCAGCTATCTGGGGAAAAATGATAAGCATCAAAAACATTGCACCAGCATAGACCCCAGATAGCGGGCATTGCGCACAAAGATTTGCAGGGTATGTACCATGAACCTGCGTTTTGAATTGCATGGTTTGTTTGCAGAAATTTTTCCATAGATCTTAGGTTGCGTGCTTTTATCCCGCCCTGTGCAATTTTTTCATAGCTCGGGGAGACAAAGAGAAAAACAGAGGTAAGGAAAAGGCGAAACAAAGGGAGACAAGCATGAGCAGCGGCAGAGCAGCGGCTAACAAAGCGCCCTTCCAGAGCCACAAGCGAGACAAAGGCGAGACAAAGGGGAAACAAAGGCGAGACAAAGGCGAGACAAAGCGAGACAAGCATGAGCAGCGGCAGAGCAGCGGCAAACAAAGTTCCGATTCAGAGCCACAACGGAGACAAAGGGGAGACAAAGCGGAGACAAAGGGGAGACACAGGGAGACAAGCACGAGCAGCTGCAGGGCAGCGGCAAACAAAGCACCGATCCAGAGCCACAAGGGAGACAAAGGAAAGACAAAGGGGAGTCAAAGGCAAGACAAAGGGAGACAAGCATGAGCAGCGGCAGAGTAGCGGCAAAACAAAATGCCGATTCAGAGCCACAAGGGAGACAAAGGGGAAACAAAGCGGAGACAAAGGGGAGACACAGGGAGACAAGCATGAGCAGCAGGAGAGCAGCGGCAAACAAAGCGCCGATCCAGAGCCACAAGGGAGACAAAGGAAAGACAAAGGGGAGACAAAGGCGAGACAAGGGGAGACAAGCATGAGCAGCGGCAGGGCAGTGGCAAACAAAGCGCCGATTGAAGGCCCTTCTATAGAGAAGTAAGAACCCCTTATAGCTTCTCAGCTACCTGGGAAACAAAGGAGAGACAAAGGGGAGAGAAAGTGGAGACAAAGGGGAGACAAAGGGGAGACAAGCATGACCGGCAGAGCAGCGGCAAACAAAGCGCCGATCCAGAGCCACAAGGGAAAAAAAGGTGAAACAAAGGGGAGACAATGGGAAACAAAGGGCAGACAATGGGAAACAAAGGGGAGACAAAGGCAAAAGGGAGACAAGCATAAGCAGCGGCAGAGCAGCGGCAAACAAAGCACCGATCCAGAGCCACAATGTCACAAGGGAGACAAAAAAAGACAAAGGGGAAACAAGCATGAGCAGCGGCACAGAAGGAGCAAACAAAGCGCCGATCCAGAGCCATAAGGGAAACAAAGGGGAGACGAAGGGGAAACAAGCATGAGCAGCGGCAGAGCAGCGGCAAACAAAACGCCGATCCAGAGCCTCAAGGGAGACAAAGGACAGACAAAGGACAGACAAAGGGGAGACAAAGGGAAGACAAGGGGAAGACAAAGGAAAGACAAAGGGGAGCCAAAGGCAAGACAAAGGGAGACAAGCATGAGCAGCGGCAGAGCAGCGGCAAACAAAACGCCGATCCAGAGCCTCAAGGGAGACAAAGGACAGACAAAGGACAGACAAAGGGGAGACAAAGGGAAGACAAGGGGAAGACAAAGGAAAGACAAAGGGGAGCCAAAGGCAAGACAAAGGGAGACAAGCATGAGCAGCGGCAGAGCAGCGGCAAAAACATTGCCGATTCGTGGCCATACCATAGAGAAGTAAGAACCCCTTATAGCTTGTCAGCTATCTGGGGAAAAATAAATGCTTTCAGAGTGCTGAAGCTGCCGGGGCTCCCCGCTAAGGACCGGAACTGAAAAAAATCACGGTGCCAGAAAACCCCTGCATTTTTCCACAGTATTTTCAGCGTTTGGGACATCTGACGTTTCTTTCGCCATGGCATTTGCAGCATCTGCAAAAATCTACCTTCAATTTTCTATGGTATGCGCGAGATTTGAAACATCATGTTTTTCCCACGCTTTGGCATTTGGAGGGCTTGGGGTATCTTAGCTTCCATTTTCCACGGTATCTGCAACGTTTGGGATATCCTAGTTCCTCATGTTCAATGGACTTGCAAGAAACGACGGTTTATGGTTTCAAGGCTTATGGCTTATGGCTTCTGATTTGAGCTTAAAGCTTTTATGTTTATGGTTTTAGGGTTGGTGATTTTTATGGTGGAGCTGTGGTGGTTTTTTAGACTGCTGAAACTGTTGAAGATATCCACCGGGGACCTGGGTCGCAAAAATCACACGATGCCAGCAAAACCTTTCATTTTCCGGAATATTTACGGCATTTGGGACACCTGACGTTTTATTTTGCAGCATCTGCAAAACATGTGCCTTTAATTTTCTACGGAACGCGCGCGCTTTGAGACATCGTGCTTTTCCCTTCCTATGGTATGTGGAAGGTTTGAAATATTTGGCCTTCCATTTTCAATGGTATTTTCAGCTTTGCTGGTTGGTGGTTGGCGGTGGTGGTGCTGCTGCCGACTTCGTCGGGCGAAACCTTAAAAATGACAGGCGCGGTATTGGAGACACAATGCAGATTTCGTGGCAGGCGCAGCGCGGGAGGGGGGGATCGGCGGGGAACAAGGGCGCAGCGCCTCCCCCCGAAGCGCATCACAAAAACGAAATGTTTTTCCTGAATTGCTTTTCTTCCTTCCTTGCTTCATTCCTTTCTTCCTTCCTTGCTTCCATCCTTGCTTCCTTTCTTCCTTCCTTGCTTCCTTCCTTTCTTCCTTCCTTGTTCCTCCGTTCCTTTCTCTCTTCCTTCCTTTCTTCCTTTCTTCCTTCTTTGTTCCTCCGTTCCTTTCTCCCTTCCTTCCTTTCTTCCTTTTTTCCTTCTTTGTTCCTCCGTTCCTTTCTCCCTTCCTTCCTTTCTTCCCTCCTTCCTTCCTTGCTTCCTTTCTTCCTTCCTTGCTTCCTTCCTTTCTTCCTTCCTTTCTTCCTTAATTGCTTCCTTCCTTCCTTCCTTGCTTCCTTCCTTCCTTTCTTCCTTGTTCCTCCCTTCCTTTCTCCCTTCCTTCCTTATTTCCTTTCTTCCTTCTGTGTTCCTCCGTTCCTTTCTCCCTTCCTTCCTTCCTTCCTTCCTTTCTTCCTTCCTTGCTTCCTTCATTTCTTCCTTCCTTGCTTCCTTCCTTTCTTCCTTCCTTGTTCCTCCGTTCCTTTCTCCCTTCCTTCCTTTCTTCCTTTCTTCCTTCTTTGTTCCTCCGTTCCTTTCTCCCTTCCGTCCTCTTTTCCTTTCTTCCTTCTGTGTTCCTCCGTTCCTTTCTCCCTTCCTTCCTTCCTTCCTTTCTTCCTTCCTTGCTTCCTTCATTTTTTCCTTCCTTGCTTCCTTCCTTCCTTTCTCTTCCTTTCTCCCTTCCTTCCTTTCTTCCTTCCTTGTTCCTCCGTTCCTTTCTCCCTTCCTTCCTTTCTTCCCTCCTTCCTTGCTTCCTTCCTTCCCTTCCCTTCCTTTCTTCCTTCCTTCCTTTCTTCCTTCCTTGTTCCTCCGTTCCTTTCTCCCTTCCTTCCTTTCTTCCCTCCTTCCTTGCTTCCTTCCTTCCCTTCCCTTCCTTTCTTCCTTCCTTCCTTTCTTCCTTCCTTGTTCCTCCGTTCCTTTCTCCCTTCCTTCCTTCCTTCTTTTCTTTCTTCCTTGCTTCCTTCCTTTCTTCCTTCCTTCCTTTCTTCCTTCCTTGCTTCCTTTCTTCCTTCCTTGCTTCCTTCCTTTCTTCCTTCCTTTCTTCCTTCCTTCCTTCCTTTCTTCCCTCCTTCCTTCCTTCCTTCCTTTTTTCCTTCCTTTTTTCCTTCCTTGCTTGCTTCCTTTCTTCCTTCTTTGTTCCTCCGTTCCTTCCTTCCTTCCTACCTTTCTTCCTTCCTTCCTTGCTTCCTTCCTTCCTTCCTTTCTTCCTTCCTTTCTTCCTTCCTTGCTTCCTTCCTTTCTTCCTTTCTCTTAAATTTATTTTTTGATGCCTACTAATTTTTTTTGATGCCTATTTTTTTTTGATCCCTCCGCCCATGTTGTGTGTGCGTGAAGGATCTCATTGAAAATATCAGCGTCGTAGCCTAGTTGCTCACTTCATAACAAGCTCTCCATGGATAGATAGTGATCCACTACCTGGATAGATATCGATTAGCCATCATAAACGTCGGAGTTTCTCAAAATTGGGGATCCTTTACGATTTTCTAGTCATCATAAACCATTCATTTTGGGGGTTGCATGGGGTGCCCCTATTTTGAGAAACCACCGTGAATAGACCGTGGATGATGATGGCCCTTCTCAGTGGCTGCCTGACAACTCCTCTACTGTAACGGCGTGCTTGTGGTCTCGCCCTGAGCTTGTCCTGTACCTCGAAGAGAAGCCATGGCTCTCAGACTGCTCCTGCAAGGGCTCCTCCTTAAGTTCACCAGGCAGAATAATCAGCGGCTGCAACTTCTTAGGGTCTGGCACAGGAATTTGAACCTGCTCATTCTGCTCTTCCTCTCGCAAGGTTTTCTTCAAAATGGAAGGCCGACGGATGGCGCTGGAGTTCTGAAGCTCTGTCAGGATCAGGGTGAAATTGGTGAAGTTCGATCCCATCTGGCTCTGCAACGCCTGAAGTAAATCCATTTGGGCCGACACAGAGGACTGAATCTGACTCACCACCTGTTCCAAGCGGCACATCTGCCCACTGAGTCCTCCATCCACAGCATCTCCACTTTGAGCCATGACCACAACCGGTCAGCACTGGACCGGCAAATGAGCTTCAGCGGCTGCAGCATCACGATCAACTGTCCTGGCTCTTCTCAAACTGTAATGTTTTGCTGTCTGCCTTTCGCTTCTCCATGTTGAGTTACATCTCTTCATTAATCTTGCAGTCTGATTTCACACTTCTTAATTGGCGGACCAAGCTGAGGCCACGGCAAAGTACTTAGTGATCTTATGCCAAGTCATCATCCGCATAACTCACTACCAACTGTTTGTTCAATGCTCAAAGTCACTACCAACTGGTTACCACCGGCATCACCAGCTGCAGCTGGCAGCACCAGGGCCATGGTTCCATGACCAACTACCGCTGGATGGAGCTTGGATGGCTGGCACCGCCTCATTCACGTGCTCCTCAAAGGATCCATGCAAGGAGCCCCCGCAGCGTTGGCAAAGCTCCTGGAGAGCGTTGTGTGCACCAAGCATGGCTGATGTGATGCTGATGTTCGAAGGTTTCTGGCTGAGGATGCTTTTTCTGATGCCTGAGGATGCTTTTTGATGTTCGAGGATGCTTCTTGGTGCTTGAGGATGCTTTCTGATGCTTGAGGATGCTTTCTGATGCTTGAGGATGCTTCTTCTGATGCCTGAGGATGCCTTTTGATCCTTTAGGATGCTTTTTGATGCTTGAGGATGCTTTTTGATGCTTGAGGATGCTTCTTGATGCTTGAGGATGCTCTTGATCCTTGAGGATGCTTCTTGATGCTTGAGGATGCTTTTTGATGCTTGAGGATGCCTTCTGATGCTTGAGGATGCTTTTTGATGCTTGAGGATGCTTCTTGATGCTTGAGGATGCTTCTTGATGCTTTAGGATGTTTCTTGATGCTTGAGGATGCTTTTTGATGCTTGAGAATGCTTTCTGATGCCTGAGGATGCTTTTTGATGCTTGAGGGTGCTTTTTTATGCTTGAGGATGCCTTCTGATGCCTGAGGATGCTTTTTGATGCTTGAGGATGCTTTTTGATGCTTGAGGATGCTTTTCCTGATGCCTGAGGATGCTTTCTGATGCTTGAGGATGCTTTTTGATGCTTGAGGATGCTTTTTGATGCTTGAGGATGCTTTCTGATGCTTGAGGATGCTTTTTGATGCTTCAGGATGCTTTTTGATGCTTGAGGATGCTTTTTGATGTCTGAGAATGCTTTTTGCTGCTTGAGGATGCTTTTTGATGCTTGAGGATGCTTTGTGATGCTTGAGGATGCTTTTTGATGCTTGAGGATGCTTTGTGATGCTTGAGGATGCTTCTTGGTGCTTGAGGATGCTTTTTGATGCTTGAGGATGCTTTCTGATGCTTGAGGATGCTTTTTGATGCTTGAGGATGCTTTCTGATGCTTGAGGATGCTTCTTGATGCTTGAGGATGCTTCTTGATGCTTGAGGGTGCTTTTTGATGCTTGAGGATGCTTCTGATGCCTGAGGATGCTTTTTGATGCTTGACGATGCTTTTTGATGCTTGAGGGTGCTTTTTGATGCTTGAGGATGCTTTCTGATGCCTGGGGATACTTTTTGATGCCTGAGGATGCTTTCTGATGCTTGAGGATGCTTTCTGATGCTTGAGGATGCTTTTTGATGCTTGAGGATGTTTTTTGATGCTTGGGGATGCTTCTGGATGCTTCTTGATGTTTGAGGATGCTTTTTGATGCTTGAGGATGCTTTTTTATGCTTGAGGATGCT
>VSDK01009136.1:519274-531525 GCA_009767595.1 Symbiodinium kawagutii | reverse complement strand
GTTTCCCACCGTCTCCAAACTCGAAGGCAGCCTGCATCGCCAGCCACGGCCGCCATTTGAAAGACGACACATTGCTGATGTCGTTGAACTTGGATCGAAATTGACCTTCATAAAGTACACCTCTGTAGCGCCGTGACCGTCATGTTTTTTATCCTTAAGATGTATCATACGCTGCCAAGGTATGTAAATAGCCGCGGTAAATGGTATGTTTCCAATACAGCCGTGTACAAGTATGACAATGGTCGTGTGGATATAGACATGTTTTCTCTCAAGCGGTATGTTTGTCCTCGCTTGACCTATTTTTGAGCTGCAAACGCATAGCGCCAACGCCGCAGGAATTTGTTTCATTGCCTTGTGATATTCTGGAGTGAAAGAAAAAATGGCACTGCATTTCGCAAAATGCCACATGAACATCAAAATCGAAACAAACTGTTGATTTTTCTCGAACAATGGAATAAGTGAAGGAGTCAAAACTTATTCCTTTGACAAAACGGCACACAGTTCACTCAAGCAAAGCAGCGTTTCTTTTTCTTTTGAGAATTGGGGTCAGTCTTTGGCCGCGCTGTCACGGCTTAGGGTGAGGCACTAAAACTGTGAAAGTGCTAAGCTATGTAGCAAAGATCACTCGATCTAACAGCCTGTAAGTCAATCAGCAACATTGACAAGGAAATCCCAAACAGTAAAAAACTGGTAGTCACTTGGCTCAAGTCACTTGACCTAGTGGATTCGTCACTTGACGCAGTTGGGATGGCCTCAAAACAGTCCCATAAAAAGGTCAAAGACCAAAAACCTCTCAACGGACTCTGCAAGTGTGAAAGATTAGGTGATGACAGTTGTCAAGCACACATTGGGTGAAGACCCAATGAAAGAACTTACTTGAGGACACTTGTCAGATTAGTGCAAAAATTGGGTGAAAACCCAGCGTAAGAATTGACTTGGCGACACTTGTCGCTTGGACACTTGTCCAGATATCTGATCACTTGATCAGGGTGGGAGAGGTAGGGACGAAAAGAAACATGTCACTTGACATGAACATGCAGAACATCAGTTGATGTGCATATGCATGTTGATGGCTCTGGTCACTTGACCCTGTGAGCCACACTGCAGGCGTATGAACTCAACATGTAAACTGCAAGTGTGACTCAAACTGAAACTGAAGCAGTGAGAGACTAAAACAACTTTACTTAAAGTTCAAACTACTCAACTGCAAGTTGCAACTTAACATGAACAACTGTACTGGATCACAGCAGGTTGGTTCACAAAAGGTTGCAACTCAAAATGTTCACTGTGTGCACTTCAAGCGTTAAAACTCTTTCATCTGTTTTGTCTTATGAATAAAACTTCATCATGCGTTGCATGAGGTGCGTCTTATTCCTTTGACAAAACGGCACACAGTTCACTCAAGCAAAGCAGCGCTTCTTTTTCTTTTGAAAATTGGGGTCAGTCTTTGGCCGCGCTGTCACCCCCTGAAAACTGGGCCGCCTTGACCCAAACTTCCATCACATCAACTCTCAATCTGGCTGCGCAGCCCATGATGTCTGAGCACTCCGCTCTTGATGGTTCATCAGCGGGGTTCGACTGGCTAGGCACTCGCTCCAGCCAAACTTGGCAATGTACTCCCTCCTCTATCAAATAGAAGGCCTCCATGAGACAACTGACAAAGTGATTCTGGGAATATCCTCTAATGAGACTCTTCCGTACAGGCTCATTGTCAGTGAAGAACACAGCCCGTTTTGAACGCAAGACATCTTGCCACAATGTAGCCGCTACCAGCAGTGCTACCATTTCCAACTCAAGGATAATGGTTTCTTTGTCACCATGTTCTACTAGGCGCAAAAGGTCTTTGGGAACGGCTTCACTGAAGAAGCTATGCAACGAGCCATCGCTGTTGACACAGAGGCCACCAATGCCAGAGTATCCCCCAGGTTCGAAGGAGGCATCCACGTATATGTGCACGTGATCCGACAAACCTCTTGAAACTTCCCTGGGGTGGTTCAGCGTTAAAGCCTCTATCAACTGGTGCATGGCTGACTTGGCGCGTTCCGTCAATACCTTGCGCCCTGAAGCTACATGGTTGTTCAACTCTTTTAGATATTTTCTAAAAGATCTTCCAAAGAGCTGACTGCTTGCAAACTGAAGTCGACCTCTCAACTTTTCCCCGTCTTTTCGTGAGAATCTGTTCTCCCGAATGACGTGGTTCAACTCCTCAACAAGTTCTTCCACACGTTCTGGAGTGTTTGCAACTTTGACTGCGCCAAACTTAGAATTGGACAAGTCTAAACGAACTCCAAGAACCTTGCAAACAGAATCGAATGGAAGGAGTTTGTTTTCCGAGAGCTTCCATCCCAAAAAGGAGAACATGGCTGAAATGCAGAGGTCGGTGTGCTTGGAGGAAACTTTCTCACTCAAGCTGAGGAAATCATCAAAGTAGGCAGACCACGCCAATTTCAACTTGGCATTCCCTACGGACCACAGAGCTAAAGATACCCTCAGAAAAGCTGTGACTGAAGCTATCGATCCAAAAGGCAAAACAACCTTCTAGCGAAACACTTCCGCTTTCTGGGAGTCTGGGCAGTACACTGCAAGAAAGGCGTCTCTGTGGCATGCATCATCTGATAAAGGGACTTGCTTGCAAGCATCCGACAGATCCCAACACTTAGCTACTAACTCAGCTCTTCCATCCAATGATGAACTGGCTCTCAACCAATACGCCACCATGGACGCTATGTGGTCGATGGTGTGTATGGTGACCCCTTCAGTCTGAGTGACTGATTGATTCACCATGTTGGCCTTGTAGTCATCTATAGGTCGGATCTTATTCTTCTGTCTCACAGGGAAACGTTTGGTGAGCAGTGAGTCAGGAGGCATGGACGAGGGTTCCACCGGTCCTTCAAGGAAGCCTTTGCCAACTTCTTTCAGAGTGGCTTCCCAAAGTCCACGATCCAACTCTTCTTCTCCAGAGCTGCTGACAGTCTTGAGGATACTGTCTCTGCTGACCTTGGCATAAGTCCTAAGGTTGTCGCAGGAAACTTTTGGCTGGACGAAGACGGCGGTCAAAGACTCCTGACTTTGGCAGCTCACCAGTGAGGTCAAAACCTCTGGTCAAATCTTGAATGAGACCGACGTCCTGATGACCAGATTCTATGATAAGCTTTTCAAAAAATGCCAGCTTTTTATCTTTCAACACCGTACTTCTTCTTTCACTCATTGAGGACCTCAGCTCCTCTTCTCTGTCTTTGAGGTCAGAGATGAGTGTGGCCCATCTTCGAAGTTCTGCGGTCCTTTCCCTCGCAATGGATTCATGGGATTGTGACAAGGATTCATCAACCACTTTCCTAATGCAAGACGGGAAGACTGCTTGAACTTTTGTGGGGTGACCAACTATCAAGGCTTCTTGGACGAATTCACTGGGACATCTGTGAATGCCTACCGTGATGACTTCACCTTGAACTGTGTCATGCTCACACTCTTTGAAGCCCTGTTGAGTTCCTGCACTCGCGATGTACCCCCGAAAAGGAGTGCTGAGTTGGCGACTGTGAGGCGGCAAAGGTTCAGAAGCAGGTTGTTGAATGACTTTCACAAACTCTGACACCATAGGTGGCATTCCGCGACGAGGTTGGATGTCTGCGCTAGCTCGAAGAGCTTGGATGGTTTCCTCTTGTTGTGCGAAACTAGGAGTAACGCAGTGTGCTCCAGAATTCTGCAAATGCATGGCTACATGGAAAGCCATAGTGCGACAGAGGTCCCAAGGATAGGCTGTTTCATCTCCAGTTGCCCAACGTCCATCTGGGAGTTGTCCCCATGGCTCATGCTCATGATAATTTTGACAATGTGCTTCAAGGTTGTGAAATGTGGCAATGTTACGCACTAGACGGGTCAGCTTGCGGCGAGCACTGCCATACCTGCAATGATGAAAGGTGGTATGGAAAGGATCCAAATCTTTCAATAATTATGCAAAATGAGTAGTGTCCCACATGAAACTGCGGCCTGGGTTTTCACAGGACCAAAGCACATTGGATTGCTGACAAAAGTGAATGAGCTTGCAGGTGACCTCATACAGCGAGTTGGCCAACAAAACACGAGTTCTCAAATCTCCAGTCAAAGACGGAAGGCCGTTGGGGTAACGGTCTGTGCGAACTATTGGTGGATTGTAGCGATTGCGTCTTTTGATGAGTCTAGCTCTGCTGCAAATTCCACAAGGCGGCGCAAAATGCACATAAACACAAAACGGCGATGCAATGAGAGAACGAATTAAATTTTTTTTTGATGGATCAAGGAAGTCAAAAGGCAAAGTTGGACATGTCAAGCGTGGATGCAACTTGTGGTCAACACCCACACTGTCACTGAGCCCAATTGCTTTGAGGCAAGCTATCAGGCGACCTGTGCCCGAGAAAATTTCAATGCCGAAAAACTGATTCAAAGGCTTACCCTTGACTTTTGTTTGCAAAGGCACAAGAGTTAAAGAGCTTTGAGAGGAGACAATCTCTTGTCACTTGCGCTGTGACAAGCTGTGAGGCTTGAAACAGCCGGGCTCGGAACAAAGGTGAAGTCCGCGCTTGCAGGCTTGACCAGGCTCAGCATCGTTACGACCCTTGAGGTTGTAAGCCCAACACAAGCAACGGCCATCTGCGTGGCAAAGGCAACAAATGGAAGGCCACGGAGCTGTGGGCCAACACACTACCCAACATCTGTTCCAATGGAGACTCATTCCTGGCATTGCGCTTGAGAGCGCTGAGCGTTTCTGCAAGGAACAAAAATGCGGCACGGTCAGCCCTCAAGACCTGTTGCACAGTTACTTGGCTGTAACCGGGCGGCGGCGGAATTGTGAGGTGATCGATAAGCTCACAACAATACGCATTGAACTGATCATAAGCCACCAATTTGACCAAATCAAACGCCAGACTCCTTCTGCGAAGCGCGTTGACAACTTCCAGTTCAATGTTTGTTGCACAATCCAGGGAAGGATGTTTATCCTTGTGACAATCTGAGGTTCTTCTTTCCTCGCAACCTTTTGTTTGACGTCAGCCACCACTAGAGTCTGAGCTTCGAAAATCAGACGTTTCCAAGAGCTGATCGCCCCTTGGCTTGGCACGACACTTGGTGGGAACAGGCTCTGACCTGGTCATCACTAGGAGATTGACCTGGTGGACAAGCTGCAAAAGCCAGCCTTGCCAGCATGTCGGTCCCATGTCTCACAATGGAGTCAACTTCTCCATTGCTCCACCGACTCCAACAACGTTCCCATGGTGCGTAAGCACAAAACCTACAGTGGATGGTGATGCAAAATACTCAATCAAAATGGCAGTGAAAGACAAAAGGTAAAAGCTGACACTTTGAACACCGAACAGCTAGAGCTCCTTTTTCAACACGCTGCTTTCTTCCGGTGCTTCTGCAATGCTAGTGAACCTACGTCTCTCACAGGTCTGGCAATGTCGCAACGTTTACATTTGCGTAATTCCAAAAATGTGACATTGTCTATTTCCTTGTACTCGAGCTGCGTGGAACGCCGCAACTGAAACGGTTGGAAGTTGCGCCAACTGCCATCACGTGAACAATTGAACTACGTTGATGTTGATACATCTTGATATTGGGTTCCCATTGAGCCGGCTGAATCAGCAGGTCTACTGCAGACGCAGCCTCTTCCTCCTCTCGATCAACCTTCACCGATTCAGAGGACTCTGAAAACGAGTCTGAGAAGTCACCGTCACTGGTGGTCTCTTTCTGGTCTGGGCCAATAATCTTCTCTTCAAATGCCTGCAACTCAACTGGCTGATTTCTCGGGTCGGAGGATTCAAGTTGGCTCAAAAGCCCTGACCGGGCGCTGTCAGGTTTAAAGGCACCAATGCGAATCTGCTGACATCTTGATTATAGTGGTAAACCTTTCTCACATCACTCCAGCGGCTTCTGCTGCGCAGACAAAACAAGAAACTAGCAGCGCTACTCTGTCATGTGTAGACTCACGCTCATCTTCCAAAATGGATTCAAGCGCATTGACTTTCAGTACTGAGAGAACACGGGCCTGCTTGCGTTCCGCTTTGTCTACCTCTCTGAGTTCGACGTTTCGGCACATTCAAAGTGGCCCAATGTTTCCCTTGATCACATCCATTCCTAAAAACGTGATTGCAGAAATTCAAAGCTTCTAAAAAGCCTCTCACTCTAAGTGAGAGAAGTAATCAGGACAATGCTCTGCTCTATTGGGAAAGGAATCAAAAAGAAGTGCTCTAACTTGGACCAGTTTACAAAATAAAATGGTATTACCACGTTTCAGGATCGTTCCGCACTACGGTTTCCAAAGGCGCTGCAAGTCCAGGATCCTACCACTGGACACCAAGCCCTCGAGATCACAACCAAAGGGCATTGCTCCTTTCCCAGTCCTGAAAATCATGTACCATTTTTGTAAAGCTCGGGAGAGTCGCTCTTCTTCTATGATGGCGTCCGATTCGTCCTTTTCAAAATTGATTATATTTTGGAAACTGCCTCTAACCGACTTGGTCAACCTTGCCCTTTTGCAACCTTCATCGTAATCCGAGGTGGTCAACGGTTTGCTTGGCCCTTGAACCGCTTCGACAGTTCCGGTTCCAAACAATCCTCTGAAAACACAGCTTTCATGGGTTCCACTTCCCAGAGGAAGTTAACACCGATTGAAAGCACAACTGAAAGGCAAGCATCTTCAATGACATTGAAAAGATTAGTCTTCTCATTGCTGCTAAGAGAACGATTGGTACTCTCTTCCCTTGAGCTTTCCCAAAACTGCGACTCTGCATCAGTGTAAGGACACGCTGGGAGCTGTGATTCCGTTAGGTTGTCACTTTGACTTGCTGTTGGTTTCGTACATTCTTCTATGGCTCATGCACACGGAGGCCTTGTACGCAATCTCCGTTTACATTCTAGTGAACAGCATGGCGTGATGATGTCATTTGAACATTAACATCGTCACTTTTCTCAGAACAATAGTATACTCTCTTGCAGTTACCAGTATTATCTAGACTGACTTGCACTGCGAAGCTGGCAAACCGGCACCATTGACACCATCATTTTTTCCGTGTTGTCCAAAGTTATGTGTCAGTGCAAGTATGTGATTTCTGTGCCTACAATTACATTACCACTGCAAGCACGTGTGGCTGCGCTCTCTGCTCCCTTCCTTGGTGTCCTGAGGAGTGGCCTTCGACCCAACCTGTGACTCCTCCTTCTCCCTTGGTGTCCGCGGAAGCAACCTTCAGTTTCTCACATCGTGACTCCTCCTCGCATGGCCTTGGAAGTGGCTTTCGGCCTGTTCCAACGTGCTTCGCGTCCTTCCTTGCCATGGCACTTTCACCATCTTCGAAAATTCTAGCCGTATCAAATCGAGAGCTCACCTATGATGAGCAGATCTCCCCATTAGGACCTATAGGCATTTTTGCTCGCCTGCATCGCCTTGGTAGCACTAAGCTAAGGTCGATAAGAAGCAGTGAAACCAGGTGAAACAAGTGAAACAAGGTGAAACGAAAACTTCGAAGCATTGAAGCATAGAAGCATACGAAGCCGGCAGTAAAACTGCGAAAATCATGTACATGCAATGAATTCCCCGCCTCACAAGTTCTCTGCATATCCCATCACGTGAAGCAAGAAGCGTTGCCGTAGGTTCTGCGATAGCTAGCAAGCTAGCTAATGTACGGCTCCTCACTGTGCGCATCGACCAATTCGGCGGAAAATTGAGATGCTGTTTGTCAGAATTGCGGTTAATCGCTACTGTTCCTGATTAACCAAGAGATACTTCTGTCCAAAAATTGCGCACCGAGTCTTATGCAGAGAAAATTGGAGACTCGCCGCAACAAAGAATGCCGAAGCGAGCAGAGAAACCATGAGACACCCCTTGAGTTGGCTGGCTCAGGGAGCCATATGTGATCTGGGGGTGACATCCTCCAGAGCCGATAGCTCTAGAGTTGTGGGCTAGCAGTGCCCAGAGATCATGGGGACTTCCGCGTTGCTCTCAGTCTTTGGATGTATATAGGGCGGTGAAATTCATCAGAATCATTTCCTTTGCTATTGGCTCCCGATTGTGATTCATGTCTGCTGTGGTTTCCGGGCATCAATCAATTTCAATGTATCCCAAAAGGATGGTGGACCCCGGCCTCTTCTTCCCAAAATTGCAAGGCACACGGTTTAGCGAAGATTACTTGCAGGACCACGATAAAACCATGCAGCAGACCATTTCCTACGGCCAGAGGTGCGAGCTCAGAGCGAGTCCCGACCGTTATGTTATGGAGGCGCATGGGGCTGTGGCCATACCTTTGCAAGTGCCGAGTCGAACCTAGAAACTTACGCGAGTGGTTGAGGTTGGGCGCGAAGAAGCAGGCGCACATCCCGAACGGAAATTGCGAGAGCAGGTGTGAGAGAGCAAAATCTAAGCCACCAATGGAGAAATACAAGCACTGGCTTTTTTTTTCTCCTAGGGCGCTGCTTGTGCACTGTGGCAGCGGTCACATGTCAAAACTACAGAAAACTCAAAGATCCCAATCTAAGAGAGTGCATTAACACATCTGCGGTGAGACGTAAAACTGTACAAAAGGCGCAGCTCAGTGAAGTCCAGTCTCATTGATCGATCCAGTGAAAAAAGGTGCGTTCGTAAGTCACCAGGAATGATCACAGCAGACACAAAAAATGTCACCTTGCTTCGAAAGTGGAATTCATTCCGATGTTTCAGCAGTGATACCGTTCACGCCGAGCGCATGATGGAACATCGCAAGAAGATCTCTGCTCCATTGCATACTTGGTCGTAAGACCAAGAGAAGTTAGAGAAATACAAGCACTGGCCGATGACGGGTGCAGTTTCAGCCCACCCAGTGATATGGCAAAGAGGAAGGACGGTAGCAACAAGTCACCTAAGCAGGTGAAATGTAGCAACACGTCACAGCAGGGCACTTGACGTTGAGGATGCCCACTGAAGTCGGATATCACACACTGACATCAAATAGAAACACTGCTGCCACGAGGGGTGTGGAAAAGCCAGAAAGGAAGAAGGTGAAAAGCTCTTCGTCTCTCTCCGGAGGTACATAGAACCGGAGCTCTTGCTCCCGTCCTTTCAATGGCTTTGCCAGATCCCAAGGGCCCACAGGCGAGGCTTCGCAGACAGGAGCACGGGCGAGTTCCATGCGCGGCCGAGCCTGTAAGGCCAAGGTTCACGGCTACAGTGAAACAGCTGCGGGAAAGAAGGGGGGAAGAAGAGAGGGGAGGTGAAGGCAGAAAAGAAGGGGAGAGGAGAAGGGGAAGAGAAACAGACGTAGCAGTGTTAGAGGGCATGAGGCAGAGTTAGACACGCCACTTTCTTGCCTCTATTTGCTGGAGGTTGTGTGGTGTGACAAGACTGTTAGTTTGAAAACATCTCTTGATCCTGCAGGAATTGCACGCTTGGAAAAAGCTAGCTTTTAAGCTGTAAGAACAAATTAACAAAGGCTTGGCGCTCTTCCTTGGGTACAAGAGATCTTGGGACAGCCCCGACTCCACCATCATACGGGCACTTTTGGGTTCCTTGGACCGACTCTTGGAGTTGTTCTTGTGGGACATCGAAGGCTTTGAAATCTAGAGTGGGAAAGATAGTGCCGAATACTGTCTAACAGTCGATCCTCGAAGCGGCAGGGGTCAAGCAGTGTTCCGGTTTGAGCTTAGCCATCTTCAGGCTTGCTTTAGGGGGAACTCTAGCCTGGATAGAAGCGGACAGAGTCATGTGCAGGCAAAATCTTGGTCGCCATGTGAACATGTAGGAACCCTTCGACAAAAAGGGTGTTAAAGCCATCCAAAGGATCAAGCTGATTAAGATCCACTGGAATTACACCTGTCGCAAGCTCTAAGATGTGACCTAGAGAATCAGATCACTGCTCGTAGTGACAAATTGTTGCTGGAGGTTGAGCGAAACTTGTTTAGTAGACAAACTACTGGATAGAAGTTGAACAAACCCTATCGGGAAAAAACACATGTAGCTTGTTCCAAGAGAGAGTACTGACGCGGAGTTTGTCAATTGTAGCACCTGGTGTAACCATGGACAGGAAGTAGTCAGGATTCTTTTCTGCAACAAAAGCAGTTCCGTGCAGTCTCTGCGCAAGATTCTGAAATCCCCGAAGGGTTTCACCAAGGAGGTATTGTTCCCAGTGTGTTTCTAACCGGAAGCGGAGCCACTGCTGAGCATGAGATTGCATCAAACGATGGTTCTCAGGGATTTGGGAAAAGAGACCGGCCAGGAAAGCTGCCGCACTGGCCAAAGTGTGCTTCGCTACTTGCTAAAGGATGTTGGGTAGGGAAGTGAGGATGTTAGGGAAACTCACTTTCTTTCCCCAGAGCGTGGAGGGCAGTTCGGAAAATCTGCATTTTGTGAAAGTTCCCGAAGAATTGACAGTTGCAGCGAAGACAGGCAAGTGACCCCACTGTCTGACCAAGGTTAACAATTGTTCTGAGCGATCAGCAAGGGGTGAGGGTTCCATGTCAACATCGTCATTGGCATTCCCTGTTGATTTAGAAGACGGGAACGACGAAAGTGGCAAGTGATACTCGCTACAACGGCTTTGCGCGCTTGGTCCGTTGCTTTTTGGTCATCAAGTTCAATGACAGGTTCATCGTCACTCTGAGGGGGAGAGGATGGGGGAGAGGGCACTGGCAGCACGCATTATTCTTTCATTAGGACCTATAGGCAGAGACATTCTCAGATCTTTGGAGGGTTTCGGAAGTTTGCTATCTGCTTCTTAAAGAACAGTCGAAACGGAACCCGACTTGATCTTGGAGATAGTTAATTGCTGCCACCTTTGACGGAACACATTCAATGCAAACCATAGCTCCATGAACGGCCATAATTCATTTTTGGGTGCCGAATTTTTTTGGATGGCTTCCAATGTCTCTTCATCGAACGCCTGTTAGGGACACACTGCGTCTTTTATTGGACTGCGTGTCCCAAAAACTATACCACTGCCTTTCATGAAGAGAACAGCACCATGACCGCAATGGAATTTTGCCAGTCAATTGGACTGGCATGGAGGCCGGCAAAAGGGCTGGACCTGCCGTGTAGAATCTTCTCTATGATCGTTGTCAATTTCACGACCTTTATGTCAAAGTCTTGCAGATTTTACATGAGCGGTGCTGCAATCCAAGTGGACCTTTTGCAATTTGCAAAGTCGAGTCAGGTTGGTGGCTAAAGGCTCAAGCTCTGACTCATTGTGTCCAGCTGCTGCTAAATGGAGATTTTGGGAGTTATCAGCGTCCAGCGCAAATTGGTATGCATCTTTGATGGAACTACTTGAAGCTTTGATAACGCTCACGAAGTAATTTACTCCAGGCCCCAGGGACTGCAAGCTCTGGACGAGATCTTCGTGGCGCATTGTACCACTGGTTGCCGTTTGAAAGATGTCTTTTGTTTCTTGCAAAGCTTGCGCAGCAAGTTGGAATTGTGGAACAACATTGATGAGCACTGGGTCAACTTGGCCCTCGGTTGCTTCAGACAAAATAGCTGGCGGAGCCGGCGCCGACACGAAAAGAAAAATGTCACTTGACATGAACATGTAGAACATCACTTGATGTGCATATGCATGTTGATGGCTCTGGTCACTTGACCCTGTGAGCCACGTTGCAGGCGTATGAACTCAACATGTGGACTGCAAGTGTGACTCAAACTGAAACTGAAGCAGTGAGAGACTAAAACAATTTACTTAAAGTTCAAACTACTCAACTGCAAGTTGCAACTTAACATACACAACTGTACCAGATCACAGCAGGTTGGTTCACAAAAGGTTGCAACTCAAAATGTTCACTGTGTGCACTTCAAGAGTTAAAACTCTTTCATCTGTTTTGTCTTATGAATGAAACTTCATGATGCGTTGCATGAAGTGCGCCATCATCGGCTGGATCGGAACCCAAATTGTGTATCAAACTAGACGACGGTTGGCCCGAGAGCGAGAAAGGCAATGTTATAGCAGCCTCCAATATACTCATTCAAAAAGACTAACGTCATGATCCTTGAAATGGATGATGATGATGATGATGATGATGATGCTGCTGCTGATGATGATGATGCTGTCGTTGATGATGTCGTTGATGATGTCGTTGATGATGTCGTTGATGATGATGATGATCATGATGATGATGATGATGATGATGCTGCTGCTGCTGATGATGATGATGATGGTGATGATGATGATGATGATGATGATGATGATGATGTAGCTGCTGCTGAAGAAAAAGATGAATATGATGAGAATGCTGGCGATATGACAGGGCTGAAAGGAAGAAAA
>VSDK01009136.1:493991-516340 GCA_009767595.1 Symbiodinium kawagutii | reverse complement strand
GATCTAGATCTGCAGATGTGATGATGTGATGATCTAGATCTGCAGATGTGATGATGTGATGATCTAGATCTGCAGATGTGATGATGTGATGATCTAGATCTGCAGATGTGATGATGTGAAGATGTTGATGTGCAGATGTTTATATACGGCTGCTTTTTTACGAAGAACCCTTCGCAGGCGCTCTCGGGAAAAAGGCGCCGGCCAATTTGGTTTGGGATGAATACAAATAGTACCCGCACGAGGCGGGGAGGGGAAGTTTTCAACTTTTTAGGAACATATAGGGACAGCATGTGGGTTTATAGGATGCAGTGCAACGACATCATGCGGATGTCGCCGGTCGCGTTCAAGACTTGATGCTGTCAAAGGACGTATCCATCGGGCAAGTGGCGAGTTGGGAGGAATTACAGTGATGTGGGCGCTGCAGCATTGAAGCAATCTTGAATCGAATGGACTTGCTGCATGGAATTGGTGCCATTGATCCAGAAACTTTGGAATTGATTGGGCAAGAAGAACACGAAGCTGCTGTTGCAAGAGGCTTGGCTCATAATTCGAAACGTCTTTTCAAGCCGGTGGTAAAGATGTCTGCTAATGGGTCTTGCGCCTGTGGGTGTGTTAGATGTCGACGCTGAGCATATTTGTGCAGTGGATGCAACCAGAACTTCCTTCGAGTGGTCAATGACAGGGGTTGCTGGTGGTCGTTCTCTATATGGATGGAGGAAGCGATTGAAGGGCCCTTCGCACTTAAACCACTGCTGGAATCAGGTTGCGGGACTTGATCGTTTCGGTGGTGAAATTCGTGGCAGACTGGAGTATCGCTTGAGTTAGTTACAGCTGCGCTTTGAGGATCTGGGTAACGAGCTATGTGTGGCAACAAATTATTTAGAAGGTCTTCGCTGCGGACTTGTGGAGCAGGGGGGATTCGTCAGGTTTGTGCAAGAGTTGACGATAGAACAAAGAGCTTTGATCGATGAATTCCAATCTGATGGGTTCTGAACAGTTCTTGCGATTGGTCAGACTACGTGTTGTCTCTACTTCTAGCAACAACCAATGATGCTGGAAACCCTGTGGGAGGAGAAGAGGAAGAGTGTCCAGACAAGAACCAGCAAAACAACAATGAAGCGGACACAGAGACACATTCTGAACTCTTGGAAAAGTTGAAGTCAGAATTTGAAGGAATATTGGAAAGAGGTGAGCATCACAATGCTGCATTGACCCAGGTTTTGCGTGGAAAGCTTTGATTCAGATCTTCTGCAGTGAAGAGAAGGTCGTAAAATCGAGGATTAGGAACAGTATGTTCAACTTTGAAAGCATGTGTTGGAAGATTATGTTCATCGAGCATCACTTGCGAGATTGAATGCGAGTAGTGTTTCCATAAGCACGGAGTTATTGAGTTTGGGCTGCAGTTACCAGTCAAAGAAAGAAAAACTAGTCCCGAAAGCTCGATCGTCCGATCAAATCACTTTTTTTATAAGTTTGTCACTTGGAGGGACATTTCATGTTCTTATCGACTCATACGATACGAACCTGATTGAGCAACTGGCGGTAAGCACCTTTGCGCAGCTTTTTGTCATTTGAGGTCAAGTTTTTTTGGGCTGATGACCGCAGCCGGCGTCCTCGCAAGAAAAAACGCAAGCTGCAATTTCGTGTAGGAGTGAAGAGATCTAATTTTAAATTCGTAGAGCGCGTGGGACTTGTCCGAATCCCTGTTGCGCTTTTGGCGTCAACATAAGCTGGTTGTAAGTGAAGACAGATGGCTAGGTTTGAGATGCTGGCAGCAAAAAAGGGCAAGGCGTCGCCATACTCTTCCAGCGCCAAAAAATGCGCTGACGCATTGCAAAGCCGTTGTGGAGCTTCACTCCGGAATGCCAAGCGTTTTTGGTGGCTTGCCTTGGGATATCTTTGGACGACAAATCATCGTATTCCATGTGGTGGCAAGTAATTTCGACTGACCTTGAAGGAGGGCAGTTTTCGTGGGAGTGTGTCAGGGTGCATTCTCTTCGTGATTTTGTGGGTGGTGGTCCTATCAGTGCCAACCAACTCTTTCAGATGTCAAGTTGTTCTCATGATTGTTCATGTGTGGCATGCAAGTGGGATCTTAATTTTAATCAGCAATTGGTTGATGCCTTGTTTGTTGTTGCAGTTGTTGGTTTTTGTTTTTGAATGGTGTTTCGGTTGTTGTTGTTGATTGTTGTTAGTGGTTGGTGTTGTTTCGGGTTTGTTGTTGTTTGTTGTTGTTTGTTGTTGTTTGTTGTACGTTGTTGTAGTAGGTTGTTGTTGTTGTTGTTGTTGTTGTTGTTGCTTGTTGCTTGTTGCTTGTTGCTTGTTGTTGTTGTTGTTGTTGTTGTTGTTGCTTGTTGTTGCTTCTTGTTGTTGTTGCTGTTGTTGTTGCTGTTGCTGTTGCTGTTGTTGTTGTTGTTGTTGTTGTTGTTGTTGTTGTTGTTGTTGTTGTTGTTGTTGTTGTTGTTGTTGTTGTTGTTGTTTGTGTTGTTGTTCTTGTTATTGTTGTTGTTGTTGTTGTTGTTGTTGTTGCTGCTGCTGTTGTTGTTGTGGTTGTTGTTGTTGTTGTTGTTGTTGTTGTTGTTGGTGTTGTTGGTGTTGTTGTTGTTGTTGTTGTTGTTGGTGGTGGTGTTGTTGTTGTTGGTTGTTGTTGGTTGTTGTCGGTTGTTTTTGGTTGTGGTTGGTTTTTGTGGTTGTGGTTGGTTGTCGTGGTTGTTGTTGGTTGTTGTTGGTTGTTGCTGATTGTTGTTAATTGTTTCGTGAAAATTGTTGGTTGCTGTGGGGCGTTGTTGGTTGTTCTTGGTTGTTGTTCGCTGTTGTTGGTTGTCGTCGTTTGTTGTTGTTTGTTGTTGTTGGTTGTTTGTGTTGTTGTTTGTTTTTTTGTCGTTTGTTGTTTGTTGTTTGTTCTTGTTGTTGGTTGTTGGTTGTTGGTTGTTGGTTGTTGGTTGTTGGTTGTTGGTTGTTGGTTGTTGGTTGTTGGTTGTTGGTTGTTGGTTGGTTGTTTTTTTCATACCCATCAGTTGGATGGTATTCACCTGAACTGTTCGCACTTGGGTGAGTCACCTGATTGGTATCTGTTGGTTGACTCTTGCTTAGCATCTACCTGGTTATTTGCTGGTTGACATCACCCCAAAGTTGCCCATTCCGTCTACCGACGGAGAGACGTCCTGCAGCATTGGCAAGAAAGGTGTCAAGGTCGTCGCATCAGCGGTGGCAGCGCCACCTGCTGGGTTGGTTCGTGGCAAATGGTCCAACCAAAACAGCAGTTGTTCACCAAGATGTGCCAACAGCAGCCCTGAGATCGCATTTGTATGCCTTCAATGTTGGCTGTTTGCTGTTGCTGTTGCTGTTGTTGTTGTTGTTGTTGTTGTTGTTGTTGTTGTTGGTTGTTGTTTTCTTTCGCCGCGACGAAAATGGGGTTCATGGCTTTGGAAATTGCGGGCGCGAAATTTCAATTTTTAGTGAACAACCTTGGAAAATTCCGCCCTCGGCTTGCCCAGTACTACTTGGATTTTGGAATCTTTTCAATATTTGTGATATTTTGTTGTATTTTGTAATATTGCGTAATACCTGGTAATATTTTGTTGTCCGTTGTAGTACATTGTAGTACGTTGTCAAAGGAAATTTAAATATGAAGTGCGGAGCTTCTGCGTTACGAAACTTTGAAGTGTATAGCATCATTAAGTTGCGTCAACGAGACATCATTTGAACAATACCTCACCTGAACAATACATCGTTGCAACAACACATTACCTCAACAATACATCACTTCAACAGTACATCATGTTAACAATACATCATTTAAACAATGCCTCACTTCAACAACGCCACTTCAACAATAATACATGATCTCAACAATGCATCCTTTCAACAATGCATCACTTCAACAATGCATCACCTCAGCAATCCACCACCTCCGCTATACATCACTTCCACAATACATAACCTCAACAATACCTCCGCAACACATCACCTCAACAATCCATCGTTTCAACAATATATTACCTCAACAATACCTCCGCAACACATCACCTCAACAATACATCGCCCCAACGATACATCGCCTCTGGGAGGGCTGTGGCCGGTGATGTTGGAGAAGGTGATGTTGGAGAAGTGTTGGAACGTGACTTTGCGTGACAGGCGTGGCGCTTTGAGCATGTTGGTGTTGCGTCTCGCTTAAAATGCGTTTTTGATCACTAAATTGTTCCGAAGCCAACGCACCTCATGCAACGCATGATGAAGTTTTCATTCATAAGACAAAACAGATGAAAGAGTATCAACTCTTGAAGTGCACACAGTGAACAAGTTCAGTTGTAACTTTGAACTACTCGTTTTGAGTCAGTGCAGTGTTTCGCATGTAAGTTGCAACTTGCAGTTGAGCAGTTTAAACTTTAAGTAAAGTTCTAAAGTTTTTCATTGCTTCAGTCAGTTTTGAGTCACACTTGCAGTTGTCAAGATTCATACGCCTGCAGTGTGGCTCACAGGGTCAAGTGACCATGAGCCATAAACATGCAAATGCACATCAAGTGATGTTCTGCATGTTCATGTCAAGTGACATTTTTCTTTTCGTTTCTCTTAGCCTCACGTTCTCGTTCCTGCACCGCATCCTCGCTATGACCGAAGCCCCCAACCAGTCCAGTGAAGGTTCCTGAGGATGCCGCCCACCAAGAGGTTCCAGCTCAAGATGCATCAGAGCGTCAGCGCAGCCGCTCACCACGTGGTGAGAGTGACAAAATTGACAAGGTTGACCAAGGGGAACAGCCTGCACCTAGTGAGCCTGCTGTTTACCACCTGCTAATCCTCTGATTCAATCTGTTGCTCAATCCTTCCAAGCAGCCGCTGACCAACTGGCCGACATCAACAAGTTGCTGGAAAGCGCTACTGTTTCAGCTTTGAAAGATCAAGATGTGGCTCAAACCCTGGTGGGTCTCACATCCGGGGTGAACTACTTCGCGTCCAATGTGAAGGCGGGGAACGCGGAACTTGGTGCGCTGAGCAAGAACTTGAAATGGGCGCTGGTCGCCAATCGAGTGCCTTTACACCAAGAGCTTACCACAGTGTCTCAGAGCCTCTCTTTGTTGACAACCCACACTGCTGGATTGCTCAAGGCCACAGAAAACTCAGTGCAAACCCAAGTTACTTTTTTGAAGAATTTGCAGGACATCAACATCAAACTCGCCAAACTCACAAGTGTGATGGAACGTGTGGCAAGCCAGCAGGTGCAGCAGTTACCGCCTCCACCAATGCCACAATTCCCACCGCCATTTGGAGCAGTTCCGGCCCCAGCGCCGGCGTCGATGCCTGCACCATTGACTGGAAAATTCTTTTGCTATTTGGGACCGTTTCCGAGCAATCTCCAGCCCACTGAAAGTGACAATCCCCCCGGACCGGCTTACAACCCTGTGCCTTCCATGAAAAGCAGGCCAATGATTGTGCTGGACTCCCAGTACGGTAAGAGATGCAGCGTCTCGCCCACTGCGTTCAGTGAAGAACGTTTGGGAGCAGTGAACCAACAGTGGGCACCAAAAGGATTCCTCCAAGTGGATGGACACGGTTTGCGTCGAATCTATGCAGACCTCGAGGGGACTCAAGTGCATTGACCTCTAGGACTGATAGCGCACGAGCTTGCTTACGTTCTGCCTTGTCCGCTTCTTTGAGTCCCACATGTCTCTGGCATCGTTTGGGCAAATTCAAACTAGGCCCAATGTTTCCTCTAATCACATCCATCCCCAAAACATGATGGCAGAAATTCAACGCTTGCTTCTAAAAAGCCGCTGAGAGTTGAAGCTGGGACGTTCTTTGATTCTAAGTGAGAGAAGTAGTCAAGGACGACGGTTTGCTCGATTGGGAAAGGATTCAATGAGAAGTGCTCCATCTCGAACCAGTTCACAAAATTTAAGATGGCACTACCACGTTTCAGGATTGTTCCAGCACTACGATTACCGAAAAGGCGGCGCAGATCCAGGATCCTTCCACTGGCCACAAGTCCTTCAAGATCACAGCCGAAAGGTATTGCTCCCTTCCCAGTCCTGAAGATCAAGTGCCATTTTCGTAAAGCTCTGGAAAGCTTTTCCTCGTCAATGACAGTGTCAGATTGATCCCTTTCAAAGTTGATTATCTCTTGATAGCTACCTCTAACCGATTTGGTTCACCGAGCCCTCTTACAACCTTCATCATAATCTGAGGTGGTCAACGGCCTTGTGGGTCCTTGCACTGGTGTTGGCAGGTCCGGTTCATTGGACTCCTCTGCAAAAACAGCTTTCATGGGTCCTACTTCCCAAGGGAAGTTCACTCCAACTGAGGGCGCAACCGACAGGCAAGCATCCTCTATGACGTTGAAAAGATTAGCTCTTTCATTGCTGCTGAGAGGTCGACTGGTATTCTCTTCTCTTGAATTCTCCCAAAACTGTGACTCGCCATCAGTGTAGCCGTCATCAAAGACTCCGGCTTGTCTGCACTATCAAGATCTAACGGAAGAGGGATTCTCATATTTTCTGAGACTACATCACTGCTTGTGGAATGAAAAGCTGACTCAAACGGTTCATCAAAAGCTCCCTGCTGCAAAGCATTCTCAGTTTCCAGGTCATTCTGAGGATCTTCGGGCTCCATCACAGAGGCAAAGCGAATTGAAAGGCAAATTAAAAACTTGAGATCCAAAGCACTAAGTGTAACAGGGACTAAAAGGAAAAGCCTAATTGGTATGTGGGTGTGTGATCAACTGAAAACAAGTTGTTCTAGATCACTTGCCAATAGAATGACAATTCAAAACGTTCTGAACTCAACAGAAGTGTCACTCGACTCAGTCAGAAAATTTCTGAACTCCTGTGAGCCTCACTGCAGACGCACTTGCGTCCATGGATACACATGTATCAGTGAGGAAACTTCGCGGTACACTTGTACCATTTGGCACTTGCCAATGGATAGCTCACTCGAGCTTTGAGAAAACAACTGGACACTTGTCCATACAAGCCCACTTGAGCTTCAATGACGTGAACACCTGTTCACTCAATAATACGTGATGAGTTATGACGTCGTATGACTTAAAATTCACAGCTGCAAAAACTCAAACCTGTCACCTGACGCTTTGTGAGCAAAAATTCACATCACTGCAATGCTTCTGAAAAATGCTGATTGAACAGCCACTTGGCTTGGTGATGTGTGAAGAGCACTTGCCCTTTTTCCTGACATCACTGAAGGACACTTGCCCTTTTGAAAAACTAGGTTGGCTCGCGAACTGCCCCTAGACACAGGAGTCAACCGTGAAGATAATGAAAGCCAATCCTCAGCGCGTTCAGGCGTCGTCCAGGTCGATGAACTGGTACTTGCATCTGATGGATCTGCCGAACCTTTAGCGCAGCCGCATAGAGCGGCGATGTAGGTCCTCGTCAGTGTGTATTTTAGAAGACGAGCGTGAAGCCATACATGACAGAGTCGCTGCTGCCAGTTTCCTGTTCTGTCTGCATAGCAGAAGTCGTTGGAGTGATGTGAGGAGAGTTTACCAGTACAACCAGGATGTAGTAGAAGACCATGGTAAACTTTCAGGGTGCATCGAATTCAAGACCCGCTCTCACAAGACAGCAAGAGATGTTGCAAAGAGAGGACTCGCTATGCCATTGATAGCGCCAATATGGGGAACCGGACGCACGCCTTGGGGACTCAACGTGATCAAAGTGTACCACGCTGCCAAGCTCAACTCAGTGAGTTGCATCACCAGCCACTCCTCCCAGCCCCAGCCAAAGATGGCACATGCATGTCCAGGAGTGTTAGGACAGAAGAGGCTGGGCTGTGGTTGGTCTCCCTCTTGCATAGAAAAAGAGAAGGTTGTGAACCAACAACCGTACATGCATTGAAGGGAACTGCTTTGAGCTGGTGTGGAAAGTTTGGGCTTCAACCCGAAACACGCTTGCTGCTTGGCCACCATGCGAGTGGACGCCAGTCTGCTGACACGTATGCCCGTGATGTGCTAGCGCAGCCTTTGAGGGAATACGAAGAGGCTTCTACAGCAGATCCGCATAGGTGCTTTTGAGCCTGATAGCACGAGACCGGGGCTTCTTAACCAGCCGGAAACAACAGACCCAAGGAATCAGCCCGTTGCGCTCCAGAAGGAAACTGAACAGAAAGCAGCGTAAGAAGGCCAAGAAGACAACGCCAGTGAGAGCTACTCCTCAGATTCTTCCTCAGAGTCATCCGAATCGATGAAAGCTCATCAAGAGGAGGAAGAAGCTGCGTCCGCGGTAGATCTGGTGGTTCAACCGTCCCAATGGGAGCCGGACGTTCGCACGTTTCAGCGTCAACGCAGCTCCATCGTACACATCATGGCCTGTGGCGCAACTTCCAACCGCTTTAGTTGCGGAGTCCAACGCAACTCAGAGTATAGGGAAGGTGCAACCAACACCGAGCTTGAAGTGGTCAATGCACTTCGTCGAAGAAGCCTTGCGTTTGACTGAGTCAAACTCGTAGCATATGACCAGTTCAATGCATACTGTTGTGAGCTCATAGATCACCTCACCATAGCGCCACTACCAGGCTACAGCCAAGTCACTGTGCAACAAATTTTGAGAGCTGACCGTGCCGCATTTTTGTTTCTAGCAGCAAAGTTCAGCACTCTCAAGCGCGACGCCCGCAATGAGTCGCCATTGGAACAGATGTTGGGCACAGTGTTGTCCCACAGCTCAGTGGCTTTCCACTTGTTGCCTTTGCCGAAAAGCCATGAACAACCCAAGAAGAAGACAGACACCACAAAGAAACGTGAGAGGGCCGTTTCTCGTGACAGGTCCGGCAGTCCTCCCATTCCAATCTGGCCTCGGACACGCAGACCTTCAAAAGGCAAAGGAAAAGGGAAGAGGTCCAAGGGCCCTCGCATTCCGGAAGGTTTGATTGGCAAAGCGTTGGAGACAGCCGATGGCCGTCGCCTCTGTTGGGCTTACAACTTGAAAGGTTGTAACGATGCTGAACCTGGACAATCTTGCAAGCGTGGCATTCATTTGTGTGCCGAGCCTGGATGTTTCAAGCCTCACAGTTTGTCATAGCACAAGTGACAAACGACAACCATTTTTCAAAGCTCTTCAGCTTCGTTGCCTCTGCAAGACAAAGTGAAAGGTAAGCCTTTGAATCAATTTTTCGGGATAGAAGTTTTCTCAGGCACTGGTCGCCTGACAGCGTGTTTGAAAGCGATTGGGCTCAATGATAGTGTGGGAAGCGATCACAAATTGCATCCTTGCTTGACATGTCCAACTTTGCCTTTTGACCCCCTTGATCCTTCAAATCAGGAGCTAATTAAATCTCTCATTGCGTCCCCTTTTTGTGTTTATGTGCATTTTGCACCGCCCTGCGGCGCCTCCAGCAGAGCCAGACTGATCAAAAGACGGGGGTCGCTACAATCCTCCACTGGTGCGCACCGACCGTTATCCTGACGGCCTTCCTTCTCTAACCGGTGATCTTCGCACTCGTGTTTTGCTGGCCAACTCATTGTATGAAGTTACCTGCAAACTCATTCAATTTTGTCACAAGTATAATGTGCTCTGGTCCTGTGAGAACCCCGGACGCAGTTTCATGTGGGACACCATTCACTTTGCGCAACTTTTGAAGGAGCTGGATCCTCTCCAAACCACTTTTCATCATTGCCGTTATGGAAGTGCTCGTCGCAAGCTCACCCGTCTTGTGCACACCATTCCCACGTTTCACCAACTCGAAGCACATTGTCAAAACGTTCACGAACATGAGCCTTGGGGACAACTTCCAGATGGTCGTTGGGCTACCGGAGATGAAACAGCCTACCCTTGGGACCTCTGTCGCACCATGGCATTTCACTTTGCTATGCATTTGCAGAACTCCGGCGCACAATGTGTTACGCCTAGTTTTGCGCAACAAGACAGTTTCGAGGCCTTCCCAACTTCGTCAAGTGACGACTTCTTTATGCGTCAAGTGACGCTAGTCAAGTGACTACCAGTTTTTCAGTTGGGTTTTTCAGGTCAATGTTCTTCATTGACTCACGGATTGTTTGATCGAGTGATCTTGCTACATAGTTTAGCGCTTTCACAGTCTTAGTGCTTCACCCTAAGCCGTGACAGCGCGGCCAAAGATTGACCCCAATTCTCAAAAGAAAAAGAAGCGCTGCTTTGCTTGGAGTGAACTGTGTGCCGTTTTGTCAAAGGAATATACATGTTTTTTCGTGAAACGCGTTGCAGTTGGTCGTGAAAGCAGCCTTGCGGAACGGACGGTGCGAGACGGTCTCGGGGTCGTTTCGGAGACTATTTGCTTGACTGTCCTCAAAACATGATGTTCAAAATTAATTTTTGAAGGTCGTCTTGCGCGAAAGCTTCGTTTCGAGGTATCCGCGGCTCGTTTCAGGGACTATCTGTGTGACTGTCGTCAAAAATCATGTTCGAGAGTCATTTTTAGAGGAAGTCTCGCGCGAAAGCATCGCCTCGCGCACCATCGGTGTGACTGTCTAAAAATGAACATGCTGAAGTTGGCATGTTGATTTTGTGTGACACGCGCGGTATTTGTTGCATGGAGCTGCTCTGGGATTGCTTTTGCAATGGCAGGGCTGTGACGGGTGATGTGAAGTGTTGGATGTTGACTTTGCGTGGCAGGCATGGTATTTGATGCAACTGGAGTTGTTCTGGGATGGGCGGCGTCTAGCGCATCTGGATCTGCTTTGGGACTGGCAGGGCTGTGGCAGGTGATGTTGGAGCACGGTTGTAATATTTCCTGATACGTCACGTTATATACGGTGGAAGATGTTGTAGTGCCTTGCAATACCTTGTAGTACGGTGTAATACGTTGTAAAATTTTGTGGTGTGTTGTGATACCTCGGAATATGTTCAAATACGTTGCAATGCATGGGGATACCTTGTAGTACGTTGTAGTATTTTGTAGTCCTTTGTGTCGTATTTTGTAGCATTGTCTAGAATGTTGCAATAGTTTCTGACGCACCTCATGCAACGCATGATGAAGTTTTATTCATAAGACAAAACAGATGAAAGAGTTTTAACTCTTGAAGTGCGCACAGTGAACCTTTTTTGAATTGCAACCTTTTGATGAACCAAACTGCTGATTTTCAGTACAGTCGTTCATGTCAGTTGCAATTTGCAGTTGAGTAGTTGAACTTTGAGTAAAGTTCTTTTTAGCACCTCACTGCTTCATTTCAGTTTGAGTCACACTTGCAGTTGACATGTCAAGTTCATACGCCTGCAGTGTGGCTCACAGGGTCAAGTGACCAGAGCCATCAACATGCATATACACATCAAGTGATGTTCGGCATGCTCATGTCAAGTGACATTTTCTTTTCGTTTCTTTTTCATCACGATCCGTGCCTTTCGTTCCTGGTTTGCAATGGCTGCTGCCAATGATAAAGCCTTGCAAGAGCAAGCTGAGGCCTCCAGCCGTGAGCGCAGCCGCTCGCCTCACAAAGGCGCCGAAGGAGCCAAAACTCCGGAGGACACCCGTCCTTTGCCGGATGCCCAAGAGTTGCCTGACAGCTTGCCTCATGATGCTCCTCAACATGAAGAGCCTGCTCACCCTTTGATCGTCAACGTAGCTCACCAATTCCAGGAAGCAGTCACTGCTCTGCAAACAACAAACGAGTTGTTGCAATCTGCTTTGAACAACAATCTTCGCACGGATGATCTTGCACGCTCCCTCGAGAGTTTGGGAGCAGGCGTCAATTACTTTGCCTCAGTGACAAAGGCCAGCAGTTCTGGCGTGAAAGAGATGGCGGCCAACCTGAAATGGTCGCTTGTCCATTCAAAAACGCCAATTCACCAACATCTTGACCAAATGAACGTTTCCCTCGGTATCATTGCTGGAGCTTTGCAAGTATCCAACAAGATGTCCAAGAACATTTTGGAATGTTCCACTACACAATTGACGAACCTTCAGGATTTGAACCTGAAAATGGCCAAGTTGGTCCGGCTCATGGAGCAGTCCAATGCAAAACCTGCTCCCCCAACGGCACCTCACATGCCGCCTTTTCCTTTGCCGCATTTTGGGGAACCCCCAATGATGCCGATGCCAACTTCACCGCCTCCAACGATGCCAGCAGCGGCGCCGGCTTTGTCCGGCAAGTTTCACTCATTCCTCGGTCCTCACGCAGTGACCCTGGAACCGAATATTGAATCCAACAGACCTGGACCTGGATATGGACCAGTGCCTTCGCCCAAGCCAAATTTCCTGTCCGTTCTCGATTCCCAAACGAATCGTCGACGATCGGTGTCCCCGACACCCTTCGACGAGAACAAGCTCAAAGGAATCAATCAGGCCTGGGCGCCCAAGGGCGTGATGCTCGTCGACAACAGCGGTATTCACCGCATATATGTTGACGATGAGAACGTCGCTTGACTAGCACCTCGTTCACATCGAGCTATGCTCAGATTTGGGCACTCCATTCGCCGCCGCTGGAGAAGTTCAATCATCGAGCTCGACTGAGTTTGAGTGAGGCCGAGGGGTTTTGTTTCCTTTCGCTCGAGTGAGCGACTTTACAGCTTTGAGGGGTGACATTTTAGATTGACTCATATTCTCTGGGTGATTGCGCAGTCAATCTATATAGGTTTAGGACAAGTGTCCGCTGTTTGACACAAAGTTCAGTCACCATTGCACTTGATGGACGAGTGTCCTTATAACCTGAGAAGCAAGTCAATCTCGGTTTTTGAACAGGTTTTTGAACAGGACAAGTGTCCTGAACGATGCCAAGTCAAAAGGGCAAGTGCTCTTTGTGCATCATGGAGCCAAGTGGCTTGTCGTCTACATGTTTCAGGCACAGTCAGCAAGCTTGCATCCATGTCCAAGTTTCATGTGATTCAGTTGGTACATGAGGCGTCAGGTGACATGTCCGAGTTCAGTTTTGACTTCAGTCCTTGATTTCACTTTCATTTTTCAGGGAATGGACAAGTGTCCATACACTGCGGCCCAAGTGGGCATAGATGGACAAGTGTCCATAGAGTTATCAAGCTCAAGTGAGCTGTTAGATTGGCAAGTGCCAATGGTACAAGTGTGCCGTCATGTACCTCATTGATACATGTGTATCTTGGGTGCAAGTGCATCAGCAATGAGGCTCACAGGAGTTCTGATCGTGTGATCAAGTCGAGTGACACTTCTGTTAAGTCTCACATGTTGAACACATTTCGACAAGGTACTAGTACCTTGCTTGGTTTGATTTCACACCCAAGATAAATTGTTTCCCCATTAGTCCTGATTGTAATCATTCATTTGCACTTTCTTCCCAGCAATTGCTGTCACTTTGCGCCTTCGTGATGGAGAGTGAGGAGTATCAGGACAACTGTGAAGCCGAAGATGAATCGCATCATGAAGCTTTGGACGGGCTGTTTGAACCAACTCTTGAATCTGCAGTTAGTGATGTAGCATCCGAAGATTTGAGGATCCCTCTTCCACTAGACCTTGATGGTACGGATAGAGTACTTGAAGATGGCTACACTGACACCGATTCGCATGTCTTTGAGAATCTAGGAGAAGAGAGCACCACTCGCCCTCTTAGTAGCAGTGAGAGAACTGACCTTTTTCGTGTCATAGAGGATGCCTGCCTTTCAGTTGTGCCTTCAGTAGGTGTGAACTTCCCTTGGGAAGTGGGGACAATGAAAGCTGTGTTCTCGGAAGACTCAAATGAACCCGAACTACCAACGCCTGTTCAAGGGCCCAGCAAACCTTTGACCACCTCTGAGTACAGCGAAAGTTGCAAAAGGGCAAGGTTGACCAAACCAGTGAGAGGTAGCTTCCAAGATATAATCAACTTTGACAAAGACCAATCGGACACGGTTATAGATGAAGAGCGACTTTCGAGAGCTTTGCAAAAATGGTACATGATCTTCAGAACTGGAAAGGGCGCAGTGCCTTTGGGTTGCGACTTGGAAGGCCTAGTTTCCAGTGGAAGGATCTTAGACATGCATCGCCTCTTTGGGAACCGCAGCGCTGGTACAATTTTGAAACGTGGCAGCGCCATTCTCAATTTTGTGAACTGGTTCAAATCAGAGCACTTCTCATTGAACCCTTTCCCAATGGAACAACATGTTATCCTTGATTACCTCTCCCACTTAGAGTCGAAGCACGCCCCAGCATCTACAATGCGAGGCCTCTTAAAAGCTTTGAATTTCTGCCATCATGTCCTAGGGATGGATGTGATCAGAGGGAACGTCGGGCCCATTTTGAACATACCAAAGCAATGCGTGAGACTTGTCGAACTCAGGGAGGTTGACAAAGCTGAGCGCAAACAGGCCCGTGTGCTGACTGTTTTGGAAGTCAATGCTCTTGAATCCATTTTGGAAGATGAGCGTGAGTCCATACATGATAGAGTTGCTGCTGCCAGCTTCTTGTTTTGCTTGCATAGCAGAAGTCGTTGGAGTGATGTGAGGAAAGTTTATCAATACAATCAAGACATAGTAGAAGATCAAGGCAGACTTTCAGGTTACATTGAGTTCAAGACACGCTCTCACAAAACGGCAAAGGATGTCGCAAAGAGAGGTCTTGCCATGCCTTTGATAGCCCCCATATGGGGCACTGGCCGAACTCCTTGGGGCCTCAACATGGCAAAGGTGTATCAAGCTGCCAAGATACAACTTAGCGAACTGCACCATCAGCCGTTGTTACCAGCCCCGGCAAAAGATGGCAAATGGATGACTAGGAGTGTTACCACAGAAGAGGCCGGGCTATGGTTGGTCTCTCTCTTGCGCAAAAAGAGGGAAGAGTGTGAGCCAACAACTATACACGCGCTGAAGGGTACTTCGTTGAGCTGGTGCGGAAAGTTTGGGCTTCAGCCGGAAACTCGTTTACTTCTCGGCCACCACTCTAGCGGTCACCATTCAGCTGACACATATGCCCGTGATGTCTTAGCGCAACCTCTTAGAGAGTACGAAGGAGTTTTGCAACAGATTCGCATTGGCGCATTTAGACCTGACAGCACCCGCTCAGGACTGCTAAGCCAACCTGAAATTTCCGATCCGAAAAATCAACCCATTGAGCGCCAAGACTTAGAAGACAATGCAGAGGACCCTTGCCACAAAGAAGCCACCAGTGATAGTGATTCGTCCGACTCGTCTTCAGAGTCATCCGAGTCAATGAAAATTCACATGGAAGAAGAAGAGGCTGCTGCTGCAGTCGATTTGGTCATTCAGCCTGCTCAATGGGAACCAAATGTCAAGATGTACCAACACCAGAAAAGCTCGATAGTTCATGTGATGGCATTTGGCACGACATCCAACCGCTTCAGTTGCGGTGTGCTGCGCAGCTCTGAGTATAGAGAGGTTGACAATGTCACATTTTTAGAGTTACGTAAATGCAAACGCTGTGACATCGCTAGGCCTGTGAGAGACGTAGGGTCACTCGCCTCCGCATTGCAGAAGCACAGAGAAGAATCTGCGAAGTGAAAAAGGAGCTCCAACTGTATAGCTTTCATGTCTTGCTTGTTAACTTTGAGTGTTTTCACGATCCTTTTTAAAGCACTTCTGTTTACCATGTTCACTGCGAAGTTTTGTGCTTAAGCACCATGGGGACGTTGCTGGAGTCGGTAGAGGCCTTTAAGGCCAGAGCCATAGAGGTGAACCTCTCCAGGGCAGAAGTTGATTCCATCGTGAGACATGGAACAGACACGTTGGCGAGGCTGGCATTTGCAGCTTGTCCACCAGGTCAATCTCCCAGCGATGACCAGGTCCGAGCTTTGTTTCCTCCGCCTGTGGTACCAAGTCAAGGGGCAATGAGTTCGCTGAAACGTCTGATTTTTGAAGCTCAGACCTTAGTTGTGGCCGACGTCAAACAGAAGGTTTCGAGGAAAGAGGAACCTCAAACCGTCACTCTGGCTCCTGCAGAGCGTGACTCAAGGCTTGCAGATCAGCGTGCCAGGCTCACAGGCTTGAGGCTGAAGGGTGAAGAAGAAGTGGCCCACCAATGCTATGATCTTGTTCTTAGCATGGTTGAGAAAGACGCCTTGGTTTACCTTGGCCCAGAGAAGTTCATCACCCGAAGAGCAGAGCTTCAAAACAAGAAGCCCTCCAAAGAGCTGTCTTTGGATGCTGCAACTTTGATCGTGAAGGACAAACATCCTTCCCTGCATTGTGCTACAAACACAGAGCTAGAAGTAGTCAATGCGCTCCGCAGGAGGAGTCTAGCATTTGACTTGGTCAAGTTGGTCTCCTATGATGAGTTCAATGCTTATTGTAGCGAGCTCGTCGACCACCTCAGCATCCCGCCACCTCCTGGGTACAGTCAAGTGACTGTCCAGCAGATTTTGCGTGCTGACAGGGCAGCGTTCTTGCATATGGCAGAAAAGCTCACCACGTTGAAGAGAGATGCCTTGAACCATTCTCCCTTGGAAAGGATGCTTGGCACCGTTCTCTCACACAGTGCAGTGAGCTTCCACCTGCTCCCACTTCCCCAACATGGTGCTCGCTCTGAACCTACTCGAAAGAAAGCCGCAGCGGCCCGCAAAAGGGACAGAGCCCCTTCAAGAGATCGATCCGGCAGTCCTCCGATTCCGATTTGGAATCGGCGCAAAGCGTCCAAAGGAAAAGGACGTGGCAAAAGCAAGAAAGGAGGACCAAGAGTGCCTGAAGGACTTCTAGGTAAAGCTCTGGAGACTCCCGATGGGCGTCGCCTTTGTTGGGCTTTCAACCTTCGAGGATGTGAAGACGCCGCGCCAGGTCAATCCTGTAAGAGAGGCCTTCACCTTTGTGCTGAGCCCGGATGTTTCAAACCTCACAGTATGGCCCAGCATGACAAATCGAAGTGAGACTACCAGCATTCCCAGCAGAGCTCTGTGGCGTCCGCACTTGGCGACCGTCTCAAAGATCAGCCTTTGCGCCAGTTTTTCGCCATTGAAGTTTTCTCAGGCACTGGTCGCCTGACCGCTTGCCTCAAAGCAATTGGACTTAGTGACAGCGTAGGAGTGGACCACAAACTACATCCACGCTTGACATGTCCAACTTTGCCTTTTGACTTGCTTGATCCTTCGAATCAAGAACTAATTCGTTCTCTCATTGCATCGCCATTTTGTGTTTATGTCCATTTTGCCCCGCCTTGCGGAACTTCCAGCCGTGCTAGACTCATCAAACGACGCAATCGTTACAATCCACCTGTGGTACGCACCGATCGTTACCCAAATGGTCTCCCCACTTTGACTGGAGACCTCAGGACTCGTGTTTTATTGGCCAATTCTTTGTATGCAATCACCTGCAAACTCATTCAGTTTTGCCAGCAGTGTGATGTGCTGTGGTCTTGTGAAAATCCAGGCCGTAGTTTCATGTGGGACACCAAGCCTTTTGTGCAATTGTTGAAAGATTTGAATCCTTCCCACACCACATTTCATCATTGCAGGTATGGCAGTGCACGCCGTAAGTTGACTCGACTCGTGCATAACATTGCCACTTTTCACAACCTTGAAGCACATTGTCAAAACGACCATGAACATGAACCGTGGGGACAACTCCCTGATGGCCGTTGGGCCACTGGAGATGAAACAGCCTACCCTTGGGATCTCTGTCGAACCATGGCTTTTCAGCTCGCCATGCATTTGCAAAACTCAGGAGCTCTTTGTGTTACGCCAAGTTTTGCCAAACAAGAGGAAACCATCCAGGCCCTTCGTGCCAGCACTGACATTCAACCTCGTCGAGGGTTGCCACCAATGGTTTCTGAGTTTGTCAAAGTCATTCAACAACCTGCTTCTGAACCTTTGCCGCCCTACAGCCGCCAACTCAGCACTCCTTTTCGGGGGTACATCGCGAGTGCAGGAACCCAACAAGGCTTTGAGAAGTGTGTTTCTGACACTGTTCATAACGAAGTCATCACAGTGGGCATTCATAGATGCCCCAGTGAATTCATCCAAGAAGCCTTGACAGTTGGTCATCCCACAGAAGTCCAAGCAGTGTTCCCATCTTGCATTAGGAAGGTGGTTGACGAAGCTTTGTCGCAATCCCATGAAGATATTGCGAGGGAAAGAACAGCAGAGCTTCGAAGGTGGGCCGCACTCATCGCTGAACTGAAGGACAGAGAAGAGGAGTTGAGGTCCTCGATGAGCCAAAGGAGAAGCACAGTTTTGAAGGACAAAAAGCTAGCACTTTTTGAAAAGCTCATCTTGGAGTCAAGTCATCAAGATGTCAATCTCATTCATGATTTGACCAGAGGTTTTGATTTCACTGGTGAATTGCCCAAGTCCGGAGTCTTTGACCGTCATTTGCGTCCAGCCAAAGTTTCTTGTAACAACCTCAGAACCTATGCCAAGTTCAGCAGAGACAGCATCCTCAAGACTGTCAACAGCTCCGGAGAGGAAGATTTGGACCGGGGGCTCTGGGAAGCCACTCTGAAGGAAGTAAGCAAAGGTTTCCTTGAAGGCCCAGTGGAACCCGAATCCATGCCTTCTGACTCACTGCTCACCAAACGTTTTCCTGTGAGACAGAAAAACAAGATCAGACCTATCGATGACTCTAAAGCCAACATGGTGAATCAGTCGGCCACTCAGACTGAAGGAGTAACCATACACACCATTGACCACATAGCATCAATGGTGTCGTACTGGCTGAGAGCCAGCTCATCTTTAAAAGGACGGGCTGAGCTAGTGGCCAAGTGTTGGGATCTGTCGGATGCCTACAAACAAATCCCTCTTTCGGACGAAGCATACCGTAGAGATGCCTTCCTTGCGGTGTACTGCCCAGAATCGCAGAAAGCAGAAGTGTTTCGCCAGAAGGTTTTGCCTTTTGGATCAATAGCGTCAGTCACGGCTTTCCTGAGAGTGTCCTTAGCTTTATGGGCGGTGGGAAACTCCAAGTTAAAGTTGGCATGGTCTGCGTACTTTGATGATTTCCTTAGTCTGAGTGAGAAAGCTTCTTCCAAGCATACAGACCTCTGCATCGCAGCCATGTTCTCCTTTTTAGGATGGAAACTTTCAGAAGACAAACTCCTTCCATTTGATTCTGTTTGCAAAGTGCTTGGAGTCCGTCTGGACCTATCCAGCGCTAGGCTCGGCCTGGTCAGAGTTGCAAACACTCCGGAACGAGTGGAGGAATTGGTTGAAGAGTTGAACCATATCACCCGAGAAAACAAGCTCTCTCGGAAAGATGGTGAAAAGTTGAGAGGTCGTCTTCAGTTTGCTAGCAGCCAACGTTTTGGAAGATCGTTCAGGAAATATCTGAAAGAGTTAAACAACCATGTAGCTTCAGGACGCAAGGTGTTGACAGAAAGCACCAAGTCTGCTCTACACAAGCTGTCAGAGACACTGTTGCTTAACCACCCCAGAGAAATTTCGAAAGGTCTGTCAGATCACGTGCATGTGTACGTTGATGCTTCCTTCGAACCCGGTGGATACTCTGGGATTGGTGGCCTTTGTGTCAACAGCGATGGCTCGGTGCACAGTTTCTTTAGCGAAGCTGTCCCAAAAGACCTTCTGTGTCTTGTAGAACATGGTGACAAGGAGACCATCATCCTTGAACTGGAGATGGTAGCACTGCTAGTGGCAGCTACCTTGCGGCAAGACGTCTTGCGTTCAAAACGGGCTGTTTTCTTCACTGACAATGAGCCTGTCAGGAAGAGTCTCATCAGAGGACACTCCCAAAATCATTTCGTCAGTTGCCTCATGGAAGCCTTTTATATGATGGAAGAAGACTTGCACTGCCAAGTCTGGCTAGAGCGAGTGCCTAGCCAGTCAAATCCAGCTGACGAACCGTCAAGAACGGAGTGCTCCAACGTCATGGGTTGCACAGCCAGGTTGAGAGTTGACGTGATGGAAGTTTGGGTCAAGGCGGCCCAGTTTTCGGGGGGTGACAGCGCGGCCAAAGACTGACCCCAATTCTCAAAAGAAAAAGAGAAGCGCTGCTTTGCTTGAGTGAACTGTGTGCCGTTTTGTCAAAGGAATAAGACGCACCTCATGCAACGCATGATGAAGTTTTATTCATAAGACAAAACAGATGAAAGAGTTTTGACTCTTGAAGTGCACACAGTGAACAGTTTCAGTTGCAATCTTTTGTAAACAACTTGCTGTGATCCAGTAAAGTTGTTTAAGTCAAGTTGCAACTTGCAGTTGAGTAGTTAGAACTTTAAGTAAAGTTCCTTCAGTTTCTCACTGCTTCAGTTTCAGTTTGAGTCACGCTTGCAGTTTACATGTTGACTTCGTACGCCTGCAGTGTGGCTCACAGGGTCAAGTGACCAGAGCCATCAACATGCATATGCACATCAAGTGATGTTCTGCATGTTCATGTCAAGTGACATTTTCTTTTCGTCCCTACCTCTCCCACCCTTGATCGAGTGATCAAGAATTTTGGACAAGTGTCCAAGCGACAAGTCTGGTCGCGTCCCTTCTTAGCAGTGTTTTGACAATTTCTCAGTGAGTTTGTCCGTTGGGTTTTCACCCAACTTTTGCAGCAGTTTGACAAGTGTCATCACATCTTTTTGTCACACTTGCAGTTTTCCTTGAGAGGTTTGTGGTCTTGGACCTTTGTATGGGACTGTCTTGAGGCCATCCCAACTTCGTCAAGTGACGAGCCAATGGGTCAAGTGACCCTAGTCACGGTCAAGTGACCCTCGTCAAGTGACTCTAATTCTCTACAGTTTGGGATTCATCATGTCAATGATTTTTCATTGACTCACAGACTGTTAGATCAAGTGATCTCTGCTACATAGCTTAGCGCTTTCACAGTCTTAGTGCCTCACCCTAAGCCGTGACAGCGCGGCCAAAGACTGACCCCAATTCTCAAAAGAAAAAGAGAAGCGCTGCTTTGCTTGAGTGAACTGTGTGCCGTTTTGTCAAAGGAATAAGGTGATCCGGGGTATCCTCCCGCCATGTTCTGGTTTGCGGGCACTGGGTTCCAAGTTGCAGAACCTTCGTGTGGTTCTGGGGTTGTGTGGGCATTTGTTCTGGGTGCTTTTCGGCGTGGGTTGTTGTCTTCTGGGATCCGGGTTCTTGGTTTCTGGAGGTCGCCTGTTAAGGGAAATGTTTTATTCCCTGGCATATTTGAGTGTGGTGCCAAAGTAGTTTCACACAAACCCAGCGGGATTGGCAGTTGCATTGTTTTGATTTCAAAACATGGACAGATTAGCAGACCCAGCGCACAGTGGGCTGCAAAGGAGAATTTGTTAATTTGTTTGACGTTTTTCGTTTTTGTTCTCCAGCCCTGGGCCAGCGTCAGACGACAAGGTTTGCATGTTTTGCGTGTTTTCATTGCACGGGATTGCGAACCAATGTAAAACCTGGGTCACTGCAGGTATCTACCAGACACAACAGTTGCAGAATTTGGTTGAATGATTTGTTTTTCCAACTGATACTTTGTGAAACATCGGATTTTTTTTGTGGTCTCGACAAATGTCAACATTTTGCACAAATTTGCGCTAATGAAATACAACCAATGCTTTTTTGCTTGCTTGCCTCCACTGAGTGGTTTATCGACAACTGTTTGAACAGAAAATGTCGTCACCACTGTAGTGTTAGTCACAGTCTTCGACTGCGCGCAGGGGCCTGCTGGCCGTTGCGGTGGTGCACATCTCAAAAAAAGTGAATCAAATCAAACTTTACGATCCTGCAACCTCACTCGGTGATGAGGGTTGGGCCCGGAGGGGGTTACAAAAAGTCCCTCCAAAGTAGGCGCCGCAAAAAAAAACCACACAGCCAGTGAAGGCTTAGGGCTCGAAAAAAAAACGAATTGAATCGTGGCTATCACTCAGAAAAGAAAATCCGGCTCAGTCACCCATCTTTCCATCAGTTTCTGCCAATCTTTCTTTGCGACCCAAAGCACGAGCCAAAGGACCAGCAGGAGCAACATCCTTTGTTTCAGCTTGCAAAGAGTCCAGTGAAGCATCCATCCAATCAAAAACTTCCTGCCAGGCAGCCATTGCACTCTGCCGTGGTCTGACTTTCAAAAGGAGTCTGCCGTCACGGATGTTTTTGGCAAAGCACAGCTGAATGCTCTTGCTCATGTCTTCAATTTGGGTCATCTGGTCGTGGAGCTCAGCAAACTTGGTCAGCACCGCCCTGCGCTCCTGTGACTGAAGAAGCCACTTGGCGAAGGCGGCCGCGACCGTGTGCCTCGCCGGTCCTTGCGGATGAGCTTGTCCTTTGGCTGGAAGCTGATCCTTCCAGGCCGTCATGTGCTGCGCGAGGAGAGTCGCCAACTCCGTGTCGGCTGCAAGGATGTAGGTCCGGGTTGACCAAGCTTCCAACTCTCTGAGGGATTGGTCGTGAGCGCTCACCAGCTGACACACTTGTTGAAGCTGCCTGCTCAAGTCTTGCACCTTCTTCTCCATGCTCTGCTGCGGGTTCCCAGCTGCTTCGTGACGAACGCGCTTCGGTGGACGAGTAGAAGGGCTCGTTCCTGGCGCTGACAGGAAGTCGAGGCCCGGCATGACTGACAAAGAAGGCGTCCAAG
>VSDK01009136.1:465912-491967 GCA_009767595.1 Symbiodinium kawagutii | reverse complement strand
ACTGCCTGCTTGGCAGCAAGAAAAGCTCTCGAGTGTCGGCAAAGTTTGTACCAGAGCAGAAAGAAGAAACGTTGACAATTCTGTGTCCAGGGTGGGCTGTGCCATAGCGCGGCGAAGGTCAAGACGTCCTCCTGACACTGCCGTTTGTCGCGTAACAAATCAAAAGTGGCAGGCAATAATTTCTCAGAACGCTGACCCCGTCGCATTGCAAAATGGCGGGCGGC
Organism: Symbiodinium kawagutii; assembly: GCA_009767595.1. NCBI lineage: Eukaryota > Dinophyceae > Suessiales > Symbiodiniaceae > Symbiodinium > Symbiodinium kawagutii. The sequence continues at coordinate 491,743 of VSDK01009136.1, read as the reverse complement.
GACCTGGTGAAGTTGCATGCTCAAACAAGACCAGAATGTCTGAAGCTCTTGTGGACCAGTGATCAAAGCCACTTGACCAGCAATAGGTTCCCAAACACGCTGGGCATCGTCCAGAAATGCCTGCGCAACTTGCGGATCTTCAACCGCAACTTGAAGGGCATACTTGTTCCAGCGGATGGTTGGACTGTGTGAGCGCAGCAGCTTCCATGGCTGCGGCAGTTTCACATGGACCTCAACTGGCCAATGGTCTCGTACCACAGACATCTGCCATCGTCTGCCAAGGACTTGGTTGACGTGACATAGTGTGACACGAGGGCGCAATTCTTGAGAGATGCCGATGAAGTCGATGCAGTTGCTGCTCGATCCATCGGGCGTCCAGCATGTGGGGCCATGTCCCGAAAAGGTGTTGGCGAGCAAAAGGCCCGACACTTCACATGCATTCACAAGAGAATAGCCATTGTTGTTGGTGATTCCATTGACTTGACGTCCTACCGCTGTGCTGCGGATGTCAGCTCCAACGTGTCCATTGAAGTCGCCCAGCAACCAAACCCGAGTGCGTCTAGGAACAGCATGAATCATTTCCAGCATAGCTTGAAAAAAAGCATGACGTGTGGCATGGTCCTCAGTTTCTTGAGGGGCATAGGCGCATATGAAAAGCTCATCCATCTCATGGCCAGGCCGGCGGCTGACAAGGCGCAAGCCGCCCAGTCGACCATGCAATCCCCTGGGAGGATCAAACCTGGTATGGACATGTGCAAAAGTGAGGAGCTGTGTGCTGATCAGTAGAAGTACTCCCAGCATTCTGTTGGCATGTGGTCGCCCCCAACTGAAGCAAGAAAAACGGGCAAAACCTGAGTGAGTTTTCACAGCCCATTCGCTCCTAACCTCTGTTGTTTGCCAACGTGTGCCCTGCAAACCAGCAACCGCAATCCCTTTGATGTGTAGATCTTCGCAAATTTCCTGCAGGCGAGTGCTTCCACGACCCAGCGATTGGCAGTTGTAGCTGAGAAGCCTTAGACATGGGAGAGCAGTGCTTCTGCAGCTGGGCCCGCTGCTGGTACCTCGCTGTTCTGGGATAGCCAAGTGCACCGCGCCATCTTGCCGGCGCAAATGAAAATGTGAGTCCCTCTCGAACCACCAAGTGCGTTTCTTATTGAGTAGCTGCTTTACATACTCAATGTCTGGCTGAGGAAAAAAAGCGGCCAGTCGATCGTATGCAGTGATGAGATGTCCACGGTATCGAGTCCAGCCTTGCAAAAAAAACTGTCTCAAAGCTCTTTTGATGCTTCGTTTCACTGTGACTGGTGCATGGTGGTTCCTGTCTTGGTGACGGTGTGCACTTTGCATTACAGGTTGAGCTGAAGCCATGCCTTCAGCTCACCCTCGCCCCAACATTTATCTTCCTTAGTCGGTCATGGCTCGTGCCCGCGGGATTGGGACCGCGGCTCCTGAAACACCTTGGTCTACAGGATTTGAGCGGAGAGGGGCTTACAACCAATGCGGAAAAGAAAACAACAAAACTTTGTCCTTTTTAAGTCGTGGTGTAAATTTCTGGACAGACCCAACGGTGTTGAGCCCTGAGCTAAGAAGCAGACAAGCGTGGGGAGTTTGGCGATTTGACCTTGACAAAGTATGTATGTGTGTTTGCAGTATATTGGTATATCATTTCTTTGCTGACATATGCAATATTTCTGTTCAAATTAGCATATGCAGTCCTAAAAACCCTTTGCAAAACCACACACCGAAACCCTACCCAACAACAGTCAGACGAACTGTTGAATTAAATGGTGTCCCTGTGCATTTTGCATACACGCAATTTCCGTGTGCAGAAATGTTTTGATTACGCAATATTTTCCATGGCTGATCCCACTCAGAAAATGTGTTCTGGGGGTTTGCATGACTATCCCACACATTGGATATCGATTGCAGGTATTGATAGACTTGGGAGGCATCAGCAGTAAGCAGAACGGATTTCATCAAAGAAGCATCTATTTTTGCAAGTGGGGACACTTTATGGAAAGGCGTGTGAAATGGCCAGTTGGTAGATTTCGGTGCATCTTTGCTTTCAGAATTCCATAATTCACAATTTCCAGTCGGAATCATGCTTTGCGGTATTCCCTCACATGTTGAAATTGAATGCCAACAAAAAACCTCATGACCCATAAATCTCAGATGTTTGGAATTACATAAATAGAACGTATGGACACATAATCCTGCATCCATTTGACAACTGTACCTCAGATGCCTGCTTGAACCGAAACGCACCTTGAACTGCACAGCGATTCTTGTTGATTCAACAATGTATTGGTGGATCTGAACTTTGATTTCATTCAGAACCTCAGAACATGCATGTTGAGTCTCGAAATGGATGGCTTTCAGCAGCATGTTGTGCCATCAGGTGCATGCAAGTTTTAGGCACACTGGTCCATCCAGCTTCACTCCAGCCTACTTCGCTGCATTTGGGCACAATTTTTGGCTCCAGCAAAAAAGTGGCTTCGGCCCAAATACCGCGCAACTAGGTTTTCAGGCGTAATAGGACATATTTGGTGCCTTGGCGATTTATCGCTGTGTTGCTCGGCATGTTAGGCTCTCCGTTTGAGCTCCTGAGGCCATGACGACAATGGGAATCAACGGCTTCGGCCGCATTGGGCGCCTGGTTTTTCGCGCAGCTGTAGAGAATCAAAGCGTGGCTTGGTCGATGTGAAGAGGTTGAAGGATATGCATATACTGTGCATGTAGGAAGAATACATTGACAAATAAGGATCTGTTTTTTAAATCCTCGCTTTGGATATAGGCTATGCTCATGTCACATGGAAATCTACTAGATCATTGAAGAAGTGACACGTAGAACTTGATGCATTTTCCGAGTTGTCGCTCTAAGCCTTTCAGGTTACAATGGTTGCAGTCAATGATCCATTCATGGATTTGGACTACATGCAGTACCTTCTGAAGTACGATTCAGTGCACAAGAGGTTCAAGGGCACAGTCACCATCAAGAAGGCCGACTTTGAGCCAGCATGAGCTTCGCAAGGCTATCCTATATATATATATACACATGTATAAACTTTATATTATATACTCAGATTTTCTTTTTTGTGGAAGGGCACCTCATGTACAGTATGTAATGCAATGTAATGGAATGGAATGCAATGTAATGGAATGCAATGCAGTGCAATGTAATGTCATGTAACTTAATGTAACATAATGTAATGTAATGTAATGCAATGCAATGCAATGCGATGAGATGTAATGTGTACATGTATGTAAAAGTATGATGATCATGTCTTCAGTTTTTCCAACTTCTTTTTCTCAGCCCACTCTTGCAGGAAGCCACTGGCGAAGAGTTTTTGGTGGTCAATGGGATGAAGGTGCGGGTATTCCACGAGAAGGATCCGGCTCAAATCCCTTGGGGTGCCGTTGGAGCCATGTATGTTTGCGAATCTACTGGCGTTTTCTGCGACAAGGACGGGCCCATGTTCCCTTTTTGCAGAGTTCGCAATTTGGATGTCAGAAGTCTTGAAGGTGGAGTAGTGGAGCAGTCAAAAAGACAAATCCTGTCAATGGCTTTTTATATGGGATTAATACACACTTGATTGATGTTGATTGATTGTGGACACAAAGCTGGTTCAGCGTGACAGTAAGCAAACATCAGTGAACGAGTCTTTGTGTCCAATGGGTTGTTTGAAACTTGTTTGCCTTGTGCATCCTTTGTCTATTGCAGGAGAAGGCTTCAAAGCATTTGGCAGGTGGATGCAAGAAAGTCATCATCTCTGCTCCTCCAAAGGCTCGGCTACTGGTTCTGTGGCGTTCCGTTGCCACTGGGAGACGCATCAATAGAACTTCTGTGCATCAATCAAGAAGCACATACTTTTCTGTTTGCCATGCTTTTTTTTAAACATCATTTTTTTTATCATTCAAAACATGGCAATTACAAGAACAGAAGAACTTACCAGGGTCGCAGAGCAGCGGACGGACGGACGGACGGACGGAAAGAAGGAAGGAAGGAAGGACGGAAGGAAGGAAGGAAGGAAGGAAGGAAGGAGTGAGGGAAGCACGAAGGAAGCTAGGCAGGAAGGAACCAAGCAAACTTCGACCTGCCAACGGTAAGGATTTCATTTGAAATCGCGACCATGACTTGCCGGGGTCTTGTTCGTAGTTTGAGAAGTGTCTTATGGATTGGCAATTTGGTGGGGTGATTGATATTTGTCTCCGAGTCGCACTTTGCGCCCTCTGCGCTGTGCCTGCCACGAAATCTGCAACATATGTTCCCAAAACTCCTGCTTGTCTATAGCGCTCCTTGCATGAGTCCGTGTTTAGGTTCCGTCTAATACTATTTATTGTTTATGTAATTTATGAGTGTTCATTGCTGTTGATTCTTTGATGCCGAGGGCCGCAAAGGGAAGCCTCACCCGCAGCAGGAAATGTCAGTGTCAAGTGTCAAGTCATATTTTCTTTTTGATCGTCGTAACATTTCTTGGTTCAAACGTGTAGCTCTTTTTGATCCTGATCTGCCGATCTTCTTTGGATCTGCAGATGGTTCATGGAGCTAAGTCCAAGCCCAGCACTGGGGACTCCGCACACATTTCGAATGCACAGTTTGCCAAGTCGATTGCCAGGATGGTACTCCTATGTTTGTGATGGGAGTCAACCACGAGAAGTACACCAAGGTCAGTGCCCAGTGACCACTGAAATGCAGTGTCTGGCCTGCCATGCTGACTAGCTGTGACTCGCTGCCTGTTAGGACCTCCCGGTGGTCTCCAACGCCTCTTGCACCACCAACTGCTTGGCTCCTTTGGCCAAGGCAAGCAGCTACCCAATAGGACAATAGGTCAGTCGGGAACTCCTGAACTCAAAGAACTCCTCGACCTGGTTCTAGTTTGACTCGGTTGCAAAGGAGGTCTGAGCACCGTCAAAGACAGAGAAGCGGCACAGGTCATCAACGACAACTTTGGTATTGCTGAGGCCATTCTGTTGTATCCGTCTTGCCAATGGCATAGGCTGACTTCGATGGCCTTCAGTGAATCTGTCAGGAATCCACAGATAGATGAGGGGACTAAGTCAGAAGGGTCACGAAGCCGTTGATTCTTGAGCCACAACAGGACAGTAGGTTTGGGGATGGGGACTGGGACTGGTAAGTGCCTCTCAGCGTGGCACTAAAAGAATCATGTCATTGCTCTGCTTGGCAGGGCTTGATGACAACGGTCCACGCCATGACAGCAACACAGCTGACTGTCGATGGGCCATCTCGTGGTGGAAAGGACAGCGTTTGGACTTATTACAACAAATCCCATGGAGCATCTTCAAGTTGAGAAATCAAAAAGCAAATCTGGACTCAAAGGTTACTCAGAAAGAAAAGCAAAACAAATTGAGAGTTCAACAATTAACTCAGTAGAGAAACAAATTTATTTTGCTCCCGTGTTGTATTTGATCATTTTTTATTTTGTATGTTTTTTTAAAAACTAATTTTGTTCAGATTTTATTTGATATTTTCTTCAATCAAAAAATCGAGAATCAAACAAACAACAGTTTTTTTTGCAATTCCACAGTTCTTTTTTTGGAACCCCGATGATTGCCGGTTCCCCTCGATCCTCACAGCTTTTGTTTGGAAGTTGAGTCACCGACTCTCTTTTTTTTGCATACTTTTTTTGGAAGAGAGCGGGAGGATGTGGGGGCCCCCTGTTTTTGTGATTTAAGATGGATTTAATATGAACTAGATACATCGTATGTTTACTAAAGATTAATTTAGACTATTAATATAACTAATATTGATTATATGTAGATCAATATCATATAAATAGTAATAGATACTTAAAGATCTTTATTGGCTATTTTTCATAGATACCAGTACTACTATTTTATATAATTCGATGTACAGTGGTAATTGTTTTATTTATATATGCAAAAAAAGTATTCTGTATTAACCGTTTATTATCTACAGTATTCATATTATGGAAACAAAATTAACTAGGGCTATGTTGATATTCTAATATTAAAGAGAGATATATATATATATACATACAAGAAGCTTTATTCATTTCTCGAATATTAATACTATTTACTATTTATGAATGTCGTGTTTCCATTATTAATATAATTCTATGTTATGATATTTTTCTTTAAACGTGTTTATTCTTAAGTGTCAATGTCAGTAGTAACAAAAAAATGATCTCGCCGAAAATCTATTTCGTATTATGATCATAGATGACTAATATTTCCAATATTACAGGGTGCCAAGAAATACAATGTTTATTGCAAAACCTCGGTTTCAGACCTCCTTAAAGCACAAAATATATCTTAAATAACAATGTTTTACAAGTATTGAGAATAAAAAACACTTTCCCACTGGAAGCTACTCTAGACCTCATAAAGGGCTATCCTTTTATAAGAAAAAAGTCAAAAATATCGATGTTTACATTGTTGTTTTTTGAAACCATGGCAACAAAGACTTGAAACTAACAACAACGAACACATTCCCTGGCAACCTCTAACCCAGGAAAGGTGACGTGTTCTCATTAATCATAACATTATATTTTTGATATAACCATTTCAATTTATCAGCTAATAATATTGATCTAAAAAAAGTTAATACTTATCAAACATTTTCTCTGACTAGTGTAAGCACGATTAAGCATTGCAGTTTTTGATTGTAAATTAACCTATTAACCTATTGAATATGGCCTACGCAATTGTGATTTTTGGAGAAGACTTCGAGGGTGGAGAGCTCCAGGTCCAGGAACCAAAAAAAAAAAAAAAACCACACAAAAACCAAAAAAGACAAAAAAACGCAAATATTTCCAGACTCTTTGGAGAGAGGGGGGGGGGGTTCAGGGGGTCTGGCCAAGAGTCTGGATTTTTTTTTCCGGTTTTCCTTATGTTTTTTTAGTTTTCTAATTTATTAGTAGTATATTACCTTATTAAAAATGGCCTATTTGATTGTAGTTTCTGGAGGAGGGGGCCTAAAGACTTCAAGGGTCGAGGGTCGAGAGCCCCAGGTCCAGGAACCAAAAAAAACAAAAGAAAGAAACACAAAAACAACAATATTTCCAGACTCTTGGCCAGACCCCCTGACCCACCCCCCTCTCTCCAAAGAGTCTGGATTTTTTTTGGTTTTCCTTAGGTTTTTTATTTTCTCATTTATTGATAATATATTATTTTAGTTTCAAATACAAAGTGCATTCCCCCATTGAATATGGCCTATTTAATTGTGGTTTTTGGAGGAGGGGACCTAACATTATTTTAATGATTACTTATTTCAAAACATATTTTCATAATCTTATATTTTCTTTTAAAAATCATTGAAAAAAAGGCCCCCAGGGCCACCCGTTCTGTTTTGGAACTCAAACTAAATTTGCAGGTCATTTTTTATTGATACTGGATTTGTGTGAGGATTTTTCTTTCATAACTGGCAGCTTCACACAATGGGGATGTGGCTAGCTATGTGCATCTTTGCTAATCGCAGATTGAAATCATGAATCATTGGGCGCTCTGTAGACCTGCCATCATGCTGCTAAGCAGGCTTTCATCATGCCATGCTTTCCGAAGGATTGGCGCGGTGGACGCTGCGCATCGGAGAACATCATCCCTTCTTCCACAGGAGCCGCAAAGGCGCAGATGGTTTCCCGAGGATCGATTTGTGATTGCGATGACTTGGTATTGGTGCAGGCTGTGGGTAAGGTCATCCCAAGCATGAACGGCCATGCCCTCAGTTTAGAATGTCATTGATTCCCCTGTAAACATTGAATCAGCGCTTTTGGTCCAAAGTATCAGCTACACAAATGCATATACGTGTTGGTGCATAGTTGGCATATTTATATACAGATCTTATATCAGAAAAACATTTATTTTTCAACTCACACATCTTCGCACATGTGCTCTGTGCTTTCAGGCAAGCTGACAGGTATGGCATTCCGCGTGCCCACACCTGATGTGTCAGTGGTAGATTTGACCTGCCGTTTGGACAAGTCTGCATCTTAGCCGAAGCAAACAGACACAACTCATTTCCCTTGGATATCTGTAACCATCACATGCCGGTCATCACTACTCTCAATGGCTCCACCAATCCTGGTGTGCAAGAGTTCATTGATTCGACAGCCGAAACCCAGGCGGCTAGGAACGGCCCTAGCCCCTAGGGTAGGCACGGCAGTGCCCGTAGCTGATCAAAAGTCCCCACTATAGGCCAGCAACCATGGATGACATCACCGCTGCCATCAAGAAGGCAGCTGAAGGCCAAGTTGCTGTGCCAGTTGTCACAGGGTCAGAGTCATTCAGAGTCCAAATCTTTTGTCCGGAAGCAAAAGAGAGGGGTCTGGATGGTGGGAAGGCCCAATGAAAGGCATCCTGGGCTACACTGATCACGAGGACTGCACCATGATGTGTTTGGGTGTGGCAATTCGCTTCTCAGTCACACGGAAGACACTGAAGAAACCATAGTATTCCAGTTGCTGATCGCAGGTCGTGTCAACTGACTTTGTCACCTGCCCGTTCTCTTCCATCTTCGTGCTTGCCCCAGTTTCAAATTCTGCCTTTTGGAGATATTTTTCTACAACATGGGCCAATCATGCAGTACCAAATGTGTGAGGTGCATTCAGAATGGCAGAAGTCAAATTCTTCCTCGATTGCTTTGATCTTCAATATACTCACCGTGCCAAGTGCCCGTCTTGCCGAGGACAAGACTGCCTGCATTGCCTTGAACGACAAGTTTGTGAAGCTGGTCTCCTGGTATGCTGCAGCCTCATTGCGAACAGTTTGATCAGGGAGGGCGATGGCAACTGGCCTATATGAGGCATATCTAGGAAGGCCTTCAGAAGAAACCAGATGAGAATGGTCGGAATAAATGCAAATAACAGATTGAGTGTCCGATGTAGAGAATATTGTAGGTAAGTCTGGGATCACAGGGTTGGGATCCTGTCTACCCAAGCAGTTTCTTCTCGCAGGGGTTTGATGCTGAGGACAATGAATGGGGCTACTCCAACCGCTTGGTGGATTTGGCAGTCCACATGTCCCAGGTCCTCAAGCCAGACCTGGTTGAAGTCACCAAAGGAAGTGACAGCAGCGAGAGATCATTTCACCAGTTGAACAGGCTGTTGATTGACGGCTAAGCGTACGATTTGTGTTTTAGTTCGTGGAAAGGGATTACTAGGCTTCATTGGTCACAGGAGAGGAGTAATTCCTTGTTTCTGCCCTTCAGGTAGATGGAGTAATTCCACCACCAGCCAAGATTCAAAGCATCAAGGAGCAGCTGGGTTGACTCGTTTTGACGTCGCACCCATTGCACTCTCAGATTCGCCAGTGCATGGCGCTCACATTCTGGGGAGAATGAATTGTTGATTCCTCAACATTTTACTCAACATTTTACTCAACATGACTAACGAAGGATGACGTACTAACGAAGGTATCTCCATTTTGATCTCGCCGAGCTCGCAGTGCGCACTGCGCGAATTTGGAGAGGCACGCGAGATCTTCGATTCCCGAGGCAACCCCACCGTGGAGGCAGGAGGCCTTTCAAGGCCTCAAGGGAGTGGCTGAAACACAGTTGTGGTCCAGTTATGGTTAGAATCTTGCAACAAAATGATTCTTGATGGATGGTTTGGGGGGCCTTCTATATTGAGAAACATTCTGCGGGGCGACCGTGCAGCACTGGTCGAAGTCAAGGAGTTTCAGCTATTTTTGTTGGATCTTCCCATGGCTTTTCATGTTTTGGGTGAGGTTGACCTCGTGACCAACGCAGCTTCCTCAAATGCGCAATGGAGTGTGTTGAACCGGCAGTAATTCATCTTTAGAAAGCAAGGAAAGAAGTGCACAAACAGCATTTCTTCATGTTTTCAGCGTGACACACTTACATGATGAGACCTTGGTATCATTCTGGGTCCAACCGATAAGATCAAATACCTGGAATAGTCCTGGCTGGAGCGGATGCATGCACTGTTCTGTGCAAATGGATGTCTGTGGCTTTGCTTTCTTGGGTCGCTGCCAGGCCATTTGATAGTTGTAGCAATCCTGCTCAAACCCCTGACCAAGCACACTGGATCGCTTTGGCATAGCATAGTTGTGCTGTTCAGTCCACACTTCAGATGAAAGATACATGTGGTTTTTAAATTTTGAACGTACATCCAGCTTTCCCATCATAATAGTCAGATAGCAGGAGTTTGGAAATCGTCCGGACTGTTTTGAAGCAAATATTGGGCAGGAAGGAAACGCATGTGGAAACTACATGTCGGAATATCAAGCTCACTGCAGAAACCGGAATCCCAGTCAAACGCAAAAAATTGCGCCTCAAACACCAAAGGCTACATATCAGATCCTGGGCCAGAATCAAGAAAATCTGTGCATGCTCCATTGTCGGAAGGCATTGGAAGCATGTGCACCACGTCGGAAGCAAAAATGGATGGGAATTTGCGTAAGGAAACCGTCTCTTCATAGTAGACTTGGAACAGGAAAACCAAATGGATGCTACCATTTCCATCCATGGCATCCGCAAACGGCTTTGTGAACACAAATAAGAGTTCCTCTTGTTTATAAATCTAAGTCTAAGTCCCCACCCTCGCAAAGATGCGAATAGTTTGTAGGAAGTGTTGAAGAGCGGGAACTGATGCCACGAAGCGTTTTTTTTCTTTCAAGAGCGCCAAGGGGAGGCCACGAAGCTGCAAAACTGTTAGCTGTTTGTGCTGTTTGTTCATCGTAGACTCTGAGGAGAATCAAAAGGGAGCCCTCTACTTTCACGGTGGAGGGGAATTTGTTCCCAATGACAGGAAAGAAATCTGAGTAAAGAAACCTCTAAAACACGGAGATTGAGTCTCCTGGATTGCTTTTCTAGATGGCTTTCCTTTCCAAATTGTGGAGGGGAATTTGTTCTTTCTGATAGCCCCATGAACAGCGCTTTCCAAAGCTTGGGTTTCGTTCCACTTTCAAAGGTTCGGGCTGTGAACAAGAACTGTTTATTAGTCATGGCATTTGTTCAACGAGTTGCATTTGTTGTTGGGCGATTTCATAGCTGTAGCTGTTCCTTTGCGAAAACAAGACTTGACTACGCATATGCTGGACCCATCGGTAGGATTATGGCAACATCAGATTCGCACGACATCTCGGCTTAAAGGTGTCGTTATATAAAAGTTATATCCACAGCGAAAACGTGCAGTCTCCAAGGGCCCATGACTTCTCCAAGGACCACCTTTTCCGAGCAGCTGTCCCCAGTGGAGCTTCCACAGGCATCTATGAGGCGAGAGTGTGAGGATGACCTGGTGAATGTATGGGACACTGACGGATGAATGGCTCGAGTGGCGCAGCGTGAAGGAGTGAAGATGAGTCAAGGGTCCTTTTCCCTCACACTGCTAGGTCCTGCTATTGAAAAGCAGTGCTTCTAGACAGTGGGGCTGGTTTTCCATGGCTTCAGTAGCCCTTTCTTAAAGGTCCTGGAGGCTGATGCTTCCAGGGCGTTTCAGCCTGGTCCGTTGATGCTAGCGGCGGTTTGAATCCATCACCACAGAACCCCCCAGAGTGAGCATGGATCACCACACCAACAGGATTTGGATCTTGAAAAGTTGACATGACATCAGCTGAGGGTGGAGGATAGGGTTGAAAGTCCACAACTTTTGAGAAGCAGACAAGTTCAAAAGGCAGGTCCGAGAAGATCAGCATATCATCCACAGAAAAAATGCAGGCCCTGGAGCTTCGAGATGGAGAGCCAAAGAGGTTGCTGGGAAAAGGTGTCCTGAAGGCCATAAGCGTTGCTTAACATCGACTTTTCCTTCTCATGCTTTGGCTGCTGCATGTCGCCTGTTCAATGACAACTCATGTTTGGTGATTCTGACCAGAGGCTGTCCAGAACGTGAACGAAAGGATCGCACCAGCTCTGGTTGGCATGGATGTTACAAAGCAGAAGGAAATTGACCAAACGATGGACTGGGCCTGAGTTTTTGGCCACTTCCTATGGTGAGCTTTCATATCAAACATGAACACAAATATGCCATCGAAACTCGAGTTGTGCACTTGTGGCAAGAAATCATCATGCCCCCTCCACTGTGGGATCCGTTAACCAGAATTGGTAGATCATCTTAGTTTGCTTGTTCTTTGACTGTGACATATGGGACAAGAATCTGACAGAATGCATGTGCGAAGACCACAATTTGGACCATTCGTTTGCTTGAAATGTCGCAGGATAGAATTACATGACCTGACAGATCCAATGAAAAGGTACCACGACATCGTTCAACGACATGTCTTTGCACTCCAAGCGCAGGGATCTGCCTGCGGGATCTGCATGCTGTAAGGTTGAGCTGTTGGATGGCACGCAGAACGATTGGGGTTGGTCCAAGTCCAGCCTTGGTGCCAACGCCATCTTGGCGGTGTCCATGGCAGTGTGCCGAGCTGGTGCAGCATCCATGGAGATGTCCAGGTCTCAGCTGTGTCACCCCTGAGGTCTACGATTCGAACGTCATCCGATCGTCATCCGATCGTCATCCGATAGTCTATGGAGAACTCAATGTACTCCCAATGTACTCCTTGGATCAGCCAGCTCTTGGACTGGTTCTTCTAGGAAGCTTTGAGGAAGTGACTCGTGGTGCTTTGATTTCTGGATGGTCGATCGATGTCGATCGTTTCCTCAAGATTTCAGGCCTTTGTACCAGTACCTCTCATGTCTGTCTGGCCGACCTACGGATTCTTACGCTGGCAGCCCAGTCTTGTGCTGCGGCTGTTTGTTTTCTTCCCAGCATCCTGAACATTGAGGTGATGCCAGTTCCATCCTTCAACGTCATCAATGGTGGCAGCCACGCTGGTAACCGCTTGGCATGCCAGGAGATTGTGAAAATCCAACCGATCGAACTGCTGAGAGTTTTCTGCATCAAATTGGCAGGAATTCATGATCCTGCCAGTGGGAGCTAAGTCCTTCAAAGAAGCACTGTGCATTGGGTGCGAGGTGCCGAATGCACATGTGTCAGTGGTTCCAGTCTTGACACCGATACCTTCAAGCCCAGAGACGTGGAACATTTGGAATCTTGCAAGAAACAAATGCTTTTCCTTGGGTTCGGAAAGGGTCCCAATTCTTGGACATACTAAGGGGTATGTCATGATGCCACCGAAGCGGGAGCCCTCCAGGTGTATCATTCCCTGAAGAGCTGCATCAAGAAGAAGTACGGACAGGTCCAAGCCCCAGTTGGCACAAGCTACGGACATCATCCACGCGTATCCGAGTTGTATATCAACTGGAAGGTGCTCGGCAAGAGCGACCTAGCATGACGCTACTCAAAGATCGGCATTGATGCTGACTATGACGACATATGACGACCAGGGCAAAGAAATGCACCGCACACGACATGAAATCCCAAATTGCTCAGGACGCCTGCAACGTGGGAGATGAGGCTGCAACCTGGGTGACCTGTTGAGAGCAGTTGGAGTTCTTCCAGACAGCTGCGACAGCTGCTCTGCCGCAGGGCGGATTTGCACCATCTGTGCAAGACAACAACGAGGCACAGCGCAGCCGAGCGCAGCATGGGATCACCAGGCAGCGCGGCACGCTCCCCTTCCAGGCTCTGGATGTTCTGATGGATGCCATTGAGAAGTCGGGACATAAGGACAAGGCGCAGCCGACCTGGAACAGGAAAGTGCTGGAACTTGTCCAACTACAAATGGGAAGGAAAATGGTACATGATAGAAGATGATAGAAGATGATAGAAGGTGATAGAAGGTGATAGAAGATGATAGAAGGATAGTAGAACCATAGGCAAAATTCTTGGTCCGAACGAAGGTGATAAGTGATGATCATGGATCCAACAAGGTGCTAATTGTGGGGGGTGATCCCTGACAGGTGAAAATTGGCACAGATGTTGCCGCGTCGGAGTTCTGCAAGGACAGCTGCAATGGTCTAGCCGTTTTCCTCAGGGCTGGTTGGTCGTTCATTCATTGAATTCATTCCTTATGTTTTAGGCAAATGAAAATTGGAAGGGCATGGAGGGGTGCAATCGAATTGGGACAAGCAGGGGCAGGCATTTTCCCAGACATGTACAAAAGAAAGGGGATAAACACCTAGAGAACTCACAAGGTAGACTAAGGTGGGTACAGTCATTCTTCCCCTGGTTTGAATACATGGATTGGCAAACACAAGGTCGCAGATAAATCCACGGAGATAGATACGCAGACAGATAGAGACAGAAACACCAAAAACGAAAGATCAATAAATGAGTATTGCCAGACTTGACAGGGGCAGATGTTTTGATAAGAACAAGTTTTGCCTATGATAAATGAATTGACTATAGGAGCTTGCAGTGGTCGTTCCTGATTGGCAGTAAGTTGATGCAGTCTGTCTAGTCTGTCTATGTAGCTACTTTTCTACCTCGGTTCTGTTCGGTTCCCATGCTTTGAATCATCTTTACGGGTCCCCTGTCAGCAGCTTGCGAGCCAAGCCCGGGAAGTCGCTGTCCGCCACGAACCCATGGCCAAGTGCAGCTTGCCAGTACTCTTGTTGTCCTTCGCACGCGCGGCTGTTTGCTGGGAAACGTGGTGTGCCTGGGTACCAATACCCATGCAACATGAAGTGGAGGGCTGCACAGATTACAGAGGTGAGAACTATATTTCAGATGCCGGAAGCGAAGGTTGTGCTAGCTGGTGCACGTGGGTTCCTGTGCTGGCGTGGCACTACGCAGATGATTGTGCATTCTGTGGTAAAGTGGTGCCTGAGGCAGCCAAGGGCAAAGCCAAGGGCGAAGCCAAGGGCAAAGCCGAGGCAGCCGAGGACCCACAGGCAGCACGAGAAGGCCATGGAGCTGTTGCAGCTTGGTGCAAGTGGGTGCCCCGAGGAGCTCTGAAATATGTGAGGAAGTGCCAGGGCATGGAACTTCAGAAACTGTCTGTGACAGCTGGCTGTGAACGCTGGTGCGAATGGGTGCCAGAACCTGCTTGGCAACATCCTGAAGGTTGCCGCAGATGTGATGACTAGTAACTCTCCCGCAGAGGTCTTGATGACATGTCTTTGCACTTTTTGTACAGGAATCTTGGAAATCTTAGATTTGTATTTGATTCAGAATTAGCACCGCAATACTACTTGTACACCTCAAGTTGCCAATGCATCAGTCGCTTTTGACATGCTGAAAGCGTGTGTACGACATTGAATTAGGTGCTCTTGCCTTGTTGGCTTTGCCACAGTGAGGTTTGTTGTAATCCTGACTCGTAAAGCCTTTCGCTTGTCGACTGCACGCAGTGAATCTCTCGCTGGATCATTTGCCACCCTGCGTTTGACCAGCACCCAGAGTCCAAAGAACGAACAGGAATGAGACTCTCGGAAAAAGATGAAAAAGGACACATCCAGGAATTTTCAGAAATCACTTGCGGTGTTGCAGGCCCTAGAGCAATTTGAAATTCACTCCTAGAATGGATCTTAGAGGGTCATTCTGAATGATACGTGTGGTAGCGGAAAGTCCCTGGATTTGTATTTGACTTGGTGGCGAATGGTGCTCTGCCAGCTACACATGTTGGAAACTGTGAGTCCAGGATGGAGGCAAGTACGACTTGGACTTCAAGAACCCTGACAGCAAACCTGCAGACTGGAAGTCTGGAAGTACAAGCCCCAGCCCAGCTTGGAGTAGAGATGCTTCAGTCCAATCCAACTGCTTCAGGCGAGATGGCAGATTACTACCAGGCACAAGAATAGGACGACTTAGGACGAACATGAACTGACTTTCCTGTTTGGGGTCAAAGCTGGTATAATTGTTTTGCCTCACCGTGAGTGTGGCACTGCTTGACAGGCCTGGTTTGCCAAGTATCCCTTCGTCTCCATCGAGGAAGGGTTTGAAGTTGCAGCGCTGTTTCTAGAGCTTAAACCATGTTCCGTGTCTTTTTGTGGATGGCAATTTAGCAATTTAAAGTATTTCGAGTGAGGAGGAACAGCAGGTTCAGTCTACCGATGTAGTTTTCAGACACAGGCTCATGCGGGTCAATGTCTATCAACAAAAACTAGTGGATTAACACGGGCACAAAGACTATACTGTTGCGTGTTGGGATATTTGGTCAAGAGCTGGGTTGCAATCCATACTGCATATGTTCGCACAAATAACGTATATGTAATTTTTCATAGATATACATTGGATACATCTATACATACCACAGACACATCTATACATATGTACATATATATATATATATACACACTCATATGTTCAGCTATGTGCATATTTGCACACTCATGCATGTATATATATATATATATATATATATATGCACACACACACACTTGCATCATACATACCAATTCATATGCATCATACATACAATTGCATGTATATATGTACATGGTATCCCCCTCCAATAAAATATAATTTGTGGTATGATCGCTGATGGGAAATTGATGCACCTTAAAGCCAAGATGTACAAAAATGATTCATATCAGTATGTACCGTGTGCATATTGTATCGACGTATTCTGTGCATCTCTCTTTGAGAATGAGCTTCTTCACCTGGAAGGACCCCTTCGATCAGGATGACTGGGCAGCCTATGCCGAGTTCAACAAAAAGTGTGGCAAGGACACGCGCGGCTGAGCATCTGCTTGGATCGGTTGAGGCCATCCCAAGGTTCATTTCAGTGATTTCTATCAACGGAACCCACTCTTTTGCTATTTGTCAAGAGTCCTCATGGGTCTGCTTGAGAAATGAGATGTCCAGATCTCAGTATGTATCTTTTTGTATGTACCTCTATTTACGTCCACCTTCTCAGGATGTCCAGATCGTTGGCGACGATTTGTCGGACCCTCAATGGCAGCAGCCAAGAGAAGATGAGTCACGGCTTAAAGGGAAGGAGTGAGGGTGGAGTCATAGGCTAGTCATAGGTAACATCGGCCTATCCGCCAAAGAGTCAAGGTGACTCATTAGTTTGGAACCACACTTCAGGGAGGTAATCGTCATGGTGGTCTTGACAAGTTACTTATGCCTTGTTGCTGTCCCCAAGCTTGATGGCCAAACCTCCATGTTGCTGAAACTCCTATAATGAAGCCAACTGTTTTGGTTGGTTGGTTGCAAGCTTGCTTGCTTGCTCCCAGGTTGGTCACCAATACCAAGCGCATCGAGAAGGCCTTAGAAGTAGGAGTCACTGTCTCAGGATCTGCTGGGGCCAACTGTTTTGATTGCCCTGGATGTGAACTGCTTGGAAGTGGTTCATATGTATCCGATGTAATGGAAATGGAAATGGAATGGACGTGAAATGGAATGGAAATGGAATGAAAATGGAAATGTGTATGCATGTATGTATGTATGTATGTATGTATGTATGTTGTGATGTGATGTGATGTGATGTGATGTGATGTGATGTGATGTGATGTGATGTGATGTGATGTGATGTGATGTGATGTGATGTGATGTGATGTGACGTGATGTGATTTGATGTGATGTGATGTAAGGTAAGGTAAGGTAAGGTCATGTCATGTCATGTCATGCGAGTGATGTGATGTGATGTGAAGTAATGCAATGGAATGTAATGCAATGCAATGCAATGTAATTTAATGTAATGTTATGTTTTGATGTGTTTCGTTATGTATGTTGTGTATGTTGTGTATGTTGTGCATGTTGTGTATGTTGTGCATGTTGTGTATGTTATGTATGTTATGTATGTTATGTATGTTGTGTATGTTATGTATGTTCTGTATGTTCTGCATGTTCTGTATGTTCTGTATGTTCTGTATGTTCTGTATGTTATGTGTGTTATGTATGTTATGTATGTTGTGTATGTTCTGTATGTTCTGTATGTTCTGTATGTTCTGTATGTTCTGTATGTTATGTATGTTATGTAATGTATGTTGTGTATATTATGTTATGTCATGTTATGTTACGTTATGTTATGTTATTGTATGCTTTGTTCTGTTCTGTTATTTTATGCTATTTTATGTTTTGTTATTTGGTGTTATGTTATGTATGTTATCTCATATTATGTTATGTTATGTTATATTATGTTATGTCATATTATGTTATGTTATGTTATGTTATGTTATGTTAATGTATGTATGTATGTATGTATGTATGTATGTATGTATGTATGTATGTATGTATGGCATGTTATGTTATGTTATGTTATGTTATGTTATGTTACGTTATATGATGTCATATTTTGTTGTGTTCTCTATATATGTAATGCATGGAATGTCTGTGATGCACGGAGTGTATGAAAATACGTAATGCATGAAATGTACATATTGTATGTCATATCTGGAATGTAATGTTAGCAATTTAGTATGCTATGCATATATCTTCACTCATAGATGTATTTAGCCTCTACCCTGTATTGTATACGATACGATGTGTGTATCCATTGGTTGTGGATATACACACACACATCCAACGCTATGGGTTCTAGTTGGAACTGAAAATCTCTTGGGTAAGACATGTAGCACGAGAAGGAATCCGATTCTGGGTGGTTAGTCGCCTTCATAGGTCCAACAAAAGTTGCAGGGGCCACAAGAAAATGCGCGTAGCTGTAGAAGCAAAACCTTTGTTGGTTCCGTGTTTCTATGAGTTGTGCTTGTCCCTTGTACCAACTGCTGGCGTCGATGTTGGGAAAATGGCACCATTCATTGAGCACTGGGGAGCGCCAGAGAAAACACTGAGCGGCCAAGGCATGCAATGCTTTGCTCCTGAAGGCGGGATGTTGGAAAGGTGGTCGTGAGCGGGTGTCAAATGATGTGTGCAGCTTTCCAGAAACAGAAAGACAAGGTGTGGTGAACATCCTCCTAGGCAGGTGAACCCGCGTCTATTTACTTTGTGTTGAGTTTAGGCTGGAGGGTAAATATCGCAGTTTTTGAAATCACATTTTTATGCCTCAGTTTCTGACTAAACGGTTTATCCGATGGAAAGTCTCAGTTCTTGTTATCCCAACTAGTCAGAGAACTAGAGAAGCATTTATGGTAGCTCGATTCAGCTGAGCCGTTCCAAGGTGAACCAGATTGGATCCATCACAGAGGCGATCGATGCTGCAAACATGTGGGGAGCCCCAGCACTTCCGTGGTTACCAACTGTGTTGGTTGGCTGGACAACTTGGTTGCTTGGTTGCTTGGTTGCTTGCTAGTTTGGTTGGATGGTTGTTTGCTTTATGCTTTTGATTTAGTTGGGTAGGGATACTGAATAGTAGCGATCATCACTCACAGCTGGCACGAGTGAGGTGCGATTGCCAAAGAGTGAAGTGAACATTAGCAGTGGGGCCCCATCCCATGTGCCATCCCATGTGTCATTTGAGAAGCCTCAGGTCTATGCAAAACGGCTGGGGAGTCATGGTCTCCCATCGTTCTGGAGAGACAGAGGCCATGGTCAGATGCTGAATGTCCGCAGAGAATCATGGGAGGCGCTTAAAAAGAATTAGAGACATGTGTGCACCAAAGATCGGATATCCTAACAAGGGGGTGCTTTCTTCGCGTTTTAGGGATCTGTACCAGGGGCTTTGATGAACCGTAATTTGTGACAGTTCTGAAAACATCAAACTGATTGCATACTAAGGTGTGATAACCATCCTGGAGTGGATAGATAGAATATCCCCTATGTTCAAAAGAACATTTATATAGTTATTTGGGATTGTCCAATTTGATATTCTATCCACCATACCCAAAATAGGACCTTCTTTTCTAGTCTCGGGACCCGTCCTTTCGTGGAACGAGCTTGCTGTGGACAGGATTCCTTCATTGCGGATCTAGTCGTGGGACTTCGCACAGGCAATTCTATTGGGATTCAGCGCTAGCAGGGAGCATGAGAGTGTGTCTTTTCACAAAAACATGCTGTTCCCAAGAAGTGCAAGGCCAAACTTTGGCAAAATGGATCTGTTTCAGTGATCAAATTATTGTTGGATCTGTTTCTGTGTTTTGTCACCGCAAGTTGCATTGTTGGGTCGTTCTCAGAGTTCTCAGAAAATCAGCCCCGAAGTGCTGAAGTTTGTAACTGGGGACACAGTAGGGCATGAAACTTTCCGAAAAGGCATACTCTTTCCATCACCTAATGGATTTTTCGGAAATAGTATGATTTCTACTAATGATTTCCATAACCGAATGGATTTTGTAGGATTTCCGGAAATTCCAAAGTTGATGGAATTTTTGCTATCGGTTCTAGTGGCTAAACTGTATGACGCAACTCTGGCAGCGTGACAACCGTTTTGGGGCCACAATCTTCCCTCCTGGGATGGTGTGTGTTTTGACCTCTCCGGCATAAAATCTTACCCCTTGCCGCATTGTGATGACCCAACATTCGCTCATTCTGAATGCACTCGGTTCCCACCCCCCCTTCTCAAACGATTCCATCCCTGCTTTGCTTTTTGCTCAGCTACACAGCATTGCGCACACCCCGAGCATCACTTATTCATACCAATACCCTCTTCTTTTTTGTTTCCTCTTTCTCACAGTGCCATTGAATTGTGTTCGGTTGGAGTATTTTTTCCTCCTTCGTTTTTCACTTGCATTTGAACTCTCCACTATCCAACACAACTTTTGGGCCAAGGGCAGCTTAAAGTCGACAAGCTACTCACATTGCTCTCTTCTAATTGCCTGAGGGCACATTTGACGGCTTGGCGTACTGCCCTGTTGTCACCCCCACCCATCTCTGGCTTTGCTTTCACCTTCATACCTCGACAGCCGCCAACCGTAGAATTCTTTTGCATGACCCTTTCCATAAACCTCACTTTTCCAATTCTTTGCCTCCTAGCTTTCTTTCCCCTCAAGTATTTCCGATGTTGAATTGAGCTGAATGGAACACTGCAGCAGTGCCGGAATGGCTGGAAGAGAGGAATTGGTAAACTGTTGCTGTTGTTGTTTTTGTTATACCCGGCATGGAAGTAGATATTAGTATCCATTGCAGGGAGTTGCAAGGAACAGCAATATGAGCATCAACAAAATCGACCTGACATGCTGCAAGCACGGTGTGGGCACTTGACCTTGCTGGTGCAGGTCAAATCAAGACCGGTGCACCATGCCGCAGCGAGCGTTTGGCCAAGTACAATCAGCGAGGGCCTTAAAACTGTACGCTGAGTCAAGACAAGTCACTGTGAGTCAACTGTGCTCAAAAAATGGCTATGGGTCAATGTTAACCAACCAATAATGGGGGACAATAACTGACAGTAAAATGCAATTTCATACGGAAAACAATGGTTAATGATGGGGAACCAGGGGTAAAAGGTTTTGATCCACAGCCAAATGAGGAAGCATGCTGCAAGAAATTTCCGAGTTTGGCTGTGGATTTATGTACCGCGCACTTTGCTCGAAGAGGCTCCACAAGAATTATCAACGGCTGAGGCTTCTCCGAATCGAGGAAGAGCTCGGCGCAAAGGCAAACAGAACTGCCAAGCAATACACATAGAATTGTTGACAGCCATTGACAGCTGTTGAGAGGTTGCATTTCAACCCCTTTGCTGTTCTTGTTGTGTGCCAGGCCATTTATGCAGGGGCGAGCTTCCGCAACCCAAATGTTTAAATGACATGGGCCCAGCTTCCGCACTTGGCTGCGCTCACTGAACTCGTTCCCCAGAGCGGCGCCCCTCACTCAAAGCGGCAATCGTCGCGGCTGAGAGCAACGTCCTGCTTAGAGCCTTTCCTCATCATCCATGATGGGACATACTCAATGGTA
Organism: Symbiodinium kawagutii; assembly: GCA_009767595.1. Taxonomy (NCBI): domain Eukaryota; class Dinophyceae; order Suessiales; family Symbiodiniaceae; genus Symbiodinium; species Symbiodinium kawagutii. Next base: position 470,174 of record VSDK01009136.1, on the reverse strand, counting down.
CAGGCAGCTAATTTTTCATCAATTTTTTCGTGTATCTGAGTGTCATTGAAATCCAAATCCTTAAAATTCACCAGATGCTTTCAGTGTGGACTGCCTCGCGCAGCCTGGGCGCCTGACCTATGGATCACTTGCCTTGATTATTTGGATTCTGTGCAGAGCTGCGTGCACTTTTCAAAAAATCACTGGAGTGAAATTTTGTTTGTCCAGTCACTGGAGTGAATTTTTTGCTTTTCAAAAGTCACTGGAGTCTAATTTTCGGATTCTTTCGGAGTGCTCAGATGGCTTTAGAAAACATTGCAGTATTTCTCGATTGTGCAGATGTGATCCGGATTTTGCTCAAGGATGCCTGAACATTGATTGGCTTTTGACAGAATGTGAAACTTATTTCTTGCAGCATTAGAGTTTTATTTCTTTCAAGAGTTTTAGCAGAGGTGACAGAGTATGCTTTCTCAGGTCGTTTCTTTTTCAAGATGTGAATCACAGATCAGTGCACTAAGTATAGAGTATAGAATTTATAGAAGCTTTCTGGCAGTCAGAGGGCATGAAAAAACGTAGGAGAGCCGCCGCTGTGCCTCATTTGTCTGCAGCGGGTGTCACATTGGAGGTGGTTTCAGACCTTTTGTTTCTGGTGTCAAGATGACGTCATTCATCTTCAAAGCACGTGTTTGAAGGCTTTCCACCAAGCTTTTGCAGAGCATCAACTTGTTTTCGTCCGGTCTTTGCCTCAGCTGTGGCCACTTGTGGGAACGCCTCACTCCGCTTGCAGCTGAGGCAGGATTGCTCAAGGATCGGAGGAAGGCACACTGATGTGATCATTTCACCACCGATCCTTGAGAAGTTTTATCCTGCCAGGCCCATTGGGCTGTCAACGCTCCGGCGTATCTTCGGAGCCTGCAACCAAGGTCTTGCCTGCAGCTGAAAAGCATGGAGGTCCAGGATGTCCAGGTGTTGAAAGCTCTCCTCGCAGCTTTTAGGGTTCGAAAACGTGCGGCCCAAGCCCCTTTCCATCGCCTTCCATTCTCTGCTGCTGGACCTGATCATTTCTTTATGACATTTGTGCGGAAAAGTCCAACCTTAGAGACAGCGGGAACATGTCGTATTGCATTTCTTCTCAGCAGTTTTTCTGAGGTTATCGATGGCTCCATACTTGAGAGTTGCGATTTCCTATGCATTCTTCCTCGCTGCTCGCGGTCGTCTTTGCCTCGGCTGGCATAGTTGGAGTGAAAGTACTTGGGTCTGTCCACAAATGTAAACCAGCCAAAAATGGTCGTTTCTTTTCGAGGATAAGGATTTTCACGCGTATAATCGTATATATATACATATAATATAAATATAAAATACTCAGGGACAGGGACAGCCACCACTTTTTGACGAGCTTGGATTCGAGGAGAAGACTGTGAAGCAAGCTCCTTGGAGGTCGTTGAAGGATTGGAACAGCAAGAAGCAGAGCCTCGGTCTTGTGAATAGACCGTTGGTTGTCTTGGGGAGTCATTGGCTCTGGAATGCCTCAGATTGCCAAGCACATGCGCCAAGCAGTCACTCTTCGCTGTCCCAGGAAGCAAGCATGGAGTTGCTGCAGATGGCAGTATCCGCATCTTGACAGAAGAAGAATGCAGCAGAGCACCATGGTTCTGTGGGTGGATATGACTTGTCCTTTCCGCAGATCTGGTTCTTTTGTTGAAATCTTGACTGTCTTGACTCGTAGGTGGGCAAATTGGAGCGGAAGAGTGAGGAGTCCTACGCCCCAACTTGGTGCTACTCAGTTCCGGATCTCGACTTAGATCTGGGAGGAGGAAAGCATGGAACATCATGGAACCAAAAGATGTCAAATCAATGTCAAACTGAGCTTTGGGCGACCAAGGAATACAGCCGAGCCTCTATTGGAGCGTGCAATGGCGGTGCTGGGTCTTGCATCTGCATGGGCCCTCAAGTTTGTGGTTCCTGGGGTCCATTCCCCATGGGAAGCTGGCAATCCTATACATCTGCATGCTGTGGCTGTGTTCCTGCACCCCCACCTGTGGCTGCTGCTCCTGTGGCAGCACCAGCACCAGCGGTTGCTGCTGCCCCTGTGCCTGCACCAGCAGTTGCACCAGCAGCTGCAACAGCCGATAGCCAGTGCTCAGCTCACAAAGGGTGCGCTGATCTGAAGCTTGCGGGCTCCTGCTGCCCTGCAGCCGATGGTACCTACTTGGGCTGCTGCGATGTCGCAGCTCTGCAGGAGAATGTGACCCTGGCCCAACTCACTGTGAAGACCCATGTAATCCCCGCCTGGTGCTCCAGCCTTCCAGAGAGCGAGAGGTCCAAAGCTGAAGCTTGGACAAGCAAAAATTGTTCGCTGTTGACAAGGTACAATTGATGAGGGCTTTGACATCAAGCAACCACCAACCACATAGATGATATTTGACTGTAAAATTATGTATTGTTACGTATTATTTGAGCGATTGGTCTGCAAGTTGAGCTAGATCTAAGTCGTCCCGGAGCAGGGTGCCAATGCAATCTGTGCAACTTGTAGATCTGATGAGATAAAGTGAGTTACAGTTGACTGCAGGAGCACAGAACATTAGTGCAATGCAGATCTGAATAGCCACAAGCCACCCGAAACATTAGGGCCGCAGAAGCACAAAGACATCAGTGCAGAGACTCCCAAAGTATTGGCAGGGTTTCGTCAAAGCTATCCCCAGGCGCACATAATATAAAAATCATACTCATCAGGTATCAGCTCTTGGCGCGCAACTGGTTCAAACTCCGGGCTGATACGACCCTGAAATAAACGAGAAGTGGCCCAACATCAGCCATGGAAATTAAAAAAGTCAAACAATGGGCTAGCATGAGGACAGCATAGGCACACCTTAGGCACACCGTTTTTGTGTCTAAATGGCACCAGGACAGCTTAGGCACACCCTAGGCACGCCATGTGTGTGACTAAATGCGTCCGTCATTTCTAAAGATATGGTACAAAAATGTGCCGAAAACAAACAAGCAGAGCCCAGAACAGGGCAAAAACACACCAATTAAGCAAAAAATCAAGCACTAGAAATCAAGAAGCAAACTCTACAGATTCGAGATTGAGAATGCACTGCATGATCAGATGCGGCCGAGTCCCTGAGGTTGCGACCTGGCCGCATGACAAGATGAAAAAAAAAACCAAACAGAATGGGGCAGCAAACCCTCAAACTGCAGTCCCTGGGTTGGTTTTTTCTGCTGCTCCCGGGATTTTGCTAATTGGGGGTTCCTTAAAATGGGGCACCCCAAAAATGGTTGGTTTATTGTTGAAAATTATTGATAGAAAGGATGATTTGAGGGTAGTACCTTTTTGACCCGTGGCCCAACTTCTTTCAATGCGTTTGTGAGTCTGTGACATGCAAACTCTTCGATTCCTTTTTAGATGCGGTGACTTGAAAACACGTAGAGTGACGTCCGGCCGCTACTGATAATTGATACATTTAGTTCTTATCACAGTCGACTGTAGTGATGGCCATGGCCAAAACTGGAACAGGCACTAATCATCATCAATTTGTTGATATGTCATTATTATTAGTTGTTGCTCGTCGGTTGTTGCTTATCATTTTTTGTTGTTGATTTACCGTGCTGATCATTGGGTGTTGTTTATTTTGTTGGTTATCGCTATTGGCTGTTGATGTACATGTCTTATCGGTGTTGATCTACGATGCTGATCATTGGTTGTTGGTTGCAGATGTTGCTATGAGACTGTCAGTGAATGGCACCAGAAGTGGTTACCAGGAGAATGGTTGATGGCTGGATGTTTGTAGGTGGCTGACGTTGACTTATCATCAACCACTTTTAGCAACCATCATCAATCACTATAAACCGCTATTAAGCATTCTTAAGCATGAATAATCATCATGCGCCACTTACAAACACTATCATCAATCAACATCTATCAAACACTATTAACGACTAATAAACATCATGAACCACTCATCAACCATTCATCAACCACTCATCAACCACTAAACAACCACTCATCAACCACTAATCAGCCACTCATCAACCACTAATCAGCCACTCATCAACCACTAATCAACCACTAATCAACCACCCATCAACCACTCATCAACATCTATCAAGCACTAACCAACAGCTATCAAGCATTATTAACCACTAATACCCATCATTTTTCTTCCCAATTTTCACCGCCACTAAGCCCCCGTGCCTTGGCAACGGGCCAGCGAGCTGCATGTGCCTGAGCAAGAGCGCTTGCGGTGAAGGTGCGCCTGCGCCCGGGAGTGTCGAGCTCAGCG
>VSDK01009136.1:418591-453375 GCA_009767595.1 Symbiodinium kawagutii | reverse complement strand
TTCCAAGAGAAGGAAGAGTTCCATTCCAAGGTCAAAGAAGAGTTCTATTCCAAGGAGAAAGAAGAGTTCTATTGCAAGGAGAAAGAAGAGTTCTATTCCAAGAGAGGGAAGAGTTCCATTCCAAGGTCAAAGAAGAATTCTATTTCAAGGAGAAAGAAGAGTTCTATTGCAAGGAGAAAGAAGAGTTCTATTCCAAGAGCAGGAAGAGTTCCATTCCAAGGAGAAAGAAAAGTTCTATTCCAAGAGAAAGAAGAATTCCATTCCAAGGTCAAAGAAGAATTCTATTCCAAGGAGAAAGAAGAGTTCTATTGCAAGGAGAAAGAAGAGTTCTATTCCAAAGAGAAGGAGGAGTTCTTTTCCAAGGTCAAAGAAGAAGTCTATTCCAAGGAGAAAGAAGAGTTCCATTCCAAGGTCAATGAAGAGTTCTATTCCAAGGAGACAGAAGAGTTCCATTCCAAGGAGAAAGAAGAATTCTGTTCCAAGAGAAGGAAGATTTCCATTCCAAGGTCAAAGACGAATTCTATTCCAAGGAGAAAGAAGAGTTCTATTGCAAGGAGAAAGAAGCGTTCTATTCCAAAGAGAAAGAAGAGTTCTATTCCAAGAGAAGCAAGAATTTTATTTCAAGGTCAAAGAAGAATTCCATTCCAAGGAGAAAGAAGAGTTCTATTGCAAGGAGAAAGAAGAGTTCCATTCCAAGGAGAAAGAAGAGTTCTATTCCAAAAAGAAATGGAAATCGGAAAATTTCAGGTCAAGATTCAGAAGATGCCTTCAGACTTGAGAGCATGGCATTTGACATTTTCATCGAAATCATTGACAACAATTTTTGATCAAACATTAGAACCTACTTGATTCCCTACCCCAACCTTGTTGTCCATACATGTTCTATCTGGGGTCTATGCCGGTGTAATTTTTCTTAGATCGACTAATCACCCACCAATTCGTTTTCAAGGCCTGGGAGAATGACACTTGCATCATGACGTCGAACTGCAGCGGCGTGGGCATCACAAGTGTTGACATCGATTCGAATGATTCGAATGATTCGAATTCGCATTGGCCTCAGTTCCTTAGGGCCTCAGGACATCGAGCCAACTGGTGGTTGGTGGATGCTGCGCAGAAGCATTTGCTGCATTTGAATATTTTGTGCCTTCTTGAGGAAACATGGTTTTTCATCCGTAAGAGAGGCATGGTTTTATGCTTCGGCACATAGGTATCCCATCCCCAGCAGGTGCATTGTTTCTGAATGTTGGTTTCCACCGGGCTCTGAGGACGTCATCAAATCCATCGCAGAGCATCAGCGACGCACGTGGAGCAACGGGTTTATTGGGAACCGTGTCTGGACAGCACTTCTTGTTTCCAATTGTCACAGCTGCATCATATTTTGAGTCTCAGTGTGTGAGAGCATTGAATGAACTGCAAAATCGGGTGTTTTTGCGGGGCCTTCCTGTTTTGGGAAGTCAACCATTCTCAAACATGCCACTGTCACCGGTTCGATGATTGGAGACACCATGGATGCAGGTGTTGCTTGTGAGCGTGTTGTCTGCTTGATTAGCGCAAAGATCGCTTGCAAACACAACTTTTGGATGCCCTTTCAAAAAGGATGTAACTTACATAGAAGGCTAAAAGCAGCCCTCTTGCATCAGAATGTCTTCAGATTGATCGCAGACACACGTTCTGTGCTTTCCAAGCACGATTCCACTAGCCTAAAGCAGGTGATTCAAATAAAGGCCGTATGCTGCGCCACTTTGAAACACGTTGAGACCACAGCCAGAATGGCCATCTCAGCATTTTCGCTCGATTCGCTCATCTTGCTCTTCTGCCCTCTGATCTATAAAGTGGATTTCTAGAAAGCCATTGCCGTTACAAAACGCATGTGACAGCCTTCCATGCAAACAATATGGTTTGGTACTCAGCTGGATCTTTGATGGGCAGGTCCACAAAGAAGGGCGCCAGCGCAACGGTCTCAGCCGCAGTCTGGTGGGGTTCGCAAATGGTACAAGCTTTTCAGCTATGAGATAAGATGTGATGATGACTAGAATCCAATGATGACCAGTACAATAAATAACGAGATGAACCACGATTTTCATTTTTTCTCCTTGGAGACATGAAGGCAATGACGCTGATACGAGAGAAGTGAAGAAAGCAATTCTGGCAAAAAACATGGCGAATGCGCAGCTGAATTCTAAGGCCAAAGTACGGCCGCCCAAGCACTCCAACGCTGCTTGGGTCTTTTTTGGCAGGAGAGGCCTGAGAGAGGGATCCCTAGCGGCTTGCCATGGCGCTGCGCAGCAGGAACACGGGACTTGGAAAGCGTGCATTGCGGGGCCGACCAGAACACACGGCTGGGTGCCTCAGAGCGTGTGGCTGCACTGTGCCGTACTTGGCTGTTGCATCGATCTGTGACATTTTCCGCTCCGAAACGAAGTTGAACTGGCATGAATGATGGTCAGATTACAATAGGTACCACAGAATGTATCATGATGTTATGTTATACTTCAATGGTCCACACCTTCCGTGTTCCTGTTCACATGTTCAGGATGCCATTCAACACAGTGGTACCTGGCATGTCCAGCTGAAGGGCGAGAAGGCGGCCGGAAGGTGAAGGGGGTAGCGGGGAAAGCATGGCTTGGGATGCATTTTCCATGCATTTTGAAGCAACTTTTTTTAGTTTTCCCGGCTATGGGTTCTAGCCCGAGTTTGCGAATTCAGTGCAACCTTGGCGACAAAACGGAAGCCATTGAGTCAGTGCTCGAGCTTGCTGGATAGGTTGACGTTCTGCACATGGGAATCACCAGAGATGGAAAGATCTGGAAAGTCTCCGATCCAAAGATTGTATTACCTGATTCTGTCACTCTCTTCAGCTGCGCAACCCATATCCTGGGAACCGGCTGCATTTGCGTATTGGGTTGAAGGGGCCAAGGTGCCCGGGGCTGAAGCAACAACGGCCTTTCCAGTCTTGAACTTCCAGCCGGAGAACATAAGTGTGAACATCTTTGACAGGTTAGTGCGTGAGGGTCGACCCTTTGTTGTAAGGGGAGTCGGGAAATCTCATCCCATGCGGAAGTTTGATTGTCAGTTCTTTGGAGAGAACGCCCTGTTTGCAAACCTTCTAGCTCGACGGGAGTATGCTGCGGGAAACACGAGCCAACCACAGTGGAAGGCTTTGAAGGATATCTTAGCGACATCAAAAGCATCCAAAGCTGAGCAAGATGATGGCCGGTCCAATCCAAAGTCACCATACTATGTTGGTCTCAAAGATGTGCTTAACGATCCTGAAGAGTTGGATCAAGACCCGCTGTACAGTTCGACATGGTCCAAAGACGTACTGAAACTGGTGCAGAGGCACAGTTCCATCCCGGATTTCATGCCACCACGCAACCTGGACATGATCTACGACACGCCCGAGTTCTGGTTTGTTGAGGCTGGCGGCACTGGTGGTGCCAAGGCTCATGTTGACGCACATGCAGAATCCACCTGGAGCCTCCAGTTGTGTGGACAGAAGCGTTGGAGGATCTCACCCATCGCTGCCAGGAATGCTCCTCATGTGATGAAAATGTATCAAGATGGTCAGATCTATGAGCGAAGTGAACAGCTGTCGTGGAACCTCTTTGAAGATGTGGTCCTATCTTCAGGTTCGCTGCTTTCGCTGCTAGTATTCCGTTCGAACCAAAGGGTCATTGTGAGAATGGCTAAGCCACTCCTAGTTTAATGAGGCTTGTGATCAATAGATGTAGAACCTGCAGCTATGTACAATTATACAGTGTTCCAGTAGTTCTGAAATCAGCTTTCCATTTCGTGTGATGACGAATCCCTAATTCGCTTGGTTCTGGAACTCTGTTCTGATGTGATAGCACGATCCTGTCGCAGCTCAAGAAATCCGAACAGTTCTGGTGCAAACATACCTGGAGTCAGTGGACAATGAAGCCTGAGAAGATATGACCACCCAATCGCAGTCACCACATACCCTGGGGCTCACAAAGATTGGCATCTACTGAGGACTGTTGAACCATTCAATTCAGGGAATCAATACTCTTGAATTACATTCAGACTTGACTAAACGATCGATCATGTACTATATCGTTGGTTCTCTTGATCCTACTAGCAGAATTTAAGAGCATGAAGGCAGTGGTCTTGGTATTTGCAAGACATAGATGGGACCTCGAGAACAAGAATGCACTCACAAAAACCTATGATCTAGAGGATATTTAAGATGTGAAAAACAACACAAACACACCAAACGACCATCCCGTTGGCCCACACACACACACACCAAATTTAATTGCTAGGTTGTGTATATATATATATATCTACATACTCACACACACACACGCACACACACACACACACACACACTGTACGCACGCATGTTTACATGGATAAGCGCACAAATATAGATAAATAAAGAAATACATAAATAGATAGATACATATATATATATATATTTATACATCTATATTTGTATATATATATATATTTATTTTTTATTTATACACATACACATACACATACACATACACATACACATACACATGCACTTACATACTGTGCACGCATCCCTATTCCATGGTCTGGCAAACATCTCCTACATGAACGGACACATACAACATTAGTCAAACTCTGGGGATCATGTTCACCAGTACTCTGGATGACCTCCTGATACACAACTGCAACAGCCTGGAACCAACGGCCACTGGGCTGTTGACTTGAGGCGATGCCATCTTCTTCGGCCCTGGCTTCATTCATCAAACCGAAGTGGTGGGTGAATCCCCTGGGGCCTCCATCACCTGGCAGTTTAACCAACCTTTGCCCACCACCTTCCTCCGGAAGTTCATGATGCGAATCCGCTTCACACCAGACTTGTTGGCTTCCTGGCGACAAATTCAGGAACTAATCAAGCTGTCCAAGGCGGCAAGCATGTCTGAGATTCGCAGGTCTCCAGATTTGCTGGACTTTCTGGATGTAAATGGAGATGGCAAAGTGATCCCTGAAGAACGAGAAGAGGTGCTTACCATGTGGAGTTCAGTGCTGGAACAAGTGAGATCTTACCTGCCGCAGAAGCTTCAAAAGGTGGAGTTGGGGTTGCGAAGAGTGGTGCATGATGAAGATGATTTGAAGCACATGCCCAAGAAGATTCAATCTGCGGTTCGAGCGTGGGAAATGAAAGCCTTCGGCTTAGATGAGGCTGTCCCGCCACGCACCGAATTGTAGAGTTCTCCACAGCTACTCACTTGTGACATCCTCTATGCTCTCGCGTTGGACAAGCTCTTGAGTTCCTCAGTTGGACGAAGTTGGGACATCGTGGAGTGCCTAGATAAGCCGCAAAATGCCAAGAGAATCTCCGTTTGCCGTGACATGTGACCCTGCGGATCCAAAAATGGGAGCTGCGACCGGTAAAAAAGCACCAACGTGTGGTGGCCAACGCTGGGGCTCAGTTGCTCGAAGGTGTGGACGGTGCGGCCTACTGCGGAGCTGCAGCGACAGGAGCGAACATCAGCTGTTGAGAAACCGCTGTGGTGGTATTCCAGATGCATGTTTCTAATATGACTGATGCGGTACACCGAAAAACTCATAGCTGAAAGTCTCTGTCACTGGTGTGGCGTTTGTGTGATGTAAAGAGATGTAAAGAGATACGATCGGCCGAAAGAGCTGCAGTCAGAAAATTGGATGCAATAAAAGCTGGCAATTTCTTCCTCGCGGGGGCCAGGGCGAGGGTCTGATAAAGAGATGAGTCCGGTGAGGCCCCGTCTTTGAAAAAGATGAAGCCGGTGAAAATCCACTGCCGCAAGGGTGATGTTTTGTGCAACTCAGCAGCAGTTTGAGCTGTAATTCCCAACTGGTTGCTGTATCGGCGAACCAACTGCAGGTTTGTGGACAGTAGTGTTTTGTAATTCAAATCCATCACTCACCAGTTGAACCCTTTTGCTGGGCTCAGTGACACCTTGCAGCCACTGTAGTGCGGAATTGAGTGGCGAGGTATCAACACACGCCTGTGGTGGCACAAGACCCACATTCCCGCTGGGTGCAAACTCTCCATCAGTGCACCTGTCTCAGAGTTGTGTCAGAACATTTCGTTCATTAAGAAGCTGGAGAAGCTGTGAAAAGAGAGGGGACAGCTTGATCAACTTGATCAGGTCGCCCGCGACATGTGCCCTGGGCTGTTGGCTGTGTGATCGTCCCCAGATCTGCATTATGCATGGACCCATACAGTGATTTCCAGGATGAATACCCATGAAATATTGTTCACGACACGTAAATGATGCTGCTTCAGGGGTTACGGCAGACATGAATCAAGCAGAAAAAACAGGGATGAGTTGGATGTGCCTGGTGGAGCATTTGGTGTGATGTTGCCAACTGCTTGAGAATTTGACACGGAGCTTACTGTAAGTGGTGGAAAAAGTGGGTTCAGGTACCTTGATGGCACACGCCCTGGTGCCTGTGATATGACGAACATTGAAGGTGCGGCCAAGACGGAATCTGACTTCACATTCAAAAATCAATTTCTCTGGAAAGTGACTACACGTGACATTTCCACTGCACTACTCTTTGTCCATTGGTAGATTTATTGCCCTTTCGACAGCTATTTGTCCATTATTTTTCGTTTGCCAAGGCCACTACGCTGTGAGGCCTATTCAAAAGGGGGTCAGAAGCTGAATTCAAAGATTGACATCCGACTTTGTGAGGTAATCTCCACAACTTGACCGAGACATGCATTCTCAATGCGAAGTTATCTGTCGTTTTCAGCTGCCGATCATATGGGGGTTTCTCAAAATAGGGAGCCCCAAAAATGGTTGGTTTGTTACTATAGATGGTTAATAAACTGGATGATTTGGGGGACCCCTATTTTGAGAAACCACCATATATTTTTTGGGCCTCCTTCAAAAGGTTGTTTCAAAACCCAATTCAACTACAGATTGAGCGTGTGGTGTCTGGTGCCAATCGTTCAGGTCGTCATATTCACAGAGGACAATGCGCCACAACTGCAATTGCCAAGGAGAGTCCCTTGGATGGTCAAGGGCAGTCAAGTATCAGATGCTGATTTGGATTCAGGGAACTCAAATGGCACAGGGGAGCTGTCCATGGCAAGTTGTGTCCAGGAGCTCCAACTCAAACTGTGAAGTGCGAGAGAGTCGATGTCCCAGCCGCGAATTCCGAATTCTGGCAGTTTTTCTCGGAGTTTTTTTTTGCTCCAGCGGGTTTCAGAGATCCCGGGTGCCGTGGCACCTCATGATTTGGTAGATATATGCAGGTGGGAAAAGAGTGAGGATCTGCCAAGAATCATACCTGCAGAACTTGGTTAAAAGGATGCTCATCCCACATACTGTCCTTGAAGATTGTTGAAGTTCAAACCATGTCCTGAAGCCACATTCATATGTACCTGCTAAGATCGGTTCAACCTGTGTGAAGATGTCCAGATATGACTGGATTCGACAATTGGTCTTGCTTGAGACATTCTGCAAGGTCAAGATGGAGGACTTGTGGTTGCTGTCCACCTGGCCTGTTGGGAGACCTTGCGTAGGCGAAGATTTCCTTGCAAGTGCTGATGCAAACAAACCAGTTAGGGGTTGAGTAGATATAAAGACATGCGTGTACATATGTATACTGTGTATATATATATAAATATATATTTAGAATACAGATATATACCTAAGCATATGTATATGTATATATATATTTACATACAGATGTGTATTTTTTTTAAAATATGCATATATATATATGTATATATATATATGAATATATATATATATTGTATATTTGTATATATATATATATATTTGAATATATATATATATATGTATTTATATATATATATACATATACATACACACATAGAAACCGTATATACATACATATTTATAGTAGTTGAATATGCCAATTGCCCACAACTGCCTCTGGAGTTCTTGCCGGTTCTTGCTTTTGAGAGATGTTTTCTCTCAAGGTCGCTGTGTGATGCCAGGCCAAGCGGTCCATCCGAAAGGGCGAATGGTTTTCCATCAGCGAGAGCGAGGAGGAGATAAAAACTCGTGGATCTCCACACATTCGGTGATATCATATGTCAAGTGTGTGCATGTGTATATATGAGTCCAGAATATTAGATTCTGAGATTCCGCACAAATTTGGGTTTATCGAACGAGACTAGAGTGGGCCTCAGGCTCTAGAATTTGCACGAAGCCATCTTAACCCTCCATTCATTATGTGGCTCTTTTTACATGGACGTCGGTTGGTACGAAACAGGAAATTTTGATGCAGCCTCGCTAGCTTCCTCTGTAAATGAATTCATAGATAGATCATGATAGATCTACTTATGTAAATAGGTACATAATATATTTCTTACATACATAGGTACTGTAGTACATTCACCTATGTACTGATATGCAGCCAATTCCCGCGGTTTCGCGGAAATCGCAAGTCCTGTTAGATGCTCAAAACTCTGCACATGCTTGTTGTGTTTGAACCTTTGAACCCTGAACCCCAAAACCCAGAATCGTAAATCATTTGGTAAACATAGCTACAGTAGAGTTTTCACAATTATTTTGAAACATGTTTAGTTGACGGGAACACATGCAATTCCTGGGCACATGTAATATATGATATCCATTATATCTTATATCATAATGTTTATGAAAATTGCTATTTGTTATCTGTCATATAAACATTGTATATAATTCATATTAATACATATAAGATTTGCATACATACATGAAAACATATCCATCTAATTTTGCTATACACAGCGCAGTATGCATCTCCAAGCTCTTGCAGGAAGCGGAGCAAGGGCGGAAGCGGAAGCGCGGAAAGGTGTCAGAAAAATGGAACTGGCTGTAAGCTGCATGTGGTGTGTTGTGCATGTGCAGCACGTGCAGCACGTGCAGGTGACCATGTTTATATGGGAAACTGAGTGCAGTCAAGGTATGAAGGAGAAACCACAGACAAGAAAGAATGAAAGGTATAAGGTATACATCAAACTATTGAAAGTTCAGCCAAATCTTGAGCACCAAAGATAGTTTTCTGTAGGGGAATGATTGAACGTTGCGAGGACAAGAAGGTGTAAGAAGTCTTTCTAAAGCATCGTGATATGATAGCTACAATCAACATAGGAATAGCCGAGCTGGGAAAAGCGACAGAAGCATGAGTTTTGCAGTCAAACACATGTGATAGCTGAACACTCAAGTGACCTCGGTCGTGACATGTAGAGATAGTTGCTGGTTTGGATCTCGAATTCAGATCTCAAGAGCAGTGAATCTATAGGGAGATCTAGTCGGTGGAAATGGGAGTGTTCCAACATGTTTCGTGCTTCACAGGCTCAACTTCAGCCATCATTTTGCAAAGCACGGCAATCCATCAAGGTTGTCACTATTTCACCACCATCTGCTCGAGACAAATTCCAGTATTTTCTGCCTGGTGCTTCTCATGCCTATCCTGAGGCAAACCAAGTTCACAAATTCTGAGTTTACCTGGCCCATCACTGCAGGACCTGCAGCTACCATGGAAGGAAATATCCGCCTCAGTGCAACAGGCATCTAGTTTGTCCATCAATTCCTTTCTTCCAGCGAATTGATGGTCATAAAAATCCAGCAAACATGCTTGTCAAAAATTGCTTGGCACACAATTATTTTTAGGAAAAGACCAGTCTCAGGCTTGCTGTGACCCTTCGTGTCCCATTTCCAGCGGTGGGGCGGGTCGCCCATGCCATGGACAAGCGCTTGCCCCACCGCATCCGAGAAATTCGGCTCCAGTTCCAAAGTGCCGGCAAGAGTTGCACGGCAGACGGACGCCTGGCATGTCGCAACGTTGTCATCTATGGCCAGCAACAGCTGTAGGAGTGAACAGCCAACAACAAAGAGGGGGTGAACTTACCCCTGATTTGCGGTTAATTGGCTATTCGGGTTCAATGCCTGCAGGGGTGGAAACAAGAGCTATCGCAATATGGGTGCTCTGGGGACATCATCATCACAGGGACGGACGTTTGATGGTGCAATGGTGACATTGACCAGCTACAATAGCTGGTGCCAAGCTGTGAAAAAATCTGGAAAGGTCAATCGAACAAAAGCCGGATGTGAGGTTGGAAACGAACAACAGCGACTAGCAGAACGTGTTTTCATTGAGCAAAATTCCCAGCTTTAATATATTTTGGTCATTCAGCAACAATGAAGGGTTGATATCAAATAGAAAGTAGTAGCAGCAAATGTTGCAACTGGCATGCGACATTGTGGTTTCTTTTTTGGAAACATTCTGGCCTGTTGACCCAAAACAGGAGAAGGGTCAAACCGTACAGATATCGGGACCATGTTTGTCTGCCGATGCAGGCACTATTGGACATGGTTCATGAGGACATTGATTTTCGCACCCTTTGTGTGTTGGGTAGACATTTGGTTTCTGTGGATTGGAGAGGTATCTGTGTCATTTGGCATTTGTCGGGGCCGGAACTCCACTTCAGCAAAGAGGACATCATCCACGATATACAGTACTGCGTTCATTCAGTATCATATCATGAGAACGTACTCATAGTGTCCAAAACCATTATTGGCGGAAATTCCAGATTCTGCACACTTCATGTATGTAATACACGTGCTGGATTCTGATGCGATTTGAATTTTGTAGAACTTAGGTGTGAAAGATGAACTTTGCAAAACTTACAGCGAGTACGGGCGACTGAAGCAGCAAGCCTTGCGGCGCATGGTATTGCAAGAACTCAGCACACCCCTGCCCGCTGATCCAAGCAAAGAGGCCAATGGAGATGGGCAAACTGACGGGCAGGTTTCGGCCGAACCCAAAAAGAAGAAACGGCGGAAAGCGGAAACCAATGAGAAATCCGAAGGAAAGGACTCAGCCTTTCCTCCACAAGCTACAGCTGAAAAGGAAAACATGAATGATTCCATCAGGCGGTTGTATTCCCAAAGTGTCCCTGACAGCCTTGGAGCCAGAGCGGAGCGCCTGGGGCAAGATGCAACATCTGTGCGGAAGGCAAAGGAGAAGGCTGCCATGGCTGCTGCTCGACGTGAACAAGGTCTGTCCGATCCCAAAAGCTCTGGCTTTGCACCTGAAGATCGCCCAGAGGAAAGACTCGAAGACTTGGGAGGTGCAGATCGATTTCGGATATTCTCGGATCATGTTGGATGCAGCTTGGTCCTTCGAACGCAAATTAATGACAGATCATGAAACTTCAACAGGTTTGTTTTTGGAAAACATAGATATTAAGATCTATTTCATAAAACTATTGTCTTCTGAACGGCTTCCGTACTACCAATGAATTCGTTGTAGGTGAACTCTGCCAATGAAGCAGGTCAGTTGTAGGTGTGGATGATTGGCGCGCCAGGTGTGGATGAAATTCTACAGGACCTTCGTCAGCTCATCGTACAGCCCCTTTCGCACCCAGAAGTCTTTTCGCACCTCGGTGTTCAGCCTCCTACGGGCGTTTTGTTGTTTGGTCCACCCGGCTGCGGAAAGACCAAGATTGCTCATGCCATTGCTGGCACTACAGGAGTGCCATTTTTCAAGATTGCTGCGACAGAGATTGTATCTGGGATGTCTGGGGAGTCTGAAGCCAAGATCAGACAACTCTTCCAAGCAGCTACTAGTGCAGCTCCAAGCCTCATCTTCATGGATGAAGTTGATGCCATTACGCCCAAACGCGACTCTGCAGGTAGGGAGATGGAGCGTAGGATTGTGGCGCAGCTGTTGACCTCTTTGGATGAAATCCAAAAAAGCAACGTCGTGGTGTTGGCTGCCACGAATCGACCGGATGCTTTGGATCCAGCCTTGCGGAGGGCCGGTCGATTTGACCGCGAGATTGCCATGGGAATTCCCGACGAGGCTGCGCGAGGCAAGATCTTGGAAAAGATGGTACAAGGAATGCGACTGGCAGAGAGCTTAGATTTGAAATTCTTAGCGAAGAAAACCGCGGGTTTTGTCGGTGCTGACCTGTCGGCTCTCACAAAAGAGGCAGCTCTTGGTGCTGTGCAGCGTGCTTTTACGGATCTCTCAGCTTCAAGAGCTGAGAAAGGTGGAGGATGCGATGGTTTGGAAACGGCCTACAGCACTGAGGAGATGGCGAAATTGGCCATCGAAGCCTCAGATTTTACCGAGGCACTTTCGAAGGTACAACCTTCCGCACGACGCGAAGGCTTCACCACTATCCCTGATGTGAAATGGGAAGATGTGGGAGCTCTGAAGGAGGTGAGGTGGAAGGGTGAGATTGTATCAGTTGTGTGCCAAGAGTTGTTGTAAGAATCATCATGATTGTAATTATGTGGTTTTCTTACCTTTGCACTATATTGAAACCAAGATACATTTGGCTGGAAAGGGCCGTTAGCATGAAATCAAAACCTTGTACACCAAGTGACGATTTGATTTCATGAGGTATTCAGTAACAACTTACCATCAAGAGTGGTCTCAAGTCCCGCAACGTAGAATCTCCGATCAAGATCTGAGTCCAGGTGCAGGCAGACATGGATGCTGCAGTCTGTGAGCCTATTCGGAAGGCCGAGTTGTTTAGAGAGCTGGGTCCAGCCCTTGGAAATGTCCTGTTGGATCGGCTCCTCACATGCAGATCCAGCACGCTTTTGAACTGGCATGGAGGTAACATCAATTTGTCCAGAATTTTCTGAAGCCATTTTCGCATCGCATATGAGGCTCTGAGCCACTAGTTAGGATTAGCAGATTCTCTGACTGCATCAATCGGGGGGAATAAGTTCTGAAAAGAATTTTTCATTTGCAAGAAAGTCTGTTCGATATTGTTCAGTCCAAGCAATCATTTGACACTACACGAATAAGTTGCATGGATTCATTAGTCCCTCTTCCAGATCTTCCGACTTCTCTCCTTAGCTGCGTGGAAGTACCACAACACTGAAGCCGCCTCTTGGGTGGGTCGTTTGCAGAGATCTGCAGCGCATCCAGAGATGCAAACCAAAGCTCCTTGGCTTCGTCAGATGATACTCTGTGTTTGTCCAAGCAAAGAGAGCCTATACACATACACACACATGTATGTATATGTAAAGGTATATGTATATGTATATGTATATGTATATGTATATGTATATGTATATGTATATGTATATGTATATGTATATGTATATGTATATGTATATGTATATGTATATGTATATGTATATGTATATGTATATGTATATGTATATGTATATGTATATGTATATGTATATGTATATGTATATGTATATGTATATGTATATGTATATGTATATGTATATGTATATGTATATGTATATGTATATGTATATGTATATGTATATGTATATGTATATGTATATGTATATGTATATGTATATGTATATGTATATGTATATGTATATGTATATGTATATGTATATGTATATGTATATGTATATGTATATGTATATGTATATGTATATGTATATGTATATGTATATGTATATGTATATGTATATGTATATGTATATGTATATGTATATGTATATGTATATGTATATGTATATGTATATGTATATGTATATGTATATGTATATGTATATGTATATGTATATGTATATGTATATGTATATGTATATGTATATGTATATGTATATGTATATGTATATGTATATGTATATGTATATGTATATGTATATGTATATGTATATGTATATGTGTATATATTGATTAAACCAAATGAATACGTACATAAATAGATAAATCAATCAAGAATAAACATTACAATAGATCAATGGATAATAAATAGAAAATCACATTTAAATATATATGAATATACGAATAAATGAATGAATGAAAGAAAGAAAGAAAGAATGAATGAATGAAAGAATGAATTAATGAATGAAAGAATGAATTAATGAAAGAATGAATGAATTAATGAAAGAATGAATGAATGAATGAATGGATAGATAAATCAATACATAAATAGATGCATAGATACACAAGTAGATAAACATTTAAATAAATTAAAACATCAATACATGAACAAATAGATTAATGAAGAAGTAGATAAATGAATATATATATAGATATGTATATATAGTATATATACTATATATATTATATATATCATATATATATATATATTATATATTATATATTATATATATCATATATATTATATATATTATATATATACATCTATAAATAAATAGGTAAACATATACATATATATGTATATAGATCTAAAAATATGTAAATAAAGGAATAAGTAAGTATATTTATAAATGAAAAAATAAACAAACAAATAAATAAATAAGTAAATACATAAATAAATATGTATACATATATATATATGTGTATACATAGAGCAAACGTCACAACAATCATGATATACTACATTTGTCCAAGAATTTCTGGGACTTGGTCGGCGCTCCACATCATCGTCAGGATGCCTGCGCAGTGGATCTGTATCCACCGCCGCCCATCAAATGGCATGCAACAGTCGAGCAGCATGAGTCCATCATTCAAGATGCGGAGGAGCGAGGGCTTTGGCACAAGCAGCCACAGCCTCAGCCTGGAAGCTTGATCAAGCTGGAGATATTGCATTGACAGAAAGGTATGCTTAGATCACGGACAGGATCCATCACAACACCTGGTCAGGCCGAAACCTGTGATGCCGAAACATTCCAGGGGCTCCTCCAATGCAACAACCAAGATTGGCAGCCAGGCTGGATTCGGTTCGGCTGATTGTTTGCGAGCGGCTACATAATTGGTTGAGCGATGTCCATTTGCAACCCTGAAACTGGCAGTTGCATTGTCCATTTCCTATGATCCCCTGACTTGGAACACCGAACGTCCTTTCTAAGAGTCAAGGATTGAGGATTGGGCCAATGATTGAAGGCAACAAGGGCAAGGCGACAAGGGAAATTTGACTGGAAAGCTGAAGGTAAGTCAGTTGGGAGATGGGAACGCCAGGATGAGGACCTGCGCATTTTGGTGAAGGGAGCCTTTGCAGTGGAACCGCCCACTGACACTGTTCGTCAGAGCCTCAGAGCCCAAATCATCGCCAGGCACAGGGGAAGGTTGGGATCTAGAAATGTAACCCAATAGACTTCTAGAACACCCACGTTTGCAAACAATTCCTTCAACAAATCCGGGGATATCCGGGGTACCAACGAATATGCCAACGAAAATTCAAGCAAGATCTTTCGGCTGTGGCACGCCGGCTCAACCCGCAGCGCAGTACCTAGCGGCATTCCGTAGACCCAACAAGTGGATTGGAGAGCGAGCGCTGTAGATCAAGTGCCCAACCAGCACCAACAACTGAGGCTAGCGAAATGATTCACAGCTACGCCCGTTGATCAACTTGTGCCATGATTGTTCTGGCCCATAAGATTTATTGGCCAAGCAGCATTGTTCCAAAGAATTGGTAGCTTGGAACGTCTGAGATCTACTCAACAGCTCCGTGGGTAGTTATCGGTGAAGAAACTTCCGAAAATCAAACGGACCAGGTTGGAGTAGGTTGCTTGCGGTTGATTTGTTTTCTGTGAGGAAGCCTAGAGGATACACGGCTTGATGATGTTTGATCCCGCGTGAACCTCCTGCCACATCCACTCTTGTCAGGAGCATATCGTGCCACGGTGTTCTACCAAAGTGAGCCCTTAGAGCCTCGCGAGAGAAGAAAGACAGAGCCGCGGCAGGTGTCTCATGGGTTTGCCCTCGCCGTGTGTCCCAAGCATCAGGGTTCTGAGATGCTTCGGTGTTGAATTCAGCTGGTGTCACTTGGGCAGTGAGCAGAACTTGGCAGATGTTTCCTTGGTGTGGGTAGGGCTTGATGAGTTGAGCTGTGAAAACTTGGCTGTTGGCTGCTCTCTGCAAACGATTGTACATTTCTATATTTATATATACATATATATATATAGATCTGAAATGTGACGTTCTGAGCTTCCCAAGCTAAACAAGAACTGGACATCCGCAAAAGGAAAGAATTGGAAACTCACTTCTGTTTCGAAACACGTCGAAGGCTGCGGTCAGCGAACATGGAAAGGATCTCCAGGACTGTAGGATGGAGGTGCAGTGTCCGAAGTGGCAGATTCAAGCTGGGGCCCCTTAGTTAGCTAAGTTGGTTGATCTCTTGGGTAACTGCTAGTTATGGTAGATATGACCACAGTTAAATGGTTCATTTTCTAGCTTATAATCAGGGGGCCCCACCTTGTTAGAAAATGGGATTCAACTGAGTCTCTATGGTTTGCAACGGCGAACATTGAAGAGCATAGCAAATATGGTTGGTGGGTTTGCATTCTACGTCCCATTCCCATCTTGGATGACTATCCAGATCGACTTCTACATTCGGAATGAGATGAGAGCTCAAGGGCCTCTTAGGGCCTCTTCTAGATTTTCCAGCTTCCAGTTCTTTGCAAGTACAGCACAGGTTTCCATTAAACCTGACAAACTCAGTGTTCGACCTTGGCCGTAATATCAATTGTTGCAGGCACGCTTCAACCTCCCTTACAATTCAAGAGATGCTTGGACTGCAAGCGCAGAGAGCCCGCCCACTGAGTTTCCTGTGGCACATGTAGGCCATTGTCAGAAAATCACCAGGAACCAGGACAGATGGTGTAAAGTAACACGACATGTGCCGGAGTCATCGTATCCAAAGTCAGAGTCGTTTAAAGGGCAGCCCAGGCAGAGCCCAGGCAGAGCCCAGTGGTTGTATCTTTGTTCATGGCAGTGCTGAGGAGCAGTTTGTAAAGGTTCAAATCCTGGCCATTGCTGATGGAGCAGACCTTCCTGTTGGCGAAGCCACAGTTCCCATTGCCGACCCTATGGCGGAGTCGATGAACAGCTGGTGGGCACTGGGTGGCAGCGCCCATTCTTCGTCAGAACATTTGTATTTGTAGATGTTTGACAACCATTGGGTGGATCTCAGGGCCCGAAGCCTGAGAGTCTTAGATTGTCTGAGCCGTTTGAGTGACACATGCTGAATTGTTGCTAAAAGGTGCAGGTGCCCTTCTCGGCGTGCCCAGTTGTTGCTTCGCAGGCGGCTAATGCGTGATTTCGAGGAACAAGGAGAGGCGAGGTCACTTTCTCGTCACTGAGGTAGCTATCAAGTGTTGCTCTTCATCCCTCTTGCTGTCGGAGAAAGCCAAATGGTTTTTATGACGCTCTTGCAAGTTCCGTTGTCAGGCAGTTTCTGTCTTTTCTTTATTGTCAGTAAGCCTGCCTTTATCAAAAACCCAGATTTGATTCATCTGGGGTCAACAAATAGATTGTGCATTCCATCATACACTCCCAGTTGCCACTACCAACTGTTGTCAGGGGCCACTGGCACAGCAATTTTTATTCGGAGGGCAAATGTGTTTTCTTGGCTGACACCTGTATAAGATCAATGCCAAAAACCACTTGTGCAAGCACCAACATGAGTACAACAATTCGTCCCTAACCTCTAGCAATACACGGATAGTTCACATTACAGTAGTATAGTGGTACTGTAAAGTCTCAAATAGTAGGGTCCCATGTGGATTCATAAACCAAGACTGGACAGGTCTTTCTGCAGATCTTGCTCCCCGGAACGGACTCTGGAAATGACTCCGCATCCATGGACTCGTCTGTGCAGAAATCGATCGTTACGGAGAACTCGGATCCTCTGAGGAATTCGTTTGGTGGTTCCTGTGACTTGTGATATCCGCAAAGCCACAATTCCGCACATACAGTCAACGCAAGCAGAATGTGTTTGTGCTCTCCCTCTCTCTATGAATATAAATAGATAGATAGATAAATGAATAAATGGATAAAAAAGTAAACATGGCCAATAAATAGACTAAATCAATAGATAGATGAATAGATGAATGAATAGATAGATAAACAAGTAAATAGATAAATGAATAGATAAAACATACATAAATGAAACATACATTAGTAAATGAATAAATATGCATAGATGTTACATATATATATATATATGCATATATATGTTTATATATCAATATATATATGCATCTATAAATATATACATATTTATGTATATATATATAGTCTATGTAATGTGTTTACATCTCTCTCTCTCTGTATATATATATATATGTAGAGAGATGTAAAAAATAAAGATATGTTTATGTGCGCATCGATGAGATAGGGTGCTTCCCACCGCCTCAGATCTGGCAGTTCCCGTTTGAGCTTTCCCGGACAAGTGGGGACAATATTTAGAAACTTCGGGTGCTGTGCTGGACCGATGTCGGACACGGGTTGGAGACCAAGGACCTGGCGGCCAAGTATGCTGCTGTGGCCTCCAAATCGATGGTTGAGTCTAGCATTGTTAGCTCGGCCAAGCATTGCGACTCTGTCGATTCCATGGTGCCTGAACCCTTCAGCGATGCTGACACGTAAGGGGCTCAGAGCCAATTTTTTTTTGACCTAGCACTACACCACCTTGAGCAGGATTTCATCTAGCAGAAGTATCAAGGTGGTGCTCTCAGTGAGAAAACACCATTCTTGGGGCAACTCGCTCATTTATCAACTGATTATGAGGGCAGGAGCTCTTTTCATTCGCCATTTTGCTGGGTGTTTCTCAAGCCATAGGGAACCCCCCAAATGGTTGATTTACAACATTGCAAAAATGTTTGGTTTACAATAAATTATTATTATGAAAGATGATTTGGAGGTACCCCAAGCGATTGAGAAACCTCCACATAAAGATATAGCACTGATGTGGTTCCCGGTATTTGTTTATGACCACTTCTCTGATGGTATCCTGGGATCACTGTCCAGGCCTGTGGACAACAAGTTGCAGTTTGGCCAGTTCAAGGCAGGTGACAAGGTGCAGGTGGTCTCAAAGTCGAGACTTGGCCACGGATGCCAGCGCCTTTCGACCGCCCCAAAGCTTAAGGCTAAAGACTTGAGCTGCAACCTGAATTGAGAATGGGGGGCCAGCGATTTTAACCCTTTCCGTTGCTTCAGAGAGAGTGTTTCAATGGCCCTTTTCATCTCTGGACCTTTGGATGTGAGCTGAGGAGTGGACAATGGGTGCTCGCATCAATTGTTCACGTTGAGCGATCGCAGAATGAAGTGATTGTACAACACGGCCCCTTGGATGGCGTTGGATGACATCTGAGCATCGTCGAATACCTGATTTCTGTTGGCTTGTCACTCTGTTTGCTGGTTGTCAACAAAGATATGGATTCATAGAGCCAACAAACCATGAAAGCAACTCACCGCGGCGACCGCATGGGACTTGTGCCTGATGCTATATGCCTAAGTT
Source organism: Symbiodinium kawagutii (assembly GCA_009767595.1). Classification (NCBI taxonomy): domain Eukaryota; class Dinophyceae; order Suessiales; family Symbiodiniaceae; genus Symbiodinium; species Symbiodinium kawagutii. The sequence goes on along the minus strand of VSDK01009136.1, from coordinate 434,231 downwards.
GCGTTTCCATTTTAAACAAATTGTTTGGACATTCAATCATCCCCCTGACCCTTACGCTGAATCTATCGTTGATGAACCTCGTGGCAAAGATCCATAGGGCCCCAGACAAGCTTTCAACGACACACAGACTCCTTCACTCAACCAAGAAGTTCCTGTTCGAGGATTAGACCACAACAGGCATAAAGATTCAAAGTCATAAAATGTTCTACACTCCCCAAGGCAAATTTGAAAGATGAGAAGCGAACATTGTATAGCCCCAGGTGATTCCTGCAAGGCAAAAGCTCATATTATCATGGAAATTTCAAAGATTCAACTGATACCTGGAACCTTGCAATGCTCCAAGTTCAAAGAAACACTTCCTTGCCCGCCAAAAACGCACCATAACATTGCTCCCTCCTCAAGTTTCTAAAAAAAAACAGGTTGAAACTCAGCACACGTGTACTGCTGGACAGCCTGGAGCGCCTACAGAAGTGCTCACTGCAATGAAGCCAGGATAGGATGATCCCAGGGGGCTCATCCGAACACGAAAAGCCTTTGCCATTGACCATCTTGGATAGGAGTTCTGTGTGGTTGTACATCATGGTCGTACATCATGGTTCTACATGATGATTCTAGATCCTGGTTCTACATGGTTCTACTTGTAGTTCTACATGGTTTGGTTCTTCATTGAGCTTGATGGTTGTAGTCTTGAGTCTTGGATGTTGATTGACCAGAGAGCAGGGCTGTCCATTCACAAACCATCCATTTGGCACACTGAAATACCCTTCATCGATCCAAAGGTCTGGAGTACTGCAGAATGATCCAGACCTTTGGATGGCCTTCCTACTGGATTAGATCAATTACTGGTTATGTAATGGCCAAGTGATGATAATGCTAAGATATTGGTCTTGTTATCATGATTGCCCAGGCGAACTGCGGAAGGTCATCAACTTGAAGGCTCCCAACCTGGCAGACTCTTGACTTGAACGACTGGTGATGTTGGCATCACCGCTGATGTTGGTCATTTGGCTCTTGCCTCTCCTTAACCTCCTGATAATCGCTGGAACATTTATCATTTATGGCATTTATGGTCGTCGATGTACCTAGTGCAGTTGGCATGCTGAAGGGCTATGAATCGAGTCTGGAGAACACTCCCCTAGAAACTGAGTGCTTTGTAATTCCATGTGGGCTCCACCTTTCTCAGGTCAGAAATCTGGGAAGGACTGGGAAGGGAATCAGTGGAAGACCTGATCCAAGGAATCCTTTCTGCCTATGGGCGCTCCGGGCAGCCCTGTATTGGATGGCTTCCAGCTGGGGTCTTCTGCAGAAGTTTTCTCAGCCAAGGCCTGCGGCTGCGGTTCAAAGATTCGCGGGGGATTACAATGGTTGATTGATATGGGATTAACAGGGGAGATAGGGGATAATAACCTGTGCTGAAGTAGCACTTTCTGCTTCCGTGACCTCCAGCTTACGGAAAAGGGGATACTAACCGACAACAATGGTCAAGCAACTATATACTATCTGGTGGTTTCTCAAGCCATAGCGAACCCCAAAGGTATGGTTGATTTCTTACTATAAACGGTTGATAAGCTGGATGATAAGTGGGGGTATCCCAAGCTATTGAGAAACACCCAGTTGGGAACTGTTAGGAATCTAAAAATAGCCATTGAGGGGCCTAGGGAGGACGCTCTGACATGAAGGGATTACAGCCTGGGGTGGTGGGTACCAGAGAACCCCATGCACCACAAGCAGACTCCATGGACCACTGAAGTACTGAAGGTGGTGGGTGTGAGTGTGACATCACAACAAGATACATGTTTATATACACTGAAGCAGTGTCAAACATCCTTCACTCACCACAACCAACAATAAGTCATTATGAATCAGCAATTCATTAGCATTGACCACAATTGCTGTACTGCCTTCTGCACATGGTTTCCCTGTTAGTAACCATCAACGACAGGTATTAACATACCATTTCTGCTTATTCAATATAACATGACCATTTTCCCATCAGCATACCATTTCTGGATATTAACATACCATTTCTGGTTAGCAACCATCAACAACGATCATGGATGTTTCAACAGGTATTAACATACCATTTCTGGTTAGCAACAATGAGTAAAGATCATTTTGATCATTCCTGGCAATGACCATGCCCAGTCGCCGAGGTTCAACGCTGGCTGATTGGAGACGTCACGCGCCTGGACCTGGGACGAGCAGAAGTGACGGTCGAGTACGAGGGCAGAGTGAAGACGGCATCGTGGCCAAGCAATTCATTGTTTAACCATGGATTAACCAGCAACAAACCATCAACTAAGCATCAACTAACCATCAACTTACCAGCAACTGAACGTCAGCTTCGGTTGAAAGACAACGAGCCAATCATAGCTATCATGCGTCTTTGGGTTCACCCGACAGTCGGCAACCATCGTGTGCCATTATTGTCAAGCATGGTTCACCATGATACCCTGTCAGCTTTGCATATGAGTTGATCTGTGCACAGTAAGAGACAGCTGTCAACTCTGGCTCTCAAGGTAAACTTGAATGCACCAGCAGCTCGCTTGCAATGATCACATTTATTTATGCTACTCTTCGCTTCGGTTTCAGTGTGGGAAGACATTTGCCACTTAGGATCTTCACAAGTACTTCCGCAAATGTGAGCCCGCAGCCCTCAGCTTTGGCACTACTCCACCAGCACCTGTTCCTGCCACTGTTCCAAGCACAGGGGTTCCTGCCGTGGGCCCCACTGTGGCCGGTGCACCTGGAGCGGGTGCGCCTGTGCTGCGAAGAGAGATGACACCTCTCGCCCCAGCACCAGCACCAGCACCAGTACCAGCACCTGTGCCTGCAGCAGCGCCTCTTTACTACCCGAATTATGGCCCTGGTTATGGCCTTGGAATAGGGAATCAGCCCATGGCTGTCCCCTACGCTGGGCCAGGTGTTTGGAGAACCCCGGCGTAAGACGGTCTTTTTGCATAAGGAATGGACACGATTTAGCACTCTGACCACTCTTAATTCCGTTCTACCAGCTGTCAAAATGACACTGGGGCAACATGCACAGATCCACAGAAAAAGGCCTCACTTTGCGCACTGTCTGGTTGCTTTTAGTTCTCTAATCCCAAAGTTGAGCCCGGAGGAATTGGAAAGTTCAGCCGAATGCATGAGGCCTCACAGTTCCAGTTGGAGTTCTTCTCTTTGGGCCGCCTGGTTGTGGGAAGACTCTCTTGGCCAAGGTGGGTTGCACCATGCGAATCTTTCACCATGCTTTCGTCCATGAAGTCGTGAGGCCACTGCGAATCAGAGCGGTGCTAACTTCATCGCAGTCAAGGAAGGGTCAGGGATGATTTTCACTGAACGACACTTCTGACACTTCCAATGTTCGGAAGATGTCCGACCTCAACTGTCATGGAAGGGACCAGAACTCCTGAACAAATACGTGGGAGAGCCTGCTCCCCAGTCTCAAGCACGTAAGTTGTGCATGGCCCATAGAAGGTGAAACGGTGAGACCGGTCGCCTTAGGTCGGAACGCGCGGTTCGGCTTGTCTTTCAAAGGGCTCGAAGCTCCGCGCCATGCGCCCACCTGAGCTATCGCTGGGCTAACAGGCTCCAGGCGGCACCAGTCATGCCGATGCTGACTCTGAGGTGTGATCTTCTTTGATGAGCTTGATGCTCTTGTTCCGAAGAGGACTCCTTGCAGTTTTTGATAATTAATCCTTTCCTTGTGCATTTGCTGGAGGTCATCAGAAGGGAATGGTTCCTCTGAGCGGGCTTTGCACTTAGTTGAAGAGTAATTTGCTGTTCGGTCTGATTCTACTGGGAGAATGGCCAAATACTCCAGGAGCTTTTTTTTTATATGGCGTTTATCGAAACAAGCTCTGAAAAACAAGGAAGGGGCAAGGCAGAAGCCACCCTGAATGTGTTCAAGGTTCTGGCGCGGCCCGCCTTGAGGTGGTTAACCAGATGTTGACGGAAATGGATGGTGTGCAGTCACGCTCCCAGGCTGGGAGAGCAGACCACAGTGTATTTCCAGTTCGCTTTCACTTGAGTTCAGTTGTCTTTCGTCCCTGGCAGAGACGGTGAAATTGACATATGATTCTTGTCAGGACTTTGTCTACGGTTGTTGATAAGATTTCGATGAGCTGAAGCTGCCATAGGTCTTTGTCATTGCTGCGACCAATCGACCAGACATTGTGGATCCCGCTATGCTTCGACCAGGCCCGGCTGGGATTGAGACTTCATGTAAAGCACCTTTTGAGACATCTTCAGTGCCAAGCCTTCGGGGAGCCACTGGTCATCAGGGATCCAATACAGGCCATTTGAGGAGTGACTAATTTGCAGAACCGGAAGGCCGCCTGGATCGTTTGCTGTACGTTCCCCTACCTTCCTCGGTCGAAAGCTTGGAGTGGATTTTCTGGAAGCTGGCAATTGTTCTCCGTTTCAGCCTATGGTCTCGTATGTGTCTACACGGGTAGCCAGCAACAGGGATATGGCCTCATATTAACCAATACCCGGAACAAAGTTTCGGTGATGTCCCCCAGGCGGGCCGCTTGGAGATTTTGCAGACGCACATGCAGAAGTCAGCCTCCCAGGTCTCAACTGAGGAAAAACTTTGCCAAATTTGGATCCCATTCTGGCTGAAAAAGGTAGCAGTTTATACTTCTGCCGGCTCTTCCATCGTGATCATGACACTTCCAAAATACACTCCAAACATGGCTTCCGCACTCCCAACAACCAACCAATCAATTGAAGGGGAGGGTTTCAACTAATGTCATTTTGGATCGAGGCTCCCTTTGGCTCCGGACGTGGTCGTGGCCCTACCAGATCAGGCAATTCTCCCAAGAATGACTTGAAATCAGAAGCCTGGTAAGGGCTCTGTCGGAACTATGGGATTTTGGACATTGATCCAATCCATAGCAGATCCATCACTGAGGACTTGGGCATCTTTGCGAAGGATGCAGAGGGCTTCAGTGGTGCCGATTTGGCATCCTTGGCCAGGGAGGCGAGCCGGTGATGAATCCAGGTTGACAATAGAAAGCCAAAGCTTGAGGATGATCAATCTCAATATTATGAACTAATGATGCTGGATACTTATGATTAGTATTCAGGATGGTAAATGATGTTTATGGTTAATATTAAGTCAATCGACCCACAACGACCACGTTCACTGGTGAATTCAGGGCTTTGCCCCGTCAGACTTCCACTGCCGATCACCGCCGAGAGCTCCCGTGATCGTCGCAGAGCTGACAGGCTGCGATGTTGGCCATTCGCAGAGCAGCAGCCAGGCAGCTGATGAATTGCGGTTTGTATTCACGCTGTCGTGAGTGATGGACCGCAAATGATGATTCATCATATGGTGGACTAATTGGTTACTAATTGATATGAATAGTGAGTGATGGATAGTCAACAATTGTTTGTAAGGGTTCACAATGGTGAATAGATCAGCAAGCCGTGTGGTGATTGAATGGTTCTTCAGCTGTCGGATTGCAGCTGTGACAGTCCCTCCAAAAACGCCAGCGAGGGCCACCAGGACCCTGCGCTTTTGCATGGCTTGGCACTGTTGGTCCAGCATCTCAGCATCCGCTCAGGAGCAATCTCTAGCAGCGGCCGCTGGCGTGCAGGTTTGGGAATTAGGTAAAGCCTTTGTTGGACCATGGAAACAGGCCACAACTGGAAGAATCTTCCCAATCTTTCACCATCTTTCACCCCTGACTACAGGTGACTATGGACCTTCTTACCGAAGCCAGAAGTCGCATACAGTCTTCGGTTGGTCAGCAGGATGGGGATCAAATCCATGATTGCTTCGCTGAAAGCTGTTCATGTGCACATGATCTGTGCTGGTGCTTTTTTCTGAGCCGCCCTAGGGTTTGTCTAGCATTGAAAATATCGGCAAATATTACATCATAAATAATGAAGGACACGTATGGCAGTGGTAATTTTCCATCATTTTCCCTCGGAAAAATGGCATGCAGGAAAGTGCCACTGGGGGATGGGGCCTCTGCATCCAGGAGCGCAGAGAGTACGAAGAGTTAGCTGCTCGACTCTGTGGATGGAGACGCGAAGACGAGGCTGACGTCTTGCTGCGGTCGCCACATCAGTGATCAGATAAGGACAACGCGTTCTTCTTTGATATTCCATTCGCGAGCCTAGAAGTCAAACTTCCAACTTATGGAAAGTTGCATCAGGTTGTCTGGAAGAAGAGATGTCAGAGATGTCAGAGATGTCAAGAGAGACATGCACCCGCGTGACAGAGAGCAACAGCGAGCAACGCGGTGTTTTCCTTAATGTATGGGCTGGCTCGGTAAAGCGGTTGGTGCGGACGTGTGTGTGCCAAAATCCCAACCCGCTGCAGCACAAGTCAAAGCCTGAAAGAGCTCAGAACGCGGCTTCTAAAACATATGCTGCACTGAAGACGCCTCCTTCCTTGGTCCTGGGGAAGCTCCCCATTGACTACGTGGCCCGGTTGCAGCGGGGCTTCACCGTGCGCCACTCGTGGGTGAAGCCGCGAAGTCGCGAAGTAACAGCATCAGCGCGCTTTTGCGACTTGGGCAGCAGGACACGCGTGTAGTGTGCTAGATACAGGGGAAGTGGTCCAGAGACAACAAAGGCGAACGCAGCAGATTCAATGGCCTTGCCTGCGCTCCACGCGGCCAAGTGGACACTTTGCTTGCGACCTCTGGTCAGGGAGGCTGGTTTGTGGAGGCCTTTGGGGAAAGCAAGTGCTCCACTTGGCTAAAACGAGCGCGCTGTGACTTATTGGGCCAAGGTTGCTCCTCCTCGCAGTCCACGCCCCAAGCCCAGAAGGCGAGAGCCAGTTCGTCGGTTGACTTGTTGCGTTTCCCCGCAGCCTGTGGTCGCTGTCCCCAAGGTCACCTCCACGGCAGTTGCTGTAATTGCAAATGGGAAACCGGACAAGTCAGGTGGTAAACGGCGCAAGATGTTCGTTGGTGAAGCGCGTGCAGGATTTACAAAGCATGACGTCCCCAAGGATGGTGCTTGTTTGTTTCACAGTTTGGCGACAGGCTTGGCAGCCCTAGACGAATTGGTGCAAAAGCTCCCGCCAGAACTCCGTGCCATTGCTGTGGAAAAAAGGTCCTGACGGTGTCGCCAACCTCACCGATTTCCAGGGCTACTTCCAATTGATTGTTGTGCAAGGTGAGTGGGGATTCTGTTGGAAATCAAACCTTTTCCGGAAAATTTGACGTCCAGGTTGACGTGCTGGGCATTGAGCGGGTCCTTTTTCAGAAGCAGGGCAGGCGTGGTTTCGCTGTGTTGTGGCCCAATGGCAGTGTTCATTTTGATTATTTAGAAAGCAAAGCCAGTGGACTCAATCCCCGCCCCTATCGTGGTGTTGACGTTGTGGTTCGGGGTGGTGGCGACATAAGCAGTTTGGGCAATACCTTCAGCTCGCAGCAGACACCGTGGCCTGCCAATCGCCGGCGGATTCATCCAAACGGAAATGCTGAGAAGCTGAATTGCTGAGTCATGGGGCGCCCAGCGTTGCAGCCAGCTTGGCCCCTACAAGACATGTTTCGAGATGTTTCGAGATTTTTGAGATATTTTGAAATTTTTTGAGATATTTTGAAATTTTTTGAGATATTTGAAAATTTTGAGATTTTGATTTTTTTTGAGATATTTAAAATTTTTTGAGATATTTTGAATTTTTTTGATATATTTTGAGATTTTTCTCTTCATAGAATAGATTTCTTTATTAACTTGAATAAAGCCCTTCGAAATTTTTTGAAATATTTTGAGATTTTTTGAGATTTTTCGAGATATTTTGAGATTTTTTTGAATTTTTTTCAGATTTTTTCACTTCATAAATTCAATGGCTTCATAAAATTTAATGAAACCTTCAAGATTTTTTGAAATTGTTTGCTTCATTGAATAAATCTTCCAGTGAATTGAATGAAACCCTTCGGGATTTTTTGAATTTCTTTTGTGATCTTTTCATGTCAGATTATGCCAGTCATCGGCGCATCATGCCAGTCATTATGCCAGTTATGCTGTTTCATCGAGATTAAACTTAGCACCTCCTCAAGTACAGCTGCTGTCCCACGTTTACATAGTTAATTCTAAATCTTCTTTATGCAAACAAGAGCAGGTTTTTTCAAACAACACATTTTTATTCAAAACAAAACATTTTTTCCAATAAAAACACCTATATTATGTTTAGAGATTTTTTCCTATGTTGGGAAACCTTTCTGATCTAAGCCCTTTCCGATCTATGGTACCAAATTGATTTGCTGAAGAACGTCTTTTCGCCAAGGCCATTGGTGAATATCCGGCTGCGTCCGCTACCAACTGTGTTGACCTTCAGGTTACAGCTGTTGCATTGGTGGAAGCATTACAGTCCGACCAAGTTCACATGCGGTGGATCCATGTAGCGTGGCGTCGCCTCTTACACAATGTGCTGTCCCTATGGTAACTTGACCTTGTCTCATGGAGTCGGTGGAAAAAAACAAACCTCTTACCGAGCTGTCACAGTTTTGGAGCTCCTAGTGGTGGTCTTGAAATTCCTCGATCATGGCCAGATTCATGTTTGAGTCATGTCAGATTCGGCGTCCGCTTTGCAGCTGGCATTCCGGCGTTCCATTCTCTCGCGCTCAGCTTCGTCAGCAGTGCTCCAGCAACATTGTGTTATCGTGTCAGTGGGTGCCCACTCACGGACGTGTAATCCTTACTTCGACGCCAAGCTGTCCATTTCCTGATAGTTGGTGTCATTGGAAAGCATGGGCGGACGCTGTGGCTGTAGACAAGTCAGCCAATGAAGTTCGTCTGCGGAACATTTTTTGGAAGTCGAGGCTCTAAACTTGGCGACGTAATTGCAAATTACAGCGTCGAGTAGGTGCACCTGGCTCTCGCACAAAGCGTTTTTGTAAATCAAGACAGTCAAACAAACGCAGTTGATATAAACAATGGGCATGAATTGATATTGAAACAAATAAGTTCAAACAGTTGATAATTAAACAACTAGGGTTTTCTAGTGATGTAAAGAAATAGACTGATAATGAAGCAACTAAGGTTTGGCGATGTTTTTTTGACAACCGGATAAACAGATGCAGCAGATAGAACACGACAGAGATAGGTAGAGATAGAGATGGCTACAGGATGCTACAGGTAGATGCAGGCAGAGATACAGATAGAGATGGACGAGTCGGCTTCAGATAGCTCCAGGTAAATAGAAAAAATACAGAGATGGATGGATGGATGGATGGATGGATGGATGGATGGATGGGTGGGTGGGTGGGTGGATGGATGGATGGGTGGGTGGATGGATACATGGAAAATGATAGATAGATAGATAGGTGGGTGGGTCGGTAGATCGATAGACAGACAGACTGGATGCTTCCTATAGGCTTCTTTTTTTGGAACTTCCGCCGAACTTGCGTTACTTCTCGTTGTCATTGTATGTTGCCTCTTTTTGTGCTGTTGAATTTCCGGGAATTTCAACCATTCCAAACGCCCAGGTCTCTCAAGACAAGACATGACAAGACCTGAAACATCTGACGAACCACCACTTCTCCAAGCACCACGCTGACGCAGTTGGCTTATCGCTCGACTTCATGGAGACGCCCCGAGATCCCAAGATCCGCTTGCTGCGCGAGACGGCGAAAAGCGAAGCTGCAGTGGAACTGCGATTGGCGGAGATCCAACCACATCCAACTTCTTTGAACTAAGTTGATTGGTGAATTCATTTGTATTCAATTGATTGAACTAAAGCAAGGAATTGAAGTTCAATTGTATTCAATATCCAATTCCTGTTTAGTGCTTAAATGGAGATGATCTTATTTTGAACTCCCAATCATGTCCCCAAATTGGCTTGCTGAACGATGCTAATCGGCTCCACTGATTTTGCGGATCTGGACCTGCAGGATCATAATGATGCGTATTTGGTCGAAGCCACGAACTTCTCCCAATGATCAGCTCTTTGTCTCGAACATTCGCTCGGGCCAAGGGATTCCGCAGACCCAGAGCTGCAAGATGCCTAGAACAACCAAGAGAGCGAAGATTTTCATTCCTTGTACTCTTGCTTCAGGTGATTATAGAAGTATGATGATGGTAAGCAACAGCTGATAGTGGCAGATCATTGTGAACAATAGTTGATACTACTCGCTGGGTTGATGCATGTTTTAAGGGAGCGTGACTTGATGGAATACACTGCTCACTGTTCGCCTTGCAGCGTTGAGCTTCCTCGAATAGCAAACTACTGGCGACATGATGCACGTTTGCTGACACGCCATGAGTAATCAGAACATTGACACATCTTGAAAAACAACACAGTAACCTGTGCAGTAAGGGGAGATCCGCATGAATTAACAACCACTGATTTCGCCATAGATAGCTGATTCCTCAGCTCGAGACATGGGTGGTTTAATTTGGATCTCCCAGTGATAGAGATGCATTGAGCCAATCATCCCTCGATTGAACTCAATCAAGCTCCAATCGAAACTTCATGTTGAAGTGAAGCTCAAGATATTCCACAGAGTCACCACGCCAGCTACACTAACATGAAGAAATCTACTGGCCGAGCAAAGTTTTACAACATGGCAGTTAGGTCATGGCGGGCAAACGTTGAGGAGCTGCGCCCACACATGAGGGGTTGGAGTTATACCATAACCGACAGACGTTTCTGCACTACAAGGGAGCCAACGTCCAGCAGGTAACAGTCAAAAGCCAGAATTTCACATTGCATTTCCACTGAACAAAAGTGACATATGCATTTTGGATGTCGTCTTACCCACAGTTGGTTGAGCAAAGATGGTTGGTCATTCTATGATGTGTGTACATTGCTGATCAGGCACTGAGACACGCCCACATACATGTTATTTATATATAGATTTACATTTGTAAAATATAAATATATACTATGTATTATATATGTAGTATAACGAGGGACCACGTGAGCGAGGCCGTGAATCCTGCCAACGGGGCTTTGCCCGCATCCTTGCTTCGGCTGCAACGCACAAAATTTCAGAAAGAAGCAGAGGAAAATGTCAAGAGAAAGGTGGGAACCATGATGGTGCGTGAGCTATTCAATGCGACCATAGTCGTCAGGCAAAAGGGTGACAGAATAGTGGACGGCCGGCTCTATGGACCCAACGCTGACGGTGCATCAGCCAGAGGTAAGCAACCGCCTGAACCAAAACATCGCTTGGCAAGAGGGAACTTCACAACTTGGATCGTGACAAAAGACGTGGGCAGTAGGCCGAGAGCCAACAACTACAGCACCAGCCAAAGCTGAGAATGGGAGCTCACATGCCAGTCATGCTGCTAGTCATGCTGCCAGTCATGCTGCCAGTCATGAATACTAGTAGAATATATATATATATAACATAAATTACAATATACATTACACAGATCTCATGTTTTTCCCATACGTGTGTATGTGCAACTGTGTGGCACGAAAGCGCCCCAGGAAAGGAACAAAAACCAAAGGCATCTGACAATGCGGAAAGGTAGAGAAGGAACGGAGAGGAAAAGTTGAGTGGTAGTTTCCCAGCTGAGGGACGGGATAATTAAGAGTGGCAGTGGGGTATGTGAGGTTGGCCAGTGGGGGGGTTTTCGAAGTTTGAAAAAGAATAATGTTTCGGTGATTGGGGCCGAGATAACGAAGAGAGATGGAGAGTCTAGTGGCAACGTGTCATTGAGACCATTTTCAGAGAATGAACTTAGATGAAACATATTGTGGCGCATGTCTTACGAGAAGGAAGGGAAATGGACTTTCGATAGATAGCCCGTGCGCAACCCTTTTTCATGCGCCGGGGCAGTGCAATGGAGAGCCAGTAGGCTTGAGAGGCCCGCATGGGTTGAAAGTGTTCGGATTCTGTTGTTCGGAGGCAAAGATGCGAAGTTTGGAGGGGCCGGTAGGTAGAGCAGAGGTGCTCATAAGTAGGAGGCTCACATATGAGAGTGGAGGGGCCAATGAGTAACTCGAAGATAGGCAGGGATTTGGTGAGGAGAAACATATACTTGAATACCAAATTGCATTCAACTCTTTAGGGTCATTGCGTACTATCTCTCCCTTTCGACGAGGGGCTCCAAGAGCCCATTGGCCTGAATTGGCCCTCACAGAATGCCAAAATAAGGTCCAACTCCATCGTACCCAACCCCCCCAATCCTCATTTTCAAGCTCTTATTCACTCCTTTTACAAGCTCTTATTCACTCCTGACCTTAAGCAACTCTGAGGAGTCAACATGCCTCTCTGGTATGATACCACAGCTCAACTCAGACTTCTTCTTCCTTTGGCATCCGATAGGGATATATGGAAGATTCTTACCCCCAAACTGAAATGATCAACAGACTGGGTGTTTTCACTGCTGTCATGTAGATGCCCCTAGGGTACTGCATTGCGCTGCTGAAAAAAAACCTATGTCTATACACATTAACATATATGCATATGCATCGATTTGATTTTTTTTAGAATGATTTCACTGTAAGCGCGCAGGTTGTATTTGTCATCCCTTCCTTGGGTAGTTGAAACATGTTTAAACATGATGTATAGGCATGTGCATATACCGTTACACATGCATCGTGCATCTGTATCAACGGGCCGGATTGTAGGTCGACCTTCCAGCTGCTTCATCAGGACAAATAGATGTCTCGTGTGGATGTCACAAGGGTTGTTTCAGGACCGGTGGACTGTGGTGGAGGGATGTGGACGGGGCTTGTTTCGCCATGCAATCCAGATGTTCATCAACATAAGCAAAACATTGTAGGCAACTAATGCTCTTCGAATGTTGCCTACATTCCAGCCAGATTATACCTACTTGATTGTCAGTCAATTGTTCACACAAAAAATGCAGATTTGAACTATCAAGATTTTATCCTATGCAGCTGTGGGCTCAGACCACACGCCGGTCGTGCTTTGGGCGATCCTTAGGTGCAGCATCTTGCTTGGCGAATCGCAAGGGGCAGGCTTTTGTAGGATCGAATGGCGGGTTTTTGGATGGCTAATTCACGGTAAAAGACACCAGGCGGATGACGAAGACGGTGAAGTTTGAAGGCGCGACGCCGTCGCAAGCGGCGCATCAGTACTTCGTTTAAGCTGGCCAGGCGTTGGCATGACCTGTTCGGGATGTTCAGGGGCAATCGAGAGAATCTTGAAGAAGGCGAGAGATGGCTGTGAGCTTGTCATAGAGCCAGCGGTTGGGCCATCCGTTTGTCTGGATCATTGAAATTTGTTTATGTTCACGTTGCATAAATGACGAGTTATAACCCATGATGAGCCATTCTTAGTCATCATGAGCCAATATGAAGGTTACATTCCTACTAGTGATATTACGGTTAACCTTCATCATTCCTACTGGTTAGATCAGTGGTAACCGTAATCATCATTGACAAATGATCCATGGCGCCTTTTTTGTCCAATGGATTCCAGTCGGCAGGTCGATGGAGTTTCGAACCTTGTTCCAACGGGAGCAGCTGCTGGATACATCCAAAATTGTCATGTTTAGTGTGTGTGTGTGTGTGTGTAGATTTTTTTGTCTCGAATTTTATGACACAATTTGGCGTTTTTCATTTTTGTCCAAAAATTAAAGAATCTCCAAGTGCCAGATATCTACACAATTTGGTCCAAAGCTGGGTAGCTTCGAAAATGGTATGCAGATCATGCCAAACATAACAATTGTTTGGTGCTTGGTCATGCCTATATTTTTTTGAGATCCGAACTGCGCTGGCGTAACCCTCACAGGGCTACCTTGGGCGTTGATTCTCAGGTCAGGAAGCTAGATCAAACAAAGAGCTAAGCATGTACACTTGAAGATAGTCGCTTTCCCAGCAAAAACACGAGGCCATGATATGGTGTTTCTCCAAGTAGGGGCCCTAAATCATCCAATATGAATCATTGATAGCGATAAACCAAACCTTTTTGAGGCTTTGAGATCCTTGGTTGGTTTGAAGCGACAGCCCGTGCTGGGCTTCCTTGTGAAGCCAAGGAGCATCTCGTGCGACATTGACAGCAAGACGGTGACGGTTGAGTACGATGATGCCAAGACGAAGCCGCAGGTGCCCCCCAAAAAGTAGGGAGGATGTGCCGCGAGGTTGACAGACAAGGGGAAGATGAATTCCTTCTGGCTTGGATGATTCTTGATACAGCAATCATTAGGTTTTGATGGTGGAGGCAAACATGTTGCTGGAAATGACGGAGCGACCCACATCAGGACATGTGGGACAAGATGAAGAAATGGGCAGATGCAGCGCAGAAAGAGCTGGCCCCCTGCCCTGAATGAATAGTTTGTTAGCAAGAATGCAAACTCAACGCAGGCGTCGCCCTCCATTTCTGCTCAGTCCAAAGGAAAGACAGCACAGAACACGTGGCATGGTCAATCCCAATAAGGGTTTGAGACCAGCCACAGTTTCACGCTGCGCGTTTCCATCATAGTCAAGCGGTGGCGCGGAAAAGTCGCAAATTGTCATGCACTGGGGTCAAACATGAGCCGAAGATTCTGCCACCTTGGATTCTTCCCCCTTTTCTATGCTTTTCTTCCTTTAATGCTGGAAGAACAAGAGAGAGGATCAAGATTCAAGGGATTTCAATCGGCTGCAGGATCAAGACCGAAGGCCAGAACGCCGGAGCCTGCTTCTCGATAAGTGAACTCTGTACTGGAGGAGTTTATGCAACAGCACCCGTGGGATTGTATCATTGCATGCGGGAGCTAAGTCCTCTTGAGAAGGGAGCCAAGAGCCAAGAAGAATCAATGGTCATGCGGCAATAAGCACCTACCATTTCTGGAACATCTGAAAGCATCCTGACACACAGTAGTTTACGACACATCCATCAAGGTTCACTCTTGAGTGTTCCATATCACCCGACCTTGAGTTAAGTTGCTACACATTGCTCCACATAGAATCCCACCGTGGTGCACGGGCCCAAGGTTTGTGGGGATGATTGGCAGCTGGAAATCGATCCTAGAGAGATGACTGAGGAGGTGGTGCTCGAGGTGGCAACGTCTCCCGACTTTGTGAACTCCCTGAGTTGTATCGAAGAAGAGGCAAACGAAAGTCCTGGCTCTGGCTCGGGTGGCTCACCGGTTTCGCCTCAGGTTGAAAGTGTTCCAGTGGATGAGCCTTTGGATGAGAAGCTGCTTCGCTTGCAGAGTCGCGTGATTTCAATGCTTGAGATGCAGAAGCGAAGCCAAGAGCCGCAAAAAGCTCGCAGGAAGCCGCTGGCACCGCATGGACCGCATGGACCGCATGGACCGCATGGACCGCCGAGCGTCGGAAGTCTCCGTGGCCCGAGTGGACCTGCCAAGCGACACAGCGAGGCAGTCGAAAGAGATCACAAAGTTAAAAACTGTCGAGAGGTCAAGGAGGTGATCTCCGGAGCTCCGAAAGAGTCTCCGAAAGACTCTCCGAAAGACTCTCCGAAAGGGGCCGTTTGTCGGAAGAACTTGGCCAAGCACTACAAGGAGCAGTTGGAGTTGCTTGAGCACGAAGAGAAAGAGCTGCAGCATCAGATGAATCTCCGACAACAGTTGAGGCTTGTCCTTCATGATGAAGCGCAGCAATGTGAGCGGGCGGAAAAGGAGCAGTCCGAATTGGCTGCTCGCAATGCACATGACGCCACGATGCCCGAGTTGGTTGAGGAGAACCGACAGCTGGATTTGTTGCGAAGGCAGCTGGAGGAACAGCTGAGAATCAGCGAGGACCGGCGCT
>VSDK01009136.1:391637-410058 GCA_009767595.1 Symbiodinium kawagutii | reverse complement strand
TCATCATCGTCATCATCGTCATCATCGTCATCATCGTCGTCATCATCATCATCATCATCATCATCCCCATCGTCCCCATCGTCATCGTCATCGCAATCGTCATCGTCATCGTCATCGTCAGGGTCATGGTCATGGTCATCGTCATCGTAGTCATCGTCATGGCCATGTCATCGAAATCGTCATCGTCATCATTTTCCCCAACATTGTCCTTGACTCGATGTCCTCATTACCTGTGCGCCATAGCTTTAGAAGGCACTTGCCAACAGACCCAGGGTCCGAACCGCCAGGGGTCGGCTACGCAATGGCAAGGTGATCCGGAAGGCACCGCAGGGCAGTCGCAACTGCTATTCTTGTTGGGTAGATTTTGTGTTTTTTTGGGGTTCCCTATTTGGTGGCTTCTCAAAATGGGGGTAACCCCCAAATCATCCATTAACATATAGTCATTCTATAGTAATAAACCAACCATTTTTTTGGGTTCCCAATCTTGAGGAACCACCATTTGGGTAGTGTAGGTGAACATCTCAGACTATTCCGCTTGGGACATCACAGCTCCAACCCAGGCAGGTCCAACAAAAAGAGCGAGACAACAATAAGCAACAGGGGGATAGGGAACAACTATTGGATATTTACGGGTGCTAGCCCCTTGCAGAAGCTAGTAGTAGCACGTGGTGTAAACATGTTTATTGAAGCCTATGATGCGAGGCAGGAGTTTTATTGGAGCCGTTGAAGCAGCAAAGACCTCGTAGTATCTTGTAGTCACATGTTTCCAGGGAAAAAAGGGTGGTTGGTCCTAGCTTTGCCGCATGTAATACTCATTTCATCTCTTGTTGTGGCCACAAGGACACCAGCAATTCATCACTTAGGAGTCTGACTGTGGGTGCTTCTCAAAATAGGCAACCCTGAAAATGGTTGCTGTATTGCCACAAATGATTACACAATCAGATGATAACTTGGGGTACCCCGGTGCTGGGCCCACCCGGGTACCCCTAGAGAAAGCAACGTCCCGGTCCAGGCCTGGCGAACCCGGGAGCTCGATCGCTGGCTCGCAGGGAGCTTGGTGCGGGAGATCTGGTCATGCCATGGTAGTCGTTGCTGAACGATGATTGATGATGGTCGGTGTGCTCCATGACACGTTCATGTCGGGATTTTGACTTACTCTCCAGGCTTTCGAGAAGTCGTGCGCAGTAGTCATTCCATTTTGTTCATGGCGGCACATTTGATCATGAGTCGTTTGCTGGCTCCGAACCCCAGAGAATCCGGCTTTGTCCAGACAGGCTCATCCTCGGCAGCCAATTGTAGCAGAATCAGCCCGCACAAGGCCTGGGGTTGGACGGTTCATCGTAGGTGCCGTAAAGTGTGTCATGTGACTGGTGCCCAGAAATAGTTGATGGGAAAAAATCTACAGGAAACCCTTACGATTGCTGGTTACAACAAGGCTTTACCGTAAACTTTCCCATCGACCAACCCAGTGACGGGTGCCCCCAGCGAAATGATGCGATAT
This sequence comes from Symbiodinium kawagutii, assembly GCA_009767595.1. Taxonomy (NCBI): domain Eukaryota; class Dinophyceae; order Suessiales; family Symbiodiniaceae; genus Symbiodinium; species Symbiodinium kawagutii. Next base: position 408,557 of record VSDK01009136.1, on the reverse strand, counting down.
GTGCTGTACAGCCACAAGAATCGGATCAAAAAGCTTTGGAATGACTCTTGGCTAATTGGGGCTTTTCGATTGTCTATATCACAGGGCACATTTCTTGATCTTCAGCCACTTGTCCTTGATTTTCTACACTCTTCTGAGTGTGTTGCTGGAAGTTTGCTTGAAGATTTTCCTGCCTGGACCGCAGGGACCACACAAATGTCGGCTTATTTGTTTGGACACGTTTTGAGTTTTGGATGATATTTACTTGTCCAATTCTGGCTATCATCGAGAAGTTCTATTGTTTCGCTCGACTTCATCAGTAGTGAACTTTCGGACTGCTAATCCCATCAATGAAAGATTGCCTTGACTTCACCATATCTACAGTACTCTCTTACGATTCAATCATCTGACACCACAATATCTCCTTGCTTTTTCCTGCCGAAGCGGCAGGCAACGTGGCAGGCCTAGTCTCTCGCAAACAGAGACTTCCATTCTTGACTCCCTTGATTTCCTCAATGTCTTGTGAAACCATTACCAGGAAAGAACCAGAATTATGGCAATTCATTTACCACGATTGCTGATTTGTACCATCAATATCCATCACCATCCATCAAAATCAAAATCCCGATGAATCATGGGGCTACCGGGGGTGAAACCACGCTTGCAGCAAGTCCCCAATGATCAATGGTTGCTGACATCCGCCGTCAGGGAGAGCGTTTGCCGAGCCCCAGGCCAGTGCCTTGTGAGGAACCCGCGGGTGAAGGAAGGTTTATAGGCTTCAATTCCTATTGTTAACATGGGGGTAGTAGCATTCATTCCGGTTGGAGTTGACAATGGTGAATAATGATTGGGATTGATAATGATTTATGATGATTGGGATTGACAATGATTGATAGTGGTTGGGGTTGATACCAGTAATGGTTAATAATTGTTGGGATTGACAATGGTTAAAAATGGTTGGGATTGATAGTGGTTGATAGTCGGGATTGATAATGGTTAATGATAGGGATTGATAGTGGTTAATGATAGGGATTAAGAAGCAACATGGCGAGTTTTGAATCGATGTATCCATATGGCTACAGAGCAATTTGTTGTTTTTTCCATTTGTTTGTAAAATCTATCTATCTACCTATCTATTTTATCTACTCTGATCTAACCATCTATCGCCTGGGAACATTTGGTTCTCAATTCATAGTACACAATGCCATCACTCAAATAGCGTTCTTGCTGAAATGATTGTTCCCCTGACAGGTTTCGTCACCAAATGTTGCCGCCAAATGTAATTGTTCACAGAATGAAGATCCGCACCATGCAAGGTACAATGCAAACTTAGTTGATTGATATTTTCTTTGTGTTTGACTCTATTCTTGTGCTTTGACAGTTCATGCACTGTTTACACTTGTCATTGCCAGCTGTCTAGTTCATTCTCTAAGCCCCCTTCCTTCTGTTGAGTTTCTTTTCTATTTTGATACCGTCTAATACGGCCAGGATTGGTGCACAGGCTTTACCCAGCACAAGAAAATAAAACAACATACGGCAATGTACGTACATGTGTGTATACATAGCTCGTGATGTACATGTCTACGGCAGCCCCCTTGCGAAGCCGACCTTTTTCATTTTGTACTCGTTTTTGCGGTGAAATCTGCACAGTTTGAGGTCTCTGTTTTGACACGTTGTTTTTTCTCCCGTTGTCGCGTGTAGATACACATTTTCCCCCCTGTTGTTCTTTTCTGAAATTGTCTTTCGGAAAGCTTGCAATCTTTGCAAACTTTCCTGGATTCAAAATTCTCAGAGAAACTGTCTCAATCTTCAATCCATGGGCTTGGCTTGAAGCTCCCAGACTTTCTTCAGCTTTGGGGTGAAGTTCTTCCCGGTTTGTGTCATGGGTCCAGCATCCACGATACGATTCCAGCTACTCAGGGATTGCAGGAAAAGTTTGCGAAGCTTTGCCTTGGTGCCCCATAGGCAAATTCAAAGCGAAACCAAGAATCCTTCAAACTCGAAATGCAACAAAGGGGGCATTTACTTCCTATGATCCAAACCACACGTGCCGGATGTCGCTACAGGGGGTCCTCTCCATCTACGTTGATTCGTTCGTCCTCCACGCCACTTGTGGGGCAGTCAAGGTTTGGACATGGGCAGAGTTTTTTTTGTTTACCTTGATTCATGAATTTTGAATGTCAACCACGGCAAGTGCCGGTGAATTCTTAATGGTGGAGAAGACTGCAAATTTATTTTCCAGAAAGCAAGAATCAAATCGATCTAGAGAAAGTGGCAATGTGTGTGCATGTGTGTCCGTGTTTGTGTGGCACGGCCGCCCATCATTTGAGAGTATCCTGATGTCATTTGGGTTGATTCTTCTAGAGGGGACCATGTTGTCCATTGCGAGGAGTTTATCACCTGACAGTTCTTTAAACAAATCCGGTGGATCTTGGGCGCAGCACAGTTTGTCAATGGTTGGCCGCAAATGGTTAATGAACAGTCGCCAAATGGTCGGGGACGGTTGGTGAGGTAGGTCGCTGACGGTTTGCGATTGTGAGCGGTGGTTGTCATGCTTGATGATGCTTGATGATGGGTCTTAGTGATGGTAGGTGGTGGTTTGTGGTTGGTGATGGTTGATGCTAGGTGATGGTTGATGCTCGGTGATGTTGAGGATTGTTGGGGTTGGAGGGTGTGACCATGGTCCAGGATGTTCGGCACCCGTTGGAGGCGCCCTGTCTATGCAGTTAAGCCTTCGAGTCCTGTGCGTCCCCTTGATGCTCGCGGTGCCCTGTGAGGTGGGGAGAACCCTGAGAGTCCTGAAACGATGTCACCTGTATCTCTGGATGTAGCGTCTTCTATCCAAAGTGTTTTTTTTCCTCATTCAATTGGGGTTGTCATGGATCAGCAACAAGTCGATGACATGGACATCCCAGGCTCAAACAAGCAGGGTTAAATCTAGTCACAGGAAGGACATGGAACAATTACGCAACGTTTGTGAAGCAATTTCTTCTGCATTAATCTGTAGTCGTTCCGCACAAAGACATGTAGTATGTGCATGTATGTTTCCCTGTTGGTACGTGCAAACATTTTATTCATATATATATATATTTGTTTATTTATTTATGCATCTATCTATCTATCTATCTATATATATATATATATTCATATAAGTACATAAATACATAAATACATATTTACATGTTTTTGTGCCAAGTCGTCCATTGCCCGTACCGATTGGTCACCTATCACAGCCAGGTTGAGGAGGATCATGGCTTTGCCAAGCCGTGAGAATTCGAATCTTTTTCGACACAATAAATTGGGGTGGTGACAGGTGGTGACTATGGATGTGACTATGGATCTGCCACCCAACTCACCTTTGAATGGTGACCACAAAGGTTTTTTTTTCAATCTGAATGAATGGTTGCCAATGGTTACCGCCCCAGTTTGTGCCTAATGACAGGGCTTTGCCGCTGGTGTCGCTGCACCAGAGCAAAGGATTTCAAGGTTTCACTCTGAGAACAGGGGTGGAATCGGCAAAATCTTACCCACTTCTTGCACATCAGGGCATGCAAAAGAAAGCTCTGGCTTCAGCTGTCACAACTCTAAAGCCACTGCAGCGTGATAGTGAAGAACTCATTTGACGGGATCCAATCTGAAAGGGTGGAGTGTGGACGGAGATGGTAAGCTCTTGGTGCTATTGCCTTGGGTGATAGGATCTGAATCATTGATGATGAATAAGTGAAGAAGACATTGATGGTTCTGACGCAGTGACGATGGTGATTCAGATCATGAATAGATTTTTAAGCTTGTGGCTCACCTGCCGACGGTGTTGTCAGCATGCATCATGCAAGCGCTGTTTTCGGCCAGCAACCAATGGTAGTTGACACGCACTGACACGCTGTCCCAGAGTTTACACGTCACTGAGATCATCAGGGGATGTAGAACCACATTGTAATCAATTAGTGCATTCTCTACGATGGCTTGTTGGTCATCCCTCGTACTCTAATAGCGCTCTAAGCTCAAATGCAACTGACCAATCAATAGGACAATGCAAACCCCAACGGATTGCCCAATAGTGGCACCATGTTCCAGCATACCTTGCTACGGTTGATGGTTCCTGATGATTTATGTCTCGGTACGTTACTACATGGAAACAAAGCAAGCAGAAGGTCAATGCTCCAGATAGATCATTGAAGGGGTCATCTTTTTTATTTCAGCAACACTTCACCAGCGCTGTGATGGAAGCAGAAATGGGTCACGAGGTGCACTTTACTGTGCTTCACTTTCCCATGTCGGGGCGAGCATGGGTGCAATGATCTCAAGTGAAGAGTATCAACCACTACGATGGGCTGTCTGATAGGGAGCCAGAAGTCCAGTTAGCGCGTCTTTTTGGATGGTGATGGTCAGAAGACAAGTAGATCGAGTTGATGGTTGAGCCAACTTGGAAGTGGGTCTTCGACACGGATGCAGACATCAAAAGTAATGATAACACACACACACACACTGATTAGTGTGTACCCCCTTACCAATTTTTTTGCCCCTCGATAATCAGTAAGGTAACACAGATCCCCATTTTTCCCTCTGGGAATCGCCAGAATGGTCTTCGAATACTGAATCAATTGACAGGGATCATCCTGGAACACTACATCAATTGACCAAGTTATGCTACTCCTATCTTAATACCATACTAATACTATACTAGTCCTAGGACCAGGCGTTGAGGTTCGCCCACCGGGTGAACCTAAGGGCCTGGCCCATGAACAACCAGCAAACCATGGATAATTGATGTGGACTTTGACGCTCAGGAGTGCAAACTTGGTGAGGGTCATTGCAGGTTTGGAGGCTAGGGCCATGACGATAAGGTTGATGGTTGATGAATGGAACAGTTAAAGCTTGTGTGGACTATGATGAAACATTGCCAGCCCCATGGAACTTTGCATGCATATAGTCACTTATTAAGAAATATGGTCGCTCTGGGTGAAAGATGGTAGGGTTGATGCCTGAGGAATAGAACACGAAAAGCTTTTGTGGTCTATGATGAAACATTGCCAGCCCCATGGAACAATGCGTGCACAATCACTTGTCAGTTCTGCCAGACATGGCAGACACCTTGCGAAAAGTGAGAAACACAAAAAGTTCGGCAGCCTCGTTTTGCGAGAGGGGTGTTGGTTTTCGTCCTGGGTTGCCTAACCCAGGACGGAAGATACAAGAAAGAGTTTCATCGCAACAAGCACAAAATACCGTAAATTACGATGGTTTATGCTCCTCGGAGCTTCACGTCTTGTGAAGCGCGGGCGAACCTCAAATCCTGGCCGTAATCCTATACTCAAACTGTTTCTGCTCAAGTTTCTGGTTGTCAGCCATGGGCTCTCGTCCCGAGCTTGAGTGGACCTCCGCATGGCGAGGCCATCCATGGCCTGGCATAGACCTTGTCAGTTCCGTACAATCTCAGACGATGAGGGAGTTGATCCTGAAACTCACAGATTTTCTACCCAACAGCGACTATGAGCATAAGATTTGTTTCGCTTCTCAATTTGAGCAACCGTGGGGCAACCAGGGGAACAGCATGGAACAAGCATATTTCGCCATTGGCAAGCCATGCGACAACCATGGGAAAACTAGAAGACAACTGTGGGGCAACGATCGGAAAAGCAGATGAAAATCATAGGAAACCCTGGGGGGAACCATGGGAAAGCCAGGGGTATCACCAAAAAGGAAACCGTCGAAAAACCATGGAGCAACCATGCGAAACACCATGAGGAATGTGAGTGGAATGTCGCTGGCAGCGCTTTGGGGCCAGCGCGCCCCATGCATATTTGTTGCTGTCTTCCTAGCATCAGGATGCATGTGGGGGTGGGCACAAGCATGCAGGAACGATGTCTTCAAAGGTTACCAGCTGTATGCTCTTCTGAGCGTGAGACCAAGGGTGCTTTGGCTGGGGGGTGAAAGCCCAGACCGCTGTGCAGGGTGTATAGTGCTAAATCTGCACCATGGTGGGGCAAATCTAAAGCTCTTTTCACTAGTGGTGGGCCATGTGGGGTTAGACGCGTGCCGCCGCAATCATAAAAAGATAAAAGTGGCTTCGCCGCTTTGAAGTGGGGTGTGTGAATGGCATGTGGGGCTGGCAGCCCGTAGGGCCAGCGTGTCCCATGAAACCTTAAAAAAAATTCAAGCATCAAGGAGCGGGGGGAACCTTGGAGCGCAAGGGACAAAGCGCACAGAAACCATGTTGCGACACATGGCGTGGAAAAACCCATGAGGAAAGCGTGCGAAAACCATCTGCGAAAGCCGCGGGAAAACCATAGGGCAAACACAGGAAGCCGATGGGGAAACCGAGGAAAAACCATGGCGCAACCACGCAACAGCTAAGGATAATGATAAAATTTGACCAGAAAACCATGGGGAACCATGGGAAAACTGGGCGGCGACCATAGCCATACAGGGGCAAGACAGTCGTGGGAAAACAAAGGGCAAACCGTGCAAAAAGGGAGCAAAACACGCATGGGAAAACCATGGGGCAACCAGTGGAAAAGCAAGGGAAAAGGATGAAAATGTCCATGGGATCCGACGAAGCGCAGACCGACGGAAAAGCTAGGGAAAACATTTGGGCAAACGATGGTCAAACAAGCTTAAGCCAAGTGAAAACAATGAAAAAACATGTGAAAAGCGTGGGGAAGCCATGGGACAGAATGGGAGCAACCGGAATTCCTAGAAAAACCATTTCCGGGAAACCATGAGAAAGCCATGGGAGAAAGCAGGGCGCACCAGAAGAAAATCATCAGAAAACAAGGGGTAAACCATTGCAAGACCTTGGAAAGAAAGTCTGACGGAACCATGCAAGAATCACAAAACCATGAGTGGGGAAGCGTGGCAATTAAGGGGAAAACCAGCGGAACACCAAGGGAAAACCTAGGTAGGAAAACCACGACGAAAACCGCCAGAAAACCTTGGGAGACCTTGAGAAAACCGTGGGGAGAACGGTTGGAGAACCGCGGGGGGGAACCGTGAGAGAACCATGGCAAACCATTGCGAAAGGTGCGGAATTGTTTGCCCTTTGTTTTGCCATGATTTTCTGATGGCCCCCCTTGCCTTTTCGCATGGTTTTTTCATTGTTTCCCCAAAATGGTTTTGTTAGGCTTGCCTCAGTGGTTCCCATTGTTTTCTGATGGCCCCCCTGGTTTTCCCAGGTTTTCTATTTTCCATTGGTTCCCAAGATTTGGTTTAAAAAAGATTTATGACCTCGCCGGTTGTTCCCATTTTTCTGACCGTTTCCTTGCGATGTTCATGGTTTTCCTTTGGTTTTCCTCTAGTTTTCCTCCGGGTGAAGCTATGAAGGAGCCAGGGAAAAATCAGGGAACTATGAGAACATCCGAAGGAAAAAGTGTGGGGCAAACAAGGGAAAACGAACGGAAAACCAAGTGAAACCCAAGGGAAACCCAAGGGAAACCCAAGGGAAACCCAAGGGAAACCCAAGGGAAAACCAAGGGAAAACCAAGAGAAAACCATGGAAAATAGAAGGAAACCCAGGAAAAATCGCAAACTACGGGGGAAACCGTTAGGAAACGATGGGAAAAATCGGGCAGCTGTAAGAAAAAACATGGGGGGAATGGTTGGGAAGCCATGGGGTAAGTTTATGGGGGAAAACCGTGAGAAGATTATGGGGAGAAGCAGGGGGCCCCGTAGGAAAACCGTCGGAAAACAAGCGGGAACCGTTGGAAAATTTCGCGCCGACAACGGAAGACTTTGCAAAGATAAAAAGCGCATGAGCATATCAATCGGAAAACCATGGGGAAACGAAAGGGGGAGCAATGGAAACAATGGGAAAACCAGCGGAATACCAGGGGAAAACCGCAGGAAACCTAAGAGAAAACCATTGTGCAAACAAGGGAAAACTTTCGGGGGAAACCCTGAGAAAACCAGGGGAACAAGCAGGTAAACCATAAGAAAAACTTGGGGGGAAGCGTCGGAAAACCATGAGGGAAACAGCGAAACAGTTTGAAAAAGCAGGAGGGGCCGTCAGAAAATCGGGAAAACAGGGCCGCAAAATCTTGCAGAAACAATGGGGGAACCATGCAAGAATTAGAACCGCCAAAACAAAACCAATGGGAAAACCAGGGGGAAACCCGTGGAAAACCAAGGGAAAACCAAGGAAACAATTAAGGTAAAAATTGAGAAAAACCGTGAAAATATGAATGGGAAAGCCATAAAGAAACCAAGGCAAACCCCCTAGGGAACGCAAAGGCAAAACCAGCAGGGAAACATCCAAAAAGGAAGGGGGAAAACCTAGGAAAACCATGGCGAAACCATCGGGGAACCGTAAGAAGACCATGGGGGCAACTATGAGAAACCCGGGGAAACGGGAACAATTCAAAAGCCGAGGAACTATGGGGGAAACGTGCCCAGAACAACGAAAATATTTATGGGAAACACAGCGAAAACCAACGGAAACCAAGGGAAAACCTTAAAAAAATCATTGGAATACCATGGGGAAAACCATGAGAAAACCATCGGAAAATAGAGAAAACCGTCAGAAAAAGTATTGCAAACCATGCGCCGCCGTGGGAAAATTGTGGGGAGCAAGGGGCAAACCATTGCAAAACTTTGGAGAAATTATGGGGGGAACCGTGCGAAAATCAGAAAACCATGAAAATATCATTCCATGGGAAAAGTTTGGGGCAACCAAGGGAGAACCAACGGAACACTAAAGGAAAACCAAAGGAAGCCCACAAGAAAAACATGAAAACACATGCGAAAGATGTGGGTAAACTGGGAGAAAGCGAGACAGTCGCCAAGGAAACCATCAGGAAACGATCGCCAAGCCGGAGCAGTGATAAGAAAACCATGGGTGGAGCTGTAGGAGAACCATGGGGGGAACCATGAAAAAACCGTGGGGGCACTGTGGGGATACCGTGGGATAACAAGGGGGGAACCGTTGCAAAAAATTGTGGGAACAGGTGGAAGCCATTCAAAAATAGGAAAACCATGAACATGTCAATTGGAAAGCCGTGAGGAAACCAAGGGAGCCACGGGAGAACGATTTAAAGACATGCGGAAACCAAATGGGAAATTTCTAGAAAACGACAAGGAAACTGGGAAAACGAAAAGAAAACCAATGGGAGACCCATGAAACTATGGGAAAACCGTGCGAAAACCATGGGGAAAAATGGCGGCCCCCCCGGGAAAATTTTGCGCAAATTACGGGGGGAACCATGCAAGAAATAGGAAAACCCACATGGGGCAACACATGGAAAACCAAAGGAACGCAAAGCGAAATCGGTAATAAAAAACAAATAGGAAAACGACGGGGAACTATCCGGCGATTAGCAATAGAACCATGGGGGAACTATGAGAAACGATGGGGAATGTGAGGGGGCCGCGGGAAAACCATGGGAAAACAAGGGGCAAAAAGTTACAAAGGAAACATGACAAAAGGAAGAGACACCGGGGGAAACCGTGAGAAAGATGGAAAAACAGGCAAGCCATCAAAAACACGGGGGGAACCGTGAGAAAACCAGAAGGCTATTAAGAAAAGCAGGGGGCACCATGGGAAAATCATAGGAAAACAAGGGGGAAACCAACGTTACTGGCAACACGGGAACCACGCAAATATTAGAAAACCGTCCAAGCTAACCCTGTTGTTAAGCGCCATGCCTTCATGGTGCCTGGGCCCAAGAACTGCCCCCGGCGATGAGCCGAGGCAGTGTGTCTTCGCCCCATCGGGCAACCTGAGTCTTGCGCAGATGGTGCCTTACCGCGACGGGGACGGGTGCCACTTCTGCTGCCCCTGGAGGTTGCGGCAGATTTGCCACGGTCGCTTCCACCGAAATATGGCGGCGCGTGACAGAGTTGCCCTTTGGCTTTACATGGGGTCAGAGGCCGGACTGCGCGCCTTGCGCCCTTACTTGATGCCATACACAGTAGATTACCCTCGTTGCACGGTTGTTGGCCACACGATTGCAGGAGAGAAGCCCGCCTCCTGCTGCTCCTGCTGCGGCACCGCCGCCTGTGAAACGGCTGAAGCTCCGAAGGGAGCCATACCCCCGAGCGGGGCCGTCTGTGCTTGTGCCTGGCGTACAAGCCCGTGGCCGTAGCGTGCAGTGGGACGAGGAGGTCGAGGCATCCCGGGAGCACCACGCTCCACAGAAAACACAGTTCTTCAAGTCCCTCGCGCCTGCGTGGAACGTGGCAGAGAGGCTTCACGCAGGGCCGTGTCACGCCTGCGGGCAGCCGAAAGAGCTGCGCCGCGTCCACGTGCAGCACGGACCTCACCTTCCGGCAGAAGGACAGCGAAGAGCTGGACCGGGGACATCCGCCCATGTCCGAGATGGCGTGGGGCTGGATCCGCAGCTTTCGACCTGTCCCAACGGAACCGACGGAAAACCAAAGGAAAAAGAAAAAGCAAGGGAAAACCAAGAATAAACCATGAAAACATGGCAGAAGCACGGGGCGCCCATGAGAAAACGATACAACAACCGGGAAAAAACACCAGAAAAGCCTACGGGGAGGACCGTAGGAAAACCATGGGGAAAACAGAAAAACACCATAGGCAAAAACAGGAGGGGCCACAGGAAAATCATGGGAAAACAAGGGGCATGCGGAACACCGTGGGGGAACGCGCGCATATTGTGGAATGTCCTCAAGTTCTGTGGGTGACTGCCTTGGAATTTTGGTAGGGTGATGGACAAAAATTAATTCGAAAAAAGGGTCGATGTTTTGTTGCCAGCTCAGCATCTTCTAAATAGCGAGCAGGCGTTAAGCAATGAGACTGCTTGAAAATGATGTTGAAATTCAACATTCAAAATCATCAAGCAGTTAACTTGCCAAAACATGTCTTAACTAATGTATCGATACTTGGACCTGGATGTCCGCGGCAAACAAATGGCCAAGGGGTGTAGCAGCAAACGTGTCTTTGAATGCCTTGAGGGTCTGTGGGTGACCGCCTTGGAATCTTGGTAAAGTGATGTTTCTTGGATGAATTTGAAGGAGGGGTTGCTTTGGGGATTCGATTTTTTTCAGTGCCCTTTCGTTAAATGATTTTAAAACAAAGATAAATATGTAGAAAAGACAATTAGTCCAGAAATGAATAGAGATTCCAAAAAATAGATACATAGATGAACAGATTCGTGCAAAATCAACAAACAAATAAATTAACCAAAAAAACAAATGTATATGTGTATTTATCGCGTCGTCAATTTGGATATTGAGTTTTGGGTTGTTCAAACTTTCCGTTTGGTTCGCAGTTGCTTGGCCTTTCCAAAATGTTGAACTGCCCACAAAGCGTCGCCCCCATATTCAAATCAAAATCAACACCATCACCCCAAAAAAATTTTAAGGTGGTAGCCAACAAGCCCTGATGACCCTCGGTAGCATGCTTGCTGCTACCCTGAATAATGATTTTTTGAGGGAGATCCAAGTCTTATTTTTGTACATTAATTTGGATATTGACTTTCCGAATGTTCAATTTTCCCATGTTTTGCTAATTGCTTAAATTTTGGAAAATGTTCAGCTTCCCCCCGTGGGAAACAATGTCATTATTCAAGGAGTGTAACAACAAAGATATTATTGAGGGCCCTTACAAGAGTTCTGGGTTTCCATTTGATGCCATCTTGACAAATTACTGGTATGATGATCCTTATGTACGTTTGACTAAGGGGCTGATGTTCTTGAAAATTGTTGGGATGATGGTTTTATTTCCCAATCATGTCCTTACTAGTCCTTTACTAACCCCACACAAATCTGCTCCCAATGCCATACAAATCCTATAATAATCCCTTGCCAATCCTTTACAAATCTTTTACACATCTTATACTAACCCGTTACTATTTTTTTTTATCCCCATGAAGAACCTAAGCTAATCAATCCTATACTAATGCTATAGTACTGCCACACTAAGCTTTTGCTAATCCTTTACTGTTCTTGTCCTGATATTCTTGCTAAAGTTATAAGTATTAGATACGTAGGTAGTTATCTCGGTACAAGACAACCTAACAAAAATCTTGACTGCTCCCCAAAGTTCACTACTAAGGGGTTGGGAAACAAGCCAATCCTACTGAATGAGTTTGAAACAGTTGCCACTATTCGAGGGGAAAAGATTCATCGGGCTACAAACTATGCAAGTCACCCAGTCTGCCCAAAGTTTTGCTAAGCTGTCCGTATTGATTGTCAGGCAAGCAGCAGAAGTCAACAGAGCAGCAAAGGCTAAGGCGGTACTTGGGAGTGCTATGCCTTTTGCATATCTACCAGCATGTTGGTGCCGAGTCGCACTGACTTGTTCACAACTTCAGCAAGGTAGTACCCTTTGGTAAACTAACATGGCACTGAAAAATCCACCGTTTGTTAGGAAAGCCTCGGGAAGCATCTATTTATGGTGGGTTTTCCATTGCCATGTTCGTTTGCCAGAGGGTATTCCTTTTCTGCAAAAATCATTTCAATTAAGTTGATGGTGTGAGTACTGATAAACAAGAAGGAACCACCGGGCCCAGAATTCGGACAGAAATTCATTGCTCCACTGCACTGTGGATGTTGGACGTGCAAACTAGGGCACAGTCTTTGTCCCTTGATAACCCGTATTTCACATGATCTTAGTTTTGCCACTGGCGCTTGCCAAACACACGGGGGTACCAGGAGAGATGAGGCCAAACTGTTCGCTCCACTTCGGGTTCTCATGACAGAGCCAGGCCTCAAAGACGGTCCTGAGGAAGCCTCACGAAGGTGAGATTTCATTCAGCTAGTAAGGACATGCATAATGGATCATAATGGTTCAGAATGGAAATTCCCGTTTACAGTGGTTGAGAACGATTGAGAATGATTGAGACTGGTTCAGAATGGTTGAGACTGGTTCAGAATGGTTGAGACTGGTTCAGAATGGTTGAGAAGGGTGCAGAATGGTTGAGAATAGCCTACAGCTGTTCCGGATGCTGAAGAGAGTTTCAGTTCGAATGGTGTCAAAAACCAACCTGGACAGGTGCCGGGAGAGCTCTTCAGCTTGCTGCGGATCTAAGCTTCAAGGCATTTGCCCCAGGAAGTTTGTTGAGCCAAGCATCGAACATGTTGCCATATGTTGCCATATGATTGCCATATGATTGCACAGTCAGTGCTGCAAGTTCTTCGCTCAACATGTTTGTTTGCACCCTCTCGAGAAGCGACCGCAGTCATCATACCACATTGTTTAATCGTTGCTTGATGATGATGGATGATCGTAAATGAAAGCTAATTGCTTGAATCACGTGGAGAAGTGACTGCGCTCAATTCAACATGGCCCAAGTCAATTCACTGAACGGTTGCCGTCGTCAGCATGACAGAACTCATGGTTGAAAGCATGCTTGAAAAAAACTCGCCATTGTGGCTCCAGGGGTAGTTAGTGCAGCCATCCAGTTGGTGGATTTTGCGGCGAAGCGTCGTAATTGCAACAGCGCCTCATTCTTTTCTTCTTTTTACGTGCCTTGAATGCACCGAGATTGAAACTCAATTGTTTTAGCTTCCGTTGTTTTTGCTTCTGTGTTGGTTCCATCGATTTAGCCGATGATTTGCATGGAGGGAGATCTCAACAATTCTTTGTTGTGCTAGTGACCTTGCTTTTCACATCGCCCAGGATGCCTAGCTCCCGAGTTTCAACTGCATCTGCTGCGGCAGGCACTGCAGGGATGACTGTCACCAAACTAATTTGAAGAGCGCGGCTCTGATTTGATGTACAGTAGATGATCGATCATGCAGGAATAAGAGCGATTGCTGTGATGCATAGAATGCTTCCTCATGTGTTGAGCAGCACAGTATAGTCCCTACTATGATCAACAGGTGTATTTTGTGGCACTGCTCACATGTTGGCGCTTTCGAGTAGACACTCGGCGCGATTTCCTGCATGCACTGCACAGAAAATAAAGATCAAGATAAAGCTAATGATCTTTAGTGGTTAAGAAAAGGACATGTTAGTCAAAACAAAGACGATTTGAATCAAATGGTTTCTGTTATTCTAGATTTATCATCAAGCACCCTAGTAGCGTGCACAGGTAGATGACCAAAGATGTTGCTTGTGCAGGCGTTGCCGCTGTGATTGGTGGCACAGCCTTTGTTTCCACTGCACCTTCCACTGCCGCTGCCCCCGCTACGGGGAACTTGCGTGCTCGAGAACCCAGCATGACATGGTGACACCGGTGGCACAAAAATTATGGAGTCAGCAGTTTCCAGTGTGTGGATTCGAGGTCTAGCTCTGTCAAAGTCATAGGGGCTGTGAGGTTTGGTTTCCAAGGGTTCCAAAGTCAGAGTCCTCTTCAGGGTATAGTCATCAGGGTCCGGGTTCAGAAGTCGGGCTTGACATCCGGGGAAATTTCCTTGCTCTTGCAGAGAGTACCTGGGCTGAACTTTTTTGAAACATGCGGATACACAAGTCGGTGGGTACATAAGTAATGTACGCATTGATATCAGGCACATGTTACAGTTGTTTCTACCGTTAACGTTCCCGCCTTAGCAGTGGAAAAGACTGATTTTGGATATGCATTTTTAGAATGCATCAAGTCTTGCATGGCAATCCCACGGAAGGCGCCGACAATTCATGTGGCACGATGCCCGGAGTATTTCCAAGGCCTCGGGAAGCCGCAGTTCTGCTTCTTCCTCTTTGGGTCATGGCTTGGAGGTTGGGCTGCGAGGATTGAAGTTGTCACAGTTTTGAGAACCCACACCATCAACGGAGCTGTGCAGGATCTCTTAGTCATCGATGTAAAGAAATACGTGTAGAAATACAGACTAATCACATGTAAACTAATTACAATGTTGCCATGGTAGTTCTGGGTATGTATATACATCTATTTGATATATATATATATATAATATACATATATGATATGATATATATACATATATATATATAATACTAGTAATAATAATAATAACAATAATATAATAATAGCAATAATAAGAGTAATAGTATATTAAAATATATACAATACAACAAATCTAATATTATATAGATTTTTCAATATATATAAAATGAAATATCTATAATACGATATATACATAATATATACAATATATTTAATACTATAATATATATATATATTCCAATGTATTTGATATTATATATATATACACACATATATATATATATATTATGTATAGCAAATGCCAGCATTGCGGCTGAGTTGTCGACGGATGCACCAGGAATCGGACCAAAGACCTTCCGTTTGTCCTAGACCTTCCGTTTGTCTCAGACTAATCGAGCTACAGTTTTATTTTAGTTTCTCAGGATGTATAATTAGCATAGATTTAGCTTTTATCTAGTTTATGTAAGTCAACATAAGGACTTATTATTGACTGACACAACCCCTTTCAAATAGGCATGGGAACCACAAGTCTTTGATTGCTCGTCATGTGTTGGTGAGCAGCCAAGGGGGTAGGTAAAGAGATGTAAAGAAGTCGCGTCAAAGCCGCTGAAAAGTTGAGCCATGGAACTTGGCTTGTTTGTACTTGGCGGTAACTTTCCCTTCTTGGTTCGGATCAATCGCAATTGGAACTTTGGAACTATTACGAACCATCAAATAAACATGAACAGCATAATAAGTAAATTACACTTAATAACACATTTGAAATAATTACCACAAATAACATAGATTAACCATAGCTAACAAGTGCAAATCATGCAACATTTCATGGTGATCAAAGCCAGCCACGATTCCGGAGGCACCCGTAGTGGTCGCGGGAGCCGCCCTTGCTTTGATGGGCCGCAAGGTGGGAGGATCAATGTGTCAGTGGTGTCGTGGGTCGGTGGCCTTTAGGGTTTGACCTCCAGGTTGTCAGAAAAGGTGCCTTGGTGGTGCCTTTCTGAAGTTGATGAAGTATTCAATGGTTGCAGCCAGTTGCAGCAAGTTTGCGAAGAAATGATCCTTCAATATTTCTCAAGTTGATGGTTGCAGCCAGTTGCAGTTTGAAATATTCAAGGACCATTCGATGTCAAGCTGTGGTCCCTCACAGCAGGCCGCTGCACCCAGCGCCAAGCAGTTGGTTGGGGCCTTGGTTACTGCAAGAGTTGCCCCAGAGTCAAGGAGATACGAGTCAACACTAGCACAGGTGATCATTTGATGTCTTTAACTAGTCTACTTGTAGATTATTCCGAATGATCCCTTCTTTACATTGCAAGTCATTGCTTGGAAGAGTTCAAGTCAGGGAAGATGTTACACTCCAAAGTTTCGGAAGCTGATGGAACAGATCTATCGTTTCTTTTCCCACCGGCTGAGGTTGCAATGACAGCGTTTGAGAACGAGTTGGGTGTGCAAGCGCCCGTCGGATTTTGGGACCCCGTAGGTTTTACTTCCGATGGCGATGTGTCTTCTTTCAAGAGGAGAAGGTCGGTGGAGCTCAAGCACGGCCGCATCTCCATGATGGCCACTATGGGTGCCTTGCAAACATTTTAGTACCTACCGTTACCTACTGGATTCTGCTGGTTGCTTCTGTTGAAAAAAATCAATCGGCTGGACAAAAGCATTGCTAGCTAGCTATGACTTTGAAGTGACGTTTGATGTTTTGATGCCAGCATCAGTATTCTTTCCGAGGATATATTACTCCGGAGGTCGTCGGCAAATTGTCCAGAGCTTAACATTCATGTGATGCCGCAGAAATGGAATGACTTTAAGATCAGACTTCAGGCTTTGCGACATTTTGTTTTCTCAGCCTACTAGTGTAGCTACTTAAAGTGCTGCAGAGTTTTGCTTGTGCATGTGCGTGCGTGTATGAGACCATTTCTCATTTGAGGCCTGGCTTCTTGTCTCCATCAGCGGGCCTCAAGTTTGCTGACATCCCCAACGGACTTGCCGCAGTTTCGAAGGTTCCAGTGGCAGGATGGGCTCAGATCGCTGCGTACTTCGGGTTTGTCGAGTTCAGCGGTGGCTTCGATGATTACAAGACCGGCACCCCTGGTGACTACGGCTTCAAGGTGTTGACTTTTTCCGATCCTGCGGAGAAGACCAAGAA
>VSDK01009136.1:365172-387239 GCA_009767595.1 Symbiodinium kawagutii | reverse complement strand
TACATTCATACATTCATACATTCATACATTCATACATTCATACATTCATACATTCATACATACATACATCACATTACATTACATTACATTCCATTGCATTCCATTACATTGCATTCCATTACATTGCGTTCCATTACATTACATTACATAGCATTCCATTACATTACATTACATTTCATTGCATTCCATTACATTGCATTCCATTACATTGCATTCCATTACATTAGATTACATAGCATTCCATTACATTACATTACATTGCCTTACATTGCATTCCATTCCATTCCATTCCATTACATTACATTACATTACATTACATTCCATTGCACTGCATTGCATTGCATTGCATTACATTACATTACATTACATTACATTACGTTACATTATATTACATTACTTCACATTACATTACATTACATTACATTACATTATATTACATTACATTACATTCCATAGCATGACATTACATTACATTACAGTACATTACTTTATTTTACATTACATTACATTACATTACATTACATTACATTACATTACATTACATAACATACATACATACATACATACATACATACGTACATACAATGAAACAAGCATAGATACATTTCATGCGTCATGCATGCATACATCCCTTGTGTAGACAAATTGCAATGCATACAAAACATGAATGTTCTTGCCAGACATAGCGCACAAGCAACTTAAATACCATGTTTCGTACCCATATTATACGCATAGGTGCATTACACCTTATCGCATGAACATATTTTCAGCTGCTCATGCATAACACGGCATTGCAGAATACACTATGAAAGTTCGACAACGCAATACGATACAATATAGCATATAAGACAACACAACATAGCACATTGTACTAAACCGCGATCAACCATTTTGGAAACCCATTAGTAAACATTTCTATTGACCATGGTTGATTAACGATGAAGGACGGCTTGACCGGAAGCGCATGGGGTGACTGGGCCAACTACACTGCTTCTCCTTTGCGAGCATTTGAGAACGAGTTGGGTGTGCAAGCGCCCGTCGGATTTTGGGACCCCGTAGGTTTTACTTCGGATGGCGATGTGTCTTCTTTCAAGAGGAGAAGGTCGGTGGAGCTCAAGCACGGCCGCATCTCCATGATGGCCACTATGGGTGCCTTGTATACATTTCAGTACCTACTGTTACCTACTGGATTCTGCTGGTTGCTTCTGTTGAAATATTCAATCGGCTGGACAAAAAGCATCGCTAGCTAGCTATGACTTTGAAGTGACGTTTGATGTTTTGATGCCAGCATCAGTATTCTTTCCAAGGATATATTACTCCGGAGGTCGTCGGCAAATTGTCCAGAGCTTAACATTCATGTGATGCCGCAGAAATGGAACGACTTTAAGATCAGACTTCAGGCTTCGCGACATTTTGTTTTCCCAGCCTACTAGTGTAGCTACTTAAAGTGCTGCAGAGTTTTGCTTGTGCATGTGCGTGCGTGTATGAGACCGTTTCTGATTTGAGGCCTGGCTTCTTGTCTCCATCTGCGGGCCTCAAGTTTGCTGACATCCCCAACGGACTTGCCGCAGTTTCGAAGGTTCCAGTGGCAGGATGGGCTCAGATCGCTGCGTACTTCGGGTTTGTCGAGTTCAGCGGTGGCTTCGATGATTACAAGACCGGCACCCCTGGGTCTGCAAGGTTTTGACTTCTTCGGATCCTGCGGATAAGACCAAGAAACTTTCGGCGGAAATTGCCAACGGCCGTTTGGCCATGATGGCGATCATCGGAATGTTTTTCCAGGAGTTTCAGGGGTTTCATTTGAGGCTTGAAGCAATGCCTAGTCTTCAAAGATGTGCAGTTTTGGAATCCTGCTTTTCTGCAATAAGTTGTTATTTATGAATTAGTCCCAATATTTTTGATATCATTATTTGTTATTGTCATTGTCTTCATTTTCACTATTATCTTCGCTATTATCATCACTATCATCATCGTGATCGTCATGATCATCCTGATCAGTAAACATCGTGATCATTGTGATCATTATCGTGATCATTAATCATTAATGATCATTCTGATCATCATCGCCGTCAACGTCATCATCAGAACGATAGGTATCAGACAGATAATCACCGTTTTTATCATCATCATCATCATCATCATCATCATCATCATCATCATGAGCATCAGCATCAGCATCATCATCATCATCATCATCATCATCATCATCATCATCAGCATCAGCATCATCATCATCATCATCACCATCATCATCATCATCATCAGCATCAGCATCAGCATTATCATCATCATGATTACTGATTTCGTCAAATCCTTTCTGCAGCCTTTTTGTTGTTCTGATTTGTTTAGACAACCGTAGTTGCGGCAGGGATCTTGCACATACATACATACATACATACATACATACATACATACATACATACATGCATGGATGCATACATACATGCATACGTACATACATACGTACATACATACATACATACATACATGCATATATACGACAGACGTACAGACATACAGACATACAAACATGCAGACATGGGAATCTCGCAAAAGGTCCTTGTAAGGACTTTAGCTTACCACGAACTTTCATGTCATGAATCAACGGTTCGCTAAAGTTTTTTTCGAATTCGCTAAAGAGATTTTTTTTCGCGAAAGATCTTGCGAAAGTTCATTTTGTACTGTTATCTCAAACCCAATATGTTTCAATGCCATTCCTTTCTCTTGGGCTTTTGAATCTAAGGTATTCTATGGCAATGCAAGGCCTGACCGATAGCTATCAAAGTCGTCACCCAGAAAAGTTTATCGGGTTCGCGAAAGTTTCGCTAAAGTTTCGCGAAAACCATCGCGAAAGATCAGGTTCATTGTAAAGAGCCTTTCTCCTAGATGATATGGGCATGTTGGCCAGATCTTATATTGAAGACTGTTCGAGCAGATCCTGAGATGGACAGATGAGATGTGTGAAGAAAAGGTGAGCAAGGCCTCAAGGACAGGGGCTCATGTCCGGTCTCAAAGTTAGCCAGGTATATTGAAGTCCTTATTTACACAACGTATTTACACCATCCAAAGCAAAGAGCCTTTGGGCCCGCGAAAGTTGAACATGGAGTGCGCAAAAGTTTCGCAAAAGAATTTTTTCGCTAAGATGTCCGTTCCCGGAAAAAGGAATTTTGGTCAACGCCCACATGCAGACATGCAGACATACAGACATACAGACATCCATGCATCCATGCATCCATGCACACATATATGCCCACATATGTGCTCACCTATTTACTTTCATACCCACATTCATACGTGCATACATACTTTGGCCATTTCCCATCATTGATTAACGATGGAGGACGGCTTGACCGGAAGCGCGTGGGGTGATTGGGCCAACTACACTGCTTCTCCTTTGCGAGCCTTTGAGAACGAGTTGGGCGCACAGGTGGAGGGTTGTGAACCAGAATGTATTTGTTGAAAAAACACGCTGCATAAAACTTTGTTGTTGCTGTGTTTGGTGACAGGCGCCTTTGGGTTTTTGGGACCCCTTGGGCCTTTCCTCCGACGGCGATTTGTACTCCTTCAAGAGACGCCGGTCAGTGGAACTCAAGCATGGCAGGATCTGCATGCTGGAACATTGTCTGAATACACCAGATTTTCATTTTGATTGTTTGAACACACATGTAGAGCCAAACTGCCAGAACCTTTGTGTGACACTGCATGAACAGGCGTCCCGTGTTTGCCATGATTCAGATCTTTCTTGATACACGGTTTTTTCCTTTGCTGAGGCAACCATGGGATACATCACCCCAGAGGCTGGGCTCGCTGCAGCTTTCGGACAGTGTCAATCAAGCGATGCTTTCAATGCTTTCTGTTGCTGAGAGGTTGCTGGAAAGTTCCCTGGCTACCTGTCCCCATCCAACAAGTTGCTCTTCTCCGACATTCCAAATGGCCTTGGAGCTATTGCAAAGGTACATGGTTTCTGCACTTCACGGTGTATTTGATGCAACTGATTTTTTCGGCAAGTCTGTATTCTGCTGAGAAAACGACAAGTTTTGGTTCATTTATTTCATTTGATTTCGTACTTTGGACATCTTTGACACAGCACCAGTTGGCCCGCAGGTCCCTTTGGCAGGCTGGATTCAGATCTTTGGCTACGCTGCCTACTGTGAGATTTCCGCTGGCTACGATGCGGACATCACGAAGCGCACTCCAGGTGACATGGGATGGAACCCACCAATCTTCTCGGGAAACGATCCTGAGACAAAGACCAGGAGATTGAATGCAGAGCTCGCGAATGGGCGCCTGGCGATGATGGCCATCATTGGCATGTTTTTCCAGGCGGATTCGTTCAGTTTCAAGAGCAACAAGCAAGCGCTTCGGATTGATCAAAAAGCCTTCCATTACATTTCTGCATAATTCAGAAAAGGTACCCCGGGTGAATAGCTCTTCAAAAGTCAAAATAGAAATGAAGTTCAATCATGCTAGTAACTGCAAGTGACTGCAAGTGACTGCAAGTGACTGCAAGTGACTGCAAGTGATGCAGGACGGCTTGACCGGAAGTGCGTGGGGAGACTGGGCCAACTACACGGATTCTCCTTTGCGAGCATTCGAGAACGAGTTGGGTGTGCAGGCGCCCGTGGGTTTCTTCGACCCCTTCGGACTGACCAAGGATGGTGACATGGAGGCCTTCAAACGTCGCCGAGCTACAGAGCTGAAAAACGGTCGTGTTGCCATGCTGGCCACCATGGGTTACATCGTCCCGGAATATTTTCGCTTTCCGGGATATTGCTCTCCTACTGCAGGAGTGAAGTTTGCTGATATTCCCAACGGCCTGGCTGCAATTAGCAAGGTGCCAGCCGCTGGAATCACTCAGTGGATCCTCTTCATCGGTCTCATCGAGAAGGGACTCTACACCTATGATCCCACCCGTGCTCCTGGTGACTACAAGAATGCAGGCGTGTTGGGTGTCCCCAATGGCAGCACCATGACTCCGGGTGAGGGCCGCAACCGAAAGTTGAACTCCGAGTTGGCCAATGGGCGTTTGGCAATGATGGCTATCATCGGTATCTGGGTGGATTACAGCTATGAACTTTGCTTTTTAATGCTTTTGGGATTAGATTGATCTACCACATCTCGACTCCAAATAAAAGTTTTGGCAAGGGATCCATGAGCCAACGAGGCATGTTTTTCCAAGATGGCTTGACCGGCTCTGCTTGGGCTGACTGGTCCAACTACACCGACTCACCCTTGCGAGCCTTCGAGAACGAGCTGGGGGTGCAGGCGCCTGTGGGATATTTCGATCCCCTGGGCATGTCCAAGGATGGGGACCTCAAGACCTTCCGCAGACGTCGCGAGTCCGAGCTGAAGAACGGCCGGGTGGCGATGTTCGCTGCCATGGGCTTCATTGTGCCTGAGTACTTCCGCTTCCCTGGCTACCTTTCGCCTGCTAAGAGCATCAAGTTCGCTGACGTGCCCAACGGTCTTGCAGCTTTGGGCAAGGTCCCTCTCACCGGCTGGATCCAAATCATCCTGTTCTGCGGCATGGTGGACTTTGGCCTCTACCGTAGCGATGACTCCAGGGATCCTGGTGACTATGAGAATGCCGGCGTCCTGGGTGTGCCCAACGCCAGCGGTCCTATGAGCGATGCGGAGGGCCGCAAGAGGAAGTTGAATTCTGAGTTGGCCAATGGCCGTTTGGCGATGGTGGCCATCACTGGCATGCTTTTCCAGAACGGAATGTTTGGCACCACTGGTCCGGCAATGTGGGGCTTCGGTTCCTAAGGTTGTTGGCAAAGCAAGCTGACATTGGAAGCTGCCGGGGTCACCAGCACCTTTAAGAGGCTAGGCAACTCTGACATTCCTTTGAGTGGAGGCGCTGTAAAGTTCTTATTGGAAAAAAAAGTGGCACGGCGGTGGTAGTGCCTGTGCATCTTTGGGCAGTCAATGGTGACACTCCGTGAGAACCCTTTGAGAACAAACAGTAGTTCCACATGTTCCATGCAGTTCCAAGATTCCACGGCTGCAGTTTGCTTTTGCACGCTTAGTTGGGATACCTCAGATGATCTTTGAGGAAACAGCACGGTGCGGGGAAGCTCTCCGTGCGCAGGAGTTTGAATTGAGCCACGGTCAAGCGGGGGCATCAGGGAGTATTGAAGCCTTGTAGTCACGAAGCATTCTCAACCAAGGCTTCAACAATCTTCTGACCTTGATGAAGAAGCCAGGCATGGCGAAGCCTCGCACAGAGCTCAGTGAAACAACTCTTGAAAAAGGGCACTCTGGTCATGGCATCATGCAGTTTCTGCTCGATTCAAAACAGCCGGCGAGGTGCTTGGAGCTGCAAGATCTAGAGCTGTCTCAGGCGTACCCAGCAAGTTGAACAATTGCTGTTGGGATTGGTTCAAGTTGCCAATCTGAAATCGCTAAAGTTGCTGGTTTGTCTTCTTTGCTTGCTCAACATGCTTGTTTTAAGCACCTTTTCGAGAAGTGACTGCAGTATACCGCGGTCATGCTATATTGTTTAATCGTTTCTGAATGATGATCAATGGCAAATTAAGGTCAATCATGCACAGAAATTCCATTTTGATCGTTGAGCAGCTCACCGGTGGTACGGAGGATCTGGCTCACTACTTCTGTCACCATGGGTCACCCACTGATGCTTTGGGATGCTCAAAAGTATTGTTGGCAGTTTGGTCTACACAAAGAGATGAATTGAGTTTGTGTATGTGTGTCTCCATGTTGGCTTCATGTGCAATCATAGCAAGAGACGTATAGGTCTACGTCTTGGTTGATGTGTACACATGTTTAGAATGTATGTGAATACATACAAACAGACTTACGTACCTACCTACCTACCTACCTACCTACATACCTCCCTACATACCTACCTACTCACACACACACATACATCCCTACGTAAGGTTGGTTGCTGATTAATTCAGGGGTTCAGAATTATGTAAAAGTCCTCCATTTTTCATTGAGAACCAAGGGTTCACAATTATTTAAAACTCTGGATTTGCATTTTTTATATGATGCCTGGTTTCTGAATTGATGGACGGTCAGCATGGTTCTGAATGAAATTTACATGAATGAGGTGATTTGCAATTCATCCATTTGTAGACATTATACTACGTCCCTCTGAAATAGAAGAAATTCTGAAATATCAAACCATGCCGATCTTCTATTTGATTGCTACTTTGTGCATGCCCGAAACAGATTTCAAATAGAAGAAATACCTCTGCATGTAGGAAAAATCCTTGAGGAAATGATACTTATTTTTGGACTTCTTTCTGGAATCTTCTATTTGAAATGCTTCCCAACGGATGGATCTTCTATTTGAAACGATCTTCTATGTGACTGGAACGGGGCCCCAAAGAGGCCGAAAATTGATCCATTCCTTTTCAAGGCAGCAAAAATGCAGCGGAGCGGAATTGGCTAGCTTCCCAGTGGAATGCCAGTTGAACTATTCAAAGAGAAACTCATATAGAAGGATTTTTCCAAGAAGAACACATAGAAGATATTACCGGAATAGATTTACTCAAGTAGCCGAAACAATAGTTTCTTCTATTTGGTTGATCTCGGATGAAATCCA
Source organism: Symbiodinium kawagutii (assembly GCA_009767595.1). Taxonomy (NCBI): domain Eukaryota; class Dinophyceae; order Suessiales; family Symbiodiniaceae; genus Symbiodinium; species Symbiodinium kawagutii. The sequence continues at coordinate 379,666 of VSDK01009136.1, read as the reverse complement.
ATATCTTCTTTTTGATCTCTGTTTTCACCTTCTGGCCATTATACTCAAAAGAGTTAAAAGCCTAGGAAATTTTTAAGTTTTCCAAATCCTCCAAGCACCAATGCTCGGGTGACACATGCGCTCCGATACCCCAAGCATCTTGGCTGGATTGATGCTTCTGGTGTGATGTGCACGGGAAGGCCTGAATAGCAGATTTTGCCGTAAATGCCACATAATTTGGTCCCTTGATGCATCAATATAAAAACAAATCAAATAGAATAAATCATTTGACATTGGTGCAAAAATGACGTGAAAATTGCCCAAATGAGCTACTTCTGCTCACAGGCATTTATTCTATTTGATCTGGTTTCTACACCCCTGTGGATTTGCATCTTCTATATGAAAAATTGGTCGAATATCTTCTATCTTAGTGGCACGTCGTATAATCATTGATTTATGGATGGTCAATTTATTGATTGTTTGGTTCATAAGATTTCTCAGCAATTAATGGACTCTCAGCATGGTGCTGAACAGCATTTCAGCAAATAAGGTGAATTGTAATGAATTTGCATTCAATTATTGATTCATTAGTTCAATTGATAAATGAATGAAGCCATGAATTCATAAGCTTGGTTACTCAATAATTAATGTACGCCCAGCATGGTTCTGAAAAATATTTGGATAAATGAGGTGATTCATAATCCAATGGTTTCCTTTGACAATCCAAAGTAACCAATGGTTTGCTTTCACAATACCCCATGGTTTCCCCTTCTAAGAAAGTCCAACAGTTTCCCTTGAAAAATCCAATGGTTTCCCTTGAAACATCCAATGCTTTCCCAATGAAGAACTGCATGGTTTCCTTTGCGCATCCAATTTTATCGCTTGAAAAATCACCCTCGTTGCAATTTCGCTGAAACAAGCAGACGACTCGAGTGTTCCAAAGACAGGCCAGTCTTGAGCGAATTAAGAAGGCTGATGTCGTGTTTGATTTGTGCATGTTCTGGCAGGCATGGGTTCCCCTCACTAAATCCAGGGGTTTTCCCTTTCAATATGCAATGGTTTCCCTTGAAAAAGCCAATGTTTTCGCAGCAATTGTTCCCCTAGACACATCCGAAGGTGTCCTTTCAAAAATTCAAATGGCTTCCTTTGAGCGGTTCAATTGTTTCCCGCCCTAGAAAGATCCAATGGTTTCCAGTGGTTGCCTTTGAAAATCTCATGGTTTATTTCGAAAAATCTTGAGCTTACCAATGAGAAGATAAACGGTTTCCCACGTGGAACATGGGGAGCAAAATCTCATGGTTTCCTTTCAAAATCCAATGGTCTTCCTTGAAAATTACAAACATCCAATGGTATTTCTTCGAAAAGTCAGATGGTTGCCCCTCCGCCAACCCGAAGGTTTTCCCCTTTCAAAAATGCAATGACGTTTCAGCCGCGCGCAGGGCAGGAGTAAAAAAAAAATGACGTTTGTTGAAAAAGCCAATGTTTTCGCAGCCAAATCCCATGCTTTTTTGAAACAATCAGTGGTTTGCTTGGAAAAGGTCAGTGGTTTTTCCAGGAAAATCAAATGGTTTCTTTTGAACAAATCCAGTGGTTTCCTTGAAAAAATACAATGGTTATCCTTGAAAAATAGAATGTTTTGGGAACAAAATTCAATGGTTTCCCTGGGACACATCATTGGCTTCCCGGGGAAAAATGCATGGTTTCTGGGAAAATGGAATGGCTTTCTTTGAGCGAATCCAATGATTTCCCGTGAAAAATCCAATGGTTTTCCATCAAAATTTCAATGGTTTTCCTTCAAATGCAATGTTTTGGCGGCGAAATTCAATGGCTTCCCCTTCCAAGATGCGCGCTGCCCCCAGGCCTCCTTCAAGACCGTGGTTAGCGCGGGGCCCTCGGTGGCAACGGAAGTGCACGACTGCCATTGACTAGGTTGTGGGCATGGCGTCGCGCCCATGCCCACACCAGTCCGACTTTGGGATCATCCAAAGAACACCGTTCGACGTGACCCCTTTTGGCAGATGCGTGTTGGCGAAGCCCAACACCCAGGACCTGCAGGATCCCGCCGCGCAGCTCGACTTCGTGCATGGGCCTCTTGGAGTCGCTCAAGCCCATGCTACAGCAGATGTTGCAAAAGCTCATGCAGGACATGTTGTCACAGTTCTTAGGCAGCCCCACGGGCAGTGCAGCAGCGGCCTTGCTCAGTGGAAGCACGGCCACACCAAGCAAGAAGAAAGAAGAAGCCAAAGCAGAAGATGCAACCAAAACATACTAAGCCGTCTCAGTCTTTTGGCCATTTTGGCAAACAAAGCAAGTACCAGTGCACCCTCGGCCAGCAGCAAACCTGCCAAGCCGGCCCCGGCGGCCACCGAGGAAGAATGGACCACAGTGCAATCCAAGCCCAAGCAGCGCAGCGCTCTGACGCATCAGCCTTGGATTTTGCGACCACAGGATTGGGACAGCCCCATCATCCCCTTCGAGGAGCTCTGTAAGACCATTCAGGACAAAGGTGATGACCTGAAAGGCGTGGTTTTGGTGCCCAATGGGGAAAAGAAGATTGTGCTGCAAAACATGTTGACAGGCTTCGGCAAGAAGTACGCCCTCTGCCTAGTCATCCCTGGTCGCTTGGACCCTTCGTGCAAAGTTGAACGTGTCCCAGGTGTTGTTGGAGGCAAGTTGGCCTTTCGTGACTGCACAGTCAAAGTTTTCTTCGCCGGGATTGCCGGCGCCTCAGCCCAAGTCACTTCCAACCGCCGTTGGTGTGCAAAAGCGGCCTTCTACAGTCGTCCTGTGCAAGATATACAAGCCCCACTGCACGCAGGAGGAGTGGAAGGCAGTCGTGGACCGCCCCAAACGCACCTTCACTATGTGGGCGGCCGGGCACAGTTGCAGTGTACTTGATTCCTGGCAGTGGCAAGAAGATGACAAAGGTGAACGCAGCAGATTCTCTGGCTTCGCCCGTGTTCCTTGCGACCAAGTTGACGCTATGCTTACAGCTTCCGGTCAAGGAGGCTGGTTCGTTGATGCCTTCCCTGACACCTAGTGCTCGGCGTGGCACGCGCAATGGCAAGTCCAAGAAGATGGCGAAAGCCCGCAGGAGTACTTGCGCCGCTTTCGGCGCCAACAGCCCAGTTTGGGCATTGCCGCGGGCGCTCGCAGTTTAGGCCTTCGTGACACACGTGCCCCTGATGCCAAGATTGCTCGTGTGTGGCGTCTCGAACACGTCCCGGCAGAGTGGACGCAGGACGTCGCCAAGGTAGTGGCCAACACCTTCAAGGACCTCTACTTCGCTGATGTCAGCATGTTTTCACAGCGTTTCATCGCGTTTCCCTGTACCAAAGCCATTTTCTATGAGACGCAACGTAGACGGGGCGGTACATGACCTCGGAACTGCCAGACGGGGCAACTTTGACGGTCCGAGCTGCCCTTTGAGCCAAGGAGAAGAAGGCAAAACTGGAGCGAAGACAGAAAGGCAAGAGGGCCGAGTAAGCACTCTTGGAGCTCAGCCAAGCCCGGCAATGTATCTTTGCATCTCTTCTAAGTACCGATGTATCTTTGTAACAAAAACGTACCTACGCATCTACAATGTGTGTGGGTGTATGTATGTATGTATGTATGTATGTATGTATGTATGTACGTACGTACGTACGTACGTACATACATACATACATACATACCTACATACATACATACATACATGCGTAGATACATACATACATAGATACATACCTACCTACCTACCTGCCTACATACATACATACATACATGCGTAGATACATACATACATAGATACATACCTACCTACCTACCTGCCTACATACATACATACATACATACGTACGTACGTACGTACGTATGTATGTATGTATGTATGTATGTAGGCAGGTAGGTAGGTAGGTATGTATCTATGTATGTATGTATCTACGCATGTATGTATGTATGTATGTATGTATGTACGTGCGTGTGTCTGTATGTATGTGCGTGTGTCTGCCTGTCTGTCTGTCTGTCTGTCTGTCTGTCCGTCTCTCTGTCTGTCTGTCTGTCCGTCTCTCTGTCCTTCTGTATGTATGTATGTATGTATGTATGTATGTATGTATGTACGTGCGTGTGTCTGTATGTATGTGCGTGTGTCTGCCTGTCTGTCTGTCTGTCTGTCTGTCTGTCTGTCTGTCTGTCCGTCTCTCTGTCCTTCTGTATGTATGTATGTATGTATGGATGTATGTAGGTATGTATGTATGTATGTATGTATGTATGTATGTATGTATGTATGTACGCACGCATGCATGCATGTATGTATGTATGTATGTATGTAGGTATGAGTGTACGTACGTAAGGAACTTTGTGGAGCCATTCGTTGCTCAAGGAAAAGCATTGGATTTTTGAAGGGAATCCTTCGGATTTTGTGAGGAAAACCTTACACTTTTTCCAGGGGAACCGTTGCATTTTACCGGGGCAAGAATTGGATACCCATAGGTGAACCTTTGAGGGGGGAAAATAAGTCTTAGCAAAAGAGATGCTTTTTTCCTCAGGAAACCGATTGCTTTTCCTCCGGAAACCATTGATTTTTCCCGGGGAAACCACCGTTGATTCTTCCCACAGAAACCATTGGCTTCTTCACAGGAAACCATCGCATTTTTCTCACGGAACATTTTAATTACGCTGCAAAACCCAGACTGTTTCAATCGAAAACCCTTGGATTTTTGAAGGGCAACGATTTGATTTTTGAAGAGAAGAGCCATTGAATTTTTCACGCGAAAACTTCTCAATTTTCAACATGGAACATTGGGTATTGAAAGAAAACATGGGAGTTTGCTCCCCATATTCTCTATGGGAAAACATTCAAGGTGTTCATTGGAAACCTCGCAATTTTTCAAGCAAGCCATTGGATTTTCAAAGGCATGTTTGAGACGGTTGAAAATATCCATCGGATGTATCTACGGCGGGTAACAGCGGAAATGTTCAACGAAAACCATTGAATTTTGTCCAGTGAAACCACTGCATTTAAGCTCACAAGAAACCATCTTGTAAACCGTTGGTTTCTTGGCACGGAAACCACCGTTTGTTCCCAGGGGAAACCATTGAATTTTTTCACACGCAGCCATGGGATTTTTCCTGAGGGAAACACCAATTTTCTCGAAAAACTTTAAGCTCTTCAAGGGACACCATTGCATTTTTCAAGAGGAAATCTTTATGTCGCCGGAAAAGTTTTTAAGCAAGACCATTTGATCCTAAAAGGAAACCATGCGAGAGCGCCCCCCGTATTCTCCATCGGAAAAATTTTGGTTTTCATCGGCAAACTGAAAATGTTCTAGGGAAACCATGGGTTATCAAAGGAAACCGTCGGAATTTGGAACGAAAACGCAGGATTTTGAAGGAGGCCGTAGGATTTCCAAATGATATTTTTCTCCGGGACAATTGGCTTGTTTTCCAAAACACTCGGGACCCTTGGATTTGTTCAAGGGAACCATTTGAATATCCTGACAGAACCATTGGCTTTTCCAAGGGAAACCAATGTTTTTGGTCGGGAAACCACTGACTTCCCGCAGGGCAACCATTGATTTTTCCAGAAAAATCCATTGAATTTTCACAAGAAACAATCGGAATATCCTGCGGGAACAATTTAACTGAATTGACGGGCCGCGTAGGATTCTCCGAGGGAAGCCGCGCAAGCATTGAACTTTTCAAGGGGGCCCTTTGGATTTTCAGAGGAAACTTTAAATTTTCCGATCTCCTTCGAATTCAGAGACTAAACTAAGCTGGGCGGCCCTATTCTTAAGGACTGCAAGGCTGCCACTGCTAGATTGCACTTTAAGGAATCAGAACTCCAAGCGGCCATTCACAAGCAATATGCTACACATGAGCCTTATTTAAAAAGACATTGAGGTCCACGTACATAAAAAACGATAATGAATGACTAAGAACGATCACGATCGAGCATCCACGATACTGTATGACTAGTAATGAATACGCGTCACATGCTTGTGACTCACGACGCCATGGCCTGCCAGAACATGCACAATTCAAACACGACTGCGTTAAGCGTACCTCCAAAGAATCGGGCTCCAGCGCACCCTTCAAGAATGGAAATCAAGCCCCATCAGCCCTCTTAATTCACTTAAGAATGGCCTGTGTTTGGAACATTTGGGCTGTCTGATTGCTCAAGGGGCAACCATTATATTTCCAAACGAAACCACGCCATTCTTTGTTTGGAAACCATTTGACTTTTCAAGGGACACCCTTGGACCTTTGTTCGGAAACCATTGGACTGATCAAGGAAAAGCAATGGAATTTGGGGAACCATTCGTTTGCCTAGCAAAACCATGGGAATTTAGTGGAATAACCGTTGAGGCTTGCTGCACAAACATTGGAAACGTAAGGAGACGATGGCATTTTTCAAGGAAACCTTTGGGCTGCCGGAAGGACAACCATCTGGTTTTTCAAAAAAACCATTGGGTTTTTGCACCCCAAACTTTTGTCATTGTCAAGAAACCATGGGAGTTTGCCCCCCGTTTTCCCATGGGACAATATTTTGGTTTCAAATGGTTTTTTGAAAGGAAGCCATTGGATTTTCGAAGGAAATTGCTGGATTTTTTTCAGGGTGGCCTTCGGATTTCCAAACATAGGCGCGAATTTTTCTAGCTCAAAAGAAAGCCTGGCAGAACCATTGACTGTCCTAGGTGAACCAATTCGATGTTTCTGGGAAACCATTGACTTTTCCCAGGGCGCCCATTGATACTTCCAAAGACATGAAACCATCAAATTTCTAGGCGGGCGCTTCACTTGCGCTGCAAGAACACCAGGCTGTCAAAGCCGTGTGATGTTTGAAGAGAAACCACTGGATTTTTCGAAGGAACCCATTGGATTTTCAGAGGACCATTACTCAATGGAAACGATCGGATTTGTTTAAGCCAAACGATTCGGTTTCCAGGATAACCATTGAATTCGCCCAGGGAAACCATTGGGCTTCACAGGATACAATTTGTTTTTCTCAAAGAAACACTAAACGTTTCCAGCACAAACAGCGATTTGTTCCAGGGAAACCATTGGATGCTGTAGAATAACGGTTGAATTTTCTAGGGGAACCATGGATTTTCTGTGAAAACAATGAATGTTTGGAGGGAAACAAGTGGATTTCGAAAGGTAGACACTTTCTACAGGGGACTGATTTTTTCTCGCAAGCAAATGTTTTCTCAAAGGAAGCCGTCTGGTTGTCAGGGAAACCATTGGGTTTTTCCAGAAAGGCCATCGATTTTCCCCAGGAAAACAATTGAATTTTCAAAAAGAAGCCTTAAAGCTTTTGGAAGAAGTAGAAGAAGATACCGACAGCAGGATGTCGAAGTCCTCACTGCCACAACGAAATGAGCAAACCTGAGAGATCAAGATAACCTGACAGGAAACAGCAACAGCAGGTGCCTGACAGGAGACACACTCACAAAAACTCATCATCGTGGTACCACTGCGAAATCTGCGCTGAGGCAATGAGCACTTTTTCACTCCACGCGGACGCAGCTTGATAGGCCGAATGCCACGCCACTCGGCTCTCTCCCTGGTAGCGAAGTGTATTGGTGTTCCGTGCAACAGTGTCAGCCCAAGCGTTCCATCGACGCAGAGCTTCGTCAGGAAAAGGACAACTGGGCAACCATGTGGAAGATAATCTGCCGTGAGCAGGTACCCATTGATATGAAAACACAATGTTGTCGGACAGTTGTTGTCGGAGCCGAGTACAATAATCAGCAACACAGGTCAACTCCCCAAATGAATGAAAGGTCAAGTGTAGGGCTGATGTACAATCCGAGATGATCCAAACATGCAGTTTGCGGGAACCGAGCAAAGCTGAAACCTGAAGCAAAAGTTCAAAAACTTTAACAATGGCCTCCACTTCTCCTTTGTAGGGCGTTTGATCCTCACCAGTAACACCTTGTGATAAAGTCCACCCTCCACAAGGGCTCACCATTGCCCAAGAAGCGATGTCACGCGACATGGATCCATCCGTGGCAATGGGCGCGTGAAGTTGAGTAGGCTCCAACGCACGAACCAAGGCAGCCGCAGTAGACGGTAAGTCAAAATTCACACAGGCAGGGACCGCTGGATGCTCACTAAAGACTTGGGCAAAGAGCCGCTCTTCTGCTCGGTTTTGCGGCGCAGCAATTGTAGGTCGAAAGGCTGCGGCGCAAGGACAAACCCACATTAAATGCGCTCGCGACGGCATCCAGTGTCCACAGGGGCAACGCAATCTCTCATCATCCTGAGGAGGTTGTCGAGCGTTGCGACGCTTCCACCAGAGTGAACAACCTGTGGCTAGACAAGCATTGAGGTAACGTAAATGATTAGCCTTCCACAAAGCGACAAGTGCAGCATAGCAACATCGAGTGTTGGGAGCCACGCCGGGGAGGTCAAGACCCTGCGCCAGTTGGACCCCTGGTGAGCTTCTGCGCAAAGATTTGGTCACACGCGCTGGAGACCACACATGCGTCGATACCTGAAGCTGTAGGTTGCTCAATGGCAGCTGCACAATACCGACTAGGGCTGGAAATGTCCGGCAAGAAAATTTGCCGGAGTGGGATCAAGCTGAGTAGGGCAACACGGTAAAAGTTGGCAACTGTATCGAGGCTACCCAAAATGGCACGAAAATCCAGTTGCTTCCATAACCAGCGTGGGAAGCCATGTTGATATTGACTTCCTGCAAGCAAAGAATGTCACAAGGAGAGCCCTGTAAGAGCGTAGCAACTGCAGCACTCTTGGACACCCCACCACGTTGAATGTTCATGGTACCAAACCAAATCATTGCTGTGGAGAAGTAGGCACTGGCACTGGCTGAGACAAAAATTGCCGAGCATGCTCGAAGACCTGCGCAAGGCAAGTAGCATCCATACCATGCGGCAGGGACGCCGCCTGTTCTTGGGCTTGTTGGAAGGCCCGCAAACGAGCTTGTTGGACTCGAACGTCGCCAGGCCGCTGCTGTTGACATCTGTGAGCGCGGAGGGCTTTGTGTCTGTAGTCCGCCCTGTTGCACTGTTTGCACTGCCACCCGGTGAGAATGCACAAGGCAGTCGCCTTGTTGCGACTGACAATCAGGGGCCACGCAAAGGCTTGCACACGAGTGAGCTCCTCAGGCGTGAACTTCAACTTGCGCCTGGCGGTGTGGCCATTGAGGTGGTTGGCACGACGTTGCTGTTGCACACGCGCTGGGCACTTAACCGCTTGTTGACACAACTGCTTCCAACGAAGAACGGTCATCTTCTTGCGGCGTGCGCTCCGGTGTAGAAGGCGAGCAGCATAGTATGCATTCTCTCCAACGGAGTTGCGCTTGGCAGCTGTGACACCATGTGAACACAAAGGGCACTTCCAAAAACGGTCAGGTCCCGGTTGTCGGACCACAGTGTCCGTGGGCCGGGCCAAGCGGCCAGGCAATCCAACTCCAGCAGGATGGTACCGAAAGTGGTAGTTGCGCTGTTTGGCAATGTTATCACCACTTTTCCCAATGTACACAAAGGGGCACGCTTCACATCGCCACTGAAAGCTGCTGTTGGGAAGCTGAAACTTGGAGCCCCGCCGTTCATACACCTGCCGCTTGGTCAAGGGCTCCGCGTCAGCGAAGGCGGCAGGGTCAAGGTCCTGGGTTGACGCCGCACTGGCCTGGACGGAAGTTGCAAGCGCCAGGCTTTCCAAGTCATCATTGGCGGGGCTTTGCTTGTGATGAAGACGCTTGCGGCCACTGGAGCTTGTAGCGCTGAGCACTGAAGGCATGATTGGTGTGGCGGGTGTCCACGCCGTGTTGGGAGGTGTCCTCACGAGTCCAAACTGTGTGAGGCGGAACACTGCTACCACCACCTCCACGAATGACATCATCGACACCTCGATAAGGTCGAGGCTTGAGGCTTGTGTGTTTGCCAGCAAGGTACTCAAAGTGTTCGCCAGCACTGTGCCACAAAACGATACAGCCACACTTGCCATGCTTGTGGAAAAGGACTGGCTCCAGGCCAACCACGTCAGAACACACAATGACCTGCACATCAAACTTTCTGGAGAAGGCTTTGATTTCAAGCGAAGAGGCCCAAGCACTTTGGACATACTCCTACTGTGATGGCTCGGAGCTCCAAGGGGAGCTTGTGCACAGGAGACTCCAACGCTGCCAGTCCTTTAGCAAAACTGTGGAACAAGCAGGGAACATCCATGGGCATTTCATGCTTTGTAAAACCAGGAGGCACTTCACCAACAAGCACTTTTGCTCGTTTGCCATCCGTTTTGTCCTCTCGGCCATCTTTGGCAGCTTCTCCAGGTGCTGAGGTGACCTTGGGGACGGCAACAACTGGCTGTGGAGGAACTTGCAAGTCAAGGGATGGACTGGCGCTGATCTGCTGGGCTTTGGACGTAGTTGGCCGCGAGGGCGCAATTTTAGCCCAATGGGTCACAGTGCTCTCATCGGTCTGGACAACAAAGGATAAATATCAATGTCAGCCGGGGCTTCTGCACGAAAGGTGAAGTCACAAATGCCACGGCCACTTTTGCGTCGAGTGAGGAGAGCCCTTGGATTTGGCGGCCCGTGGTGTATACCGCGCAAGCGCAGCGGCCGGTCATGTTGCTCGGAAGCAATTGTCATAGAGTTGCGTGAATTTTTCTGATAGACCATGCTGCGGCAACATCCTGAGGACAACCGCGGCGTTGACGCCAGCCAGCGCAGCGCTGAAGAGCGAGCTGCTCGGAAGCGTCAAGTAGGACAAATCCAACGGTTTCCCAATGAAGAATCGCATGGTCTCCTTTGACAGGGCAATGGTTTGACTTGAAAATTCGTCCTCGTTGCGAATTATACGCCGTCAGACAGCCGGGGTGTTCCAAACGCAGGCCAGTCTTAGTGACTTGAAATGGCTGATGGGGGGTGATTTCCGTTCTTTCAGGGTGCAGTGGAGCCTGACTCTCTGGAGGTACGCTTCTGGCGCTGGTGTCGTCGTGAGCCGCAAGCGTGTGGAGCAAATCTTTTAGTCGCGCGTCCTCAAAGATGCTCAATCGTGATCATTCATCATCATTGGGAATCGTTGTCAATCAAATTCTTATGCGAATGAAAATTCCATTCATGCAGATATCATTTTTAACGTATTGCTTGTTAATGACCGCTTGGAGTTTTGATTCCTTAGCGTGCAATCTAGCAGTGGCAGCCTTGGGTTCCTGAAGAGCCCAGGTTAGTCTCTGACTTCGAAGGGGATGGGAAAAAGCCGTGAACTTTTCCTTCCGCAAACCCAAAAATTTTCTTTTGAAAAATGCAATGGTTTAGTTTGAAAAATCGAATGTTGTCGCCGCGAAATTGTTGGTTCCTCTAAAAAAGAGCTATTTCCTTTGAAAATTTGAAGATTCAATGGTTTCCCCGGGAAAACCAGTGGTTTCCCAAGGAAAAACGAATGGTTTTCCCGTGAAAAACCAATGGTTCCCCTAGGAAAAGCAATTGGTTTCCATTGAGCAAGTCCAATGGTTCCCTTTCGAGACTCGATTTTTTTTCGGAGAACAAATCTAGTATTCCCCTAGAAAAATTTCACGCTTACCTCTGGAAACCCCAAAGCCAAAATTCAATGGTTTCCCCGGGACAACCAGTGGTTTCCCAGGGAAAAACGAATGGTTTTCCCGTGAAAAGCCAATGGTTTCCCTAGGAAAAGCAATTGGTTTCCATTGAGCAAGTCCAATGGTTTCCTTTCGAGACTCAAAGGTTTTGGAGAAAAATCAAATATCCCCCCAGAAAAATGCAAAATTCATACAATTTCCTTCGAAAACCCAATGGTTTCCCCTTGAAAAATTTGAAGCTTACCAATTAAAACCGGAATTTTTCCCGTGGAGAATATGGAGCGCAATCTCCCATGGTTTCCGTTCAAGATCCCCTGGTCTTCCTTCAAAATTACAAAGTTCCTGGTGAAGAACCCAATGGTTTTTCTTCGAAAATCAGATGGATGCCCTGCCGGCAACCCAAATGTTTTCTCTTGAAAAATGCAATGGTGTCCCTTGAAAATGCCATTGTTTTCGCAAGAAAATTGAAGGGTTCAATAAAGAAAAACCCATGGTTGCGTTTGAAAAATTCGATGGGTTCCCTGGGAACAAATGATGGTTTCCATGTCAAGAAACCAACGGGTTACCTAGGAAAATCAAATTGCTTGTTGTGGGCGCATGCGCTGGTTTCCCTTGACAAAATCTAGTGGTTTGCCCTTGAAAAAATCAATGGTTTTCTTCGGAAATTTTCATGTTTTGGCATTTAAAGTCAATGTTTTCCCTTGGAACAATCATTGGTTTCCCGGGAAAGAATTCCTTGGGAAACCAAGCGGTTTCCTTTGAACAAATTTAATGGCTTCCTTAGGAAAAAACGAACGGCTTTCCCTTGAAAAGTTCAAATGTTTTCCTTGAAAAAACTGATGTTTTCCGAACGAAATGCAATACTTTCTCTGGGGGGAATCGTTGGTTTCCTTTGGAAAAATTGTTTCCTTAGGAAATTCACATGGCTTCGGCTGAGCGAACCCAATGGTTTCCCTTGAAAATATCCACTCGTTTCCCCTTGAAAAATTGAATGGTTTTCTGTGAAAAATTCAATGTTGTCGCAGTCACATTGTATGTTCCCGAAGTTGACAAATTCAATGGTCTACCGGGGAAAAATCAATGGCTTTGCTGGGGAAACCAACGGGGGGAAACCAATGGTTTCCCCAGGAATAGTTTCCCCAGGAAACGAATGGTTTCCCCATGATAATCAAACGGGCTCCTTTGAAATCATTTCGTCGAAAAAAACCATTAACAAGAAATTGTGCGCCCGTGGAAATCCATTTGTTTCATTTGAAATCGATTGTTTTCGCGAAAAAGGTTTTGCCCCCCGAGAAGTTCAATGATTACCCTACAACATCCAATTTGTGTTGGCAAAGTCCAATGTTTCTTCGAGAAAAATCAATTTGTTTCCTTTACAAATCAGTGGTTTCCGTGGACAAATTGAATGGCTTCCCTGGAAAACCCGATGGTTTGTTTTCGAAAATTCCACTGGTCCTTTTGAAAAATCGAATGGTTCCCTTAAAAAAAACCCCCTGGTTTCCATGGCTTATTTTCATGGTTTCCTTGGAAAACCAATGTTTTCCCCTCAAAATTGTCCGGCTTTCCTTTTATCAATCAACGGTTCGTAAGAAGGGTCAGAAAACTTCCATGGAATCCTTTGATTATCGAATGGCTTCCTCTAAAAATTTTTCGGTTTACTAATGAAAACCCATATGGTTCAAAACCCCATGGCTTTTCTTTCAAAAATCTTATGGTTCCAGTCGGGAAAAGCCAACGAAAAGCCAAGATTGTCTGGTTACTTTTGAAAGCCCAAATGGTCTGAGCCTACGTGTCCGAAGTCTGCGCGTGAAAAATCTAATGGTTTCCCAGCGGCAAATCGCGTTGTTTTCTGTGGCAAGCCGATGCCTCCCATGGTTTCTTTTGAAAAATCAGTGGTTTTTGCAAAAAAACACAGTGGTAACCCTAAACAATCCAATGGTTTCCTTTTAAAGTCGATGGTTTCCTGGGAAAGATGCGAAGTCTACCAATGAAAAGCGAATGGTGTCCCGCACAGGGCAAAATGCCATAGTTTCTCTAGAAATCCAATGGTTTGGCTAGGCAAATTTTGGGGTTTCCTTTTTGAAAAATCTAATCGCTTCCCACGAGCAAATCCAAGCGTTCCTCTCGAAAAACTTAATGGTTCATTGAGAAATTCCCATGGCCTCCGCAGAAAAGTCCTATGGTTTCCCTTGTGAAATCCAATGCTTTCCTTTGGTAATCCATTGGATTTGAAAAAAAACAATAGTTTGCCCAGAAAATTCCCATGGTTTCTTTTGAAGCGTCTGAAGTCTGCGTGAAACGTCCAACTCCATTGTCCCATCGTTTCTTTGCAAGAAATACGGATTTCCTTCGCGCTTCCGTTTAACAACTCAAAGTTTGCGCGCGAAATACTTTGAGCGTGCAATGGTTTCCTTGGACAACTTTTCATTTTCTGATGCAAAAGCGACTGGTTTCTAATGGGAAACGTAATCCCTGGGCGAAAACAAATTAAGTTTAGCGCGGAAAAAATGATGGTTTCCCGCGCGTCCCATTATACAATCGGATGGTTTTACCTTTGAAAAATTTGTTTGCGCAGAAAAATTCAATGGTTCCGTGAGAAAAACTCCTGGTTTCCAATTTGATCGATTCTCGTCAATTTTTGGACAGCCTGCAAAAATGTTTTTTCAAAGTTCGCGAATTTGCCGATTCAACGATTCAATTTCCGCCGGGGATGGCGCTCCCAGGCGTAGGAGTGAGGATCGGTTAAACAAGGCAGGCAGGGAGGCGCGGAGGCAGGGAGGCAGGTGAGGCAGACAGGCAGGCAGGCAGGCAGGCAAGCCGGAAGGCGGAGGCAGGGAGGCAAGAGGTAGGGAGGCAGGGAGGGAAGGAGGCAAGGAGGGGGGGATGCATGGAGGCAGGCAGGCAGACAGACAAACAGACAAACAGATATACGTGCATACATACATACATACATACATACATACATCCA